>BRZM01000024.1:3567033-3579356 GCA_033238685.1 Lates japonicus | reverse complement strand
TTTAAAAGACAGTGAGTGTTTGTAAGTGTTCGTACGTAGTCATTTCTTCCCAGTTCCGGCCTAACTGTTTTCCATCCTCATATCATAGAACATGTAGCTGCATTTAGGAAGTAATATCACGGTGAAAAACAGAGTCTCTGTGATGAGCGCTTTCTTGAAAGGTGGAATGGCAAGGGGGGGTGGGTCATTGGTATTGGTGTCCTCGCTCAATAGCTCTCCCCCAGCATCACTACAAACTCCTACCTCACCCACCCAAGTAACCTGAGTTGTAGAGAGGTCCTGGAGAACACAGTGTGGCTGGAGATAAGGGAACACTGACAAATGAGTGGGAGCTTGTTTTTCTGAGTTAAAACAGAGAGTGTTATGAGACAAAATCTCTGCTGACAAAAACAGGTTTGGAGGATGCTATGAGAGCACGGAAAAAGAAAAGCAAAGCACTTCAGGGTGCCTCGGCAGAGAGGGTGAAGAGAGTGACAAATGAGACGATTTCAAAATGGTCAATAATGTCTTATGTGTGCTGTATGTGAGCTGTGCTGTTTACCCACATGGCTATGTGTGTGTGAATGTGCGAACATACACGCAGGATGCAAGAGACAGAAAGAGAGATGAATAGTAAAGGGGACCAAACAATTTACAAGAACACCCCAGCAATGCTTTCCCAACAGTGCTGTCATAACATAGAGGCAGGGTATGTTAAGGGCATTGAATGGCACCAATCAGAGGATTTATTACACTGTCCTGTAGGTCAGAGTGCTGTAAGTTAAACACATAAAAATTCCATTGCTGACACCATGGTAAATAATGACAGTAAAGGGACTAAAAATAAGACTGCTAGCATTTATTCTGTGTCTTCATGTAAGCGGTGTTTTACAGTGAACAACTTCTTTTGTAGATAAGTTAAGCAAAATGATATCAAATGGCATGTGTATAATGAGCAGCCTAAGAAGGTCATTTAATAATTCTGCAAATAAAGAGTTCTGATTTTAAGAATAATGTTTTGATATTCTGTATTTTACTTCTCAAAAGATTCCATGAACATCAAACAACAAATTTATCATTCTAAGAAGTACTGTGTACTCTGTATACCCACAGTCTGATATACCCCATTCCTCTTTGTCATAAGTATCCATTGCTGTCCAAAAAGTATTAAAAACTCATCAATCAGGCACAGTGTTTCACCTGAGGGACATGTTCCCTAGTTACCAGAGACATGGGCACTGCAGTTTGACTCATTCTTACATACACTGTCCCGATTCCTCACTCCAAAGCACCAGATCTGAAATAGTCCCGCTGAAACAGTCCCCATTAAAGAACAATTTGCTCTAGCTTGAGTAACATTTGCTAAAAGAACAGCGGCCAGTTGTTTTTAAAGCCCCACACACCCATTATAAACCCACATAGGTGATTTTAATTATTTTTGCCTGATTAGGTCCTGCTGCTTAAAAAACTTACCAGTGCACCAAATGTGTATTTTAATCCTTGACTGAAAATAGTCCCCAACAAATACACTGCTTACTCCTGTTTAAGTGATGTTTGCTATAAACTAGTCTTCAGCTTTTTCCAGAAATTAGTAGCCATTAGTAGCCTAAAATGGAGCTAAGCGCCACAGAGGGATTAGGGAAGTTGGAAGGAAAAAAACCACCTAACATGGTTGGTTCTGGTCTTTTCATCTAATTCAGTGGCAAAAGGAAAAATATAGAATATATAGAATAGAATGTAGAACAAGCAGCCTAATCCTTCAACTTTCTGAATTAATCAATTCAGTATAATATCGCACAATGATATCTGCTGGATCTGATATTACAATTTATGAAAATACATTTGTACTTGAACATTTCTATCTTTTGTGTCCCCAGTTTATTATCGTCCAATGTCAGCCCCTGCAACCCTTAACGATAAGTGGTATAGATAGTGGAGGGATGGATGGAGGGATGAACGTTTTGTCTGCACTCAGTGGGCCACTGTCAATCAAATCGAACCATATCCACACAGCCCAAATGAAGCAGATTAGCTGAGTTTTTGAGCATTAAACACTTAACCCTCCCGTTGCCCTTCGTATTCCGTATACTTTTTTCTTCTTACTAGTATTCAAAAACAAAAGATAACCGCTTCAGAATCACGAATGTCATGCACAACAACAAATCCTACTACACACACACACACACACACACACACACGAAGGCACATTGTCGGCCACCGGGTCACTTTGACCCAGAGGACAACACGAGGGTTAATGAACATCAACTAATCAGTTTTGATATGTGCACATTTACTCATAAATATTCAGCAGAGATATATTTAAGATCTGAAACTAAACCTTTCAGGGGCCTTTAAAAGATATCACAAAATAAAAACAACTTTAAATAAGAGCAGATTCCTGGTGCTAAAGACTAGAATCAACACTGTTACCAAAGACACAAAATGGATTTGGACACATAATGCCGTTCCAGCCACTTTGGAGTAAATGAAGAGAACCGTTCCCACACCACAAACCTGTCAAAAAAGAAAAACTCTAACAGCAGATTGTCCATAACCAATATTCAGACTCCCATATAACCCTCACCCACATATGGTCGATAAAATCTACTTTTGATTGACTTCTACATTATGCAGTGTAATTATTGTCTTGCATAAAGCCTTTGGAACGTGACAACATTCTGTCCTGTTGTAAAAGCTTTATAGAGATAACACCTGTCGTCCTTTCACTTACATGCATCACACTGACAGCAGATCTGCCCTTGTTGCTAAAGAAATTTGAAGAGACCTTAAGATTGATGTAAATATTTATACAGCCTGATTCTATGAGACACATTGATGAATTAAAAGACAGTAGAGCATTTAAGCTACCTTTAATGACAGATGTAGTCTGTTGTAAGTCATGACATTGTCTCAAAGAGGCAAAAGTAAAAACTCCAAGAATGTGGAATTCTGTAATAATACATCATTACAGCATTACAGCAAAAACCTTATTCACAGATTTGATGACAGTAATTACCTGTGACAAGCAGCCTTATTATCACATCTAGAAAACCTGGACAAGAAGTTCCCTGGCACTGCAGTTTAGTTTCCTATTAACCCCTGTCGCCCTCCTTGACAGGTATGGAAAGTGGCAGTGGTCTAACTTCATCTGGTTTGCACATGGCACTTTACATCCTGCATATGCTGCACAATCTCCTCTTCCTGGGGACAGAAATAGCTCAGGAATCATGACCTGACATGTCTCTGTATGGGGGAGGGTATGAACACAAATTACAAAGAAGCAATCTAGTCATATTTTTAAGTTTAAGTTTAATAGGTTATCTAATGGATTCAGAATTACTGTGTTGTATCTAATACATAGTACAGGAGTTTCATTGTATAGCATGTTGCTGTTAAATATAGCAATCATGAGGTATAAGACATCAGCAGCAGAGGAACAACATACCCCATGAAATACACCCAGTAATTTGTTTTCCTTGCAATGATGCTCTATGACTTGCGAGATATAGTGATGGAACAATATTTAGTTTAAAGCTGCACTAGAGCAGATGCTACAGCATGCAAGAGCATGAGACACAATATCCTCAGCCTGTCTTTATGTGCATTCTCCACCTACAGGGAGCACTTCAAAAATACCAACATCAAAAGTTTCTTTTTGCATTACACCATTGGACTTCTAGAGAATTCTCATCCAAGCAACCAGTCAACACACTGGCTTCTTCATAACCAGCAAAGCTACCATACTGAATTACATCAAATTTCAGCGTCACAAATTCACAACATTACCATCACTGCTCATGCTCCCCTATCACTCATTTGGAATAGAAACAGTCATCACCAGGTGACACTTTACTACAGCTCTCTTCAAATGTCTCAAATTTAACAGTTGTAATAAAAAAAAGTGGGCATCCTTCCTAGACATGAGGGATCCTCCAAGAATTTCACCAGTGCTTACATGGTTTGGTGCAGCACTAATACAGTACCAAGAGGAAAGTAATTTCATACTCTGTGTGAAAAAGAAAAACAAGAAATAGGAAACCAAAAAGAATTAGAGATGAGTAGACCAACAGCGCAAATCTAGAATTAATAAATTCCTGCTCTGATTTGAGTCATACACCTGGAAAACACCTTGCAGACATAAAATAAAATGATGAAACAAATCACACTTTTCATAGTTTTTTCACCAACCTGCTGCATATTCAGCAGAACATAATCCACATCAAGAGGACATCAGGTTGTTTCCTAACAGTGTTGATTTACAACATCTCACTGAAGAACAAGCAAGCACCCTCAATTTACCAATAACACCACATGAACTCTCTACTGCATTTATTCACAGTTCCAATAACAATACACCAGCACCTGATGGTCTCCTGCTGAGTCTTATAAACACTTGTGGACTCCTGTGGCAATGACTGAACTAAACCAGCTGAAATGTTAGGCCCCTCGCTGACACAAATCTTCTCTTGAAACCCAACAGTCTTATATTATCAGATTAAGATTCTTTACACGTCACTTTATAGTTTCTACAAAGAGACTACGTTTTACTTTGCACAGTGAAATCTGTATTCTCTATTGTGAGTCTTTAGAAATAGTCATTTGTTAAAGCAAAAATGTTGGAAACAGTTATGTCTTATTGTCATGTTGAGCCACCAATGTGAAAAGTTTGTCCAACTTTACGTAGAAAGTTGTGCATGCTCTGCGATTATTCTACAATGCAACATCATTCACATTCTGAAAGCATTTATACAGTGCAATAAACGATCTACAGCAGTTCTAACTCTGCTGATTTATTCACTATTAGGATCCAAGGTTGTAATTTTCATCACTGAATTCCTCCTGTTTACAGCTAACAGCAGCGTGTCTATAAAATTATGAATGACACTGGAGCGCTAACTACTCATTCCCAGAACAACTTAGATCACAGAGTGACAGATCACACACCCATATATAAAAACGAACAGTTTAACATAGACCTAAAAATGATTTATTGAGGGAGCTAAAAGCTATTCAAATAAAAACAAATGGATTTAATAGACGTGTTGTTCCTTTTGAGAGGCAGATATTAGACAGGCGCAGTTCAGTTCCACAGTGGTTTCTCAGCGGTATGTTTGAACTCGTCTTGTCAGTCTTTAATCTAATCTGTTTCCCTTTGGCCCAGTTTGTGGTTGTCAGTCCCAATTTTAACTAGAAGATAGAAGATGGTAAAGTGCGGTAGATGGTAGTTAAAAAGAAACAGCGGTTCATAATAAATAGTTGACTGGTAAGTTAGGTGTGACAGGCATGAAGAGAGAAATGATGAGAAACGTAATGGCCTAGCCAAGCGCTTTTTTTTTTTTCCTTTTTTTTCCCCCCCTTTTTTTTCCCTTTTTTGAAGGCTATGCTTTGAGACAGAGCCCATCATTTATGTTACAAAGCAGCCACTGCAATATTTTCTCTACATAGTGATGGCTGGGAACAGTGCTGACACAGACTGAAGATTTTGGAAAATAGAAAAGGAAGAAAGGATACTAATGACAGCCTGGGACAGTTTTCTCCCCCGCGTCTAAAAGAAATGATGGGAGGAATTTGACAAAATAAATTCCTTTTTCACAACAGGACAACAGCCTTTCCAAGCAAATAGGTGTTGACTAGTGCTCCTCTACTGTCACTTCAAATGTTTCACAACAGCGGCAACATTGTAAAGTTGAAGGTGACAAGAATATAGCCAACATATGCAAGAAAAAATGACAGAGGTGAATTTGTTACTTTAAAAGACTCCTTTTCTTGGGTAGCAGCTCTATAAAGATTTTTAAGTAGTCTATTCTAGTACAAAAATTTGATCTTTAGAACCACTTAATATGATGGGACTTCATGGGCTGTAAACCACTGGCAATTGCTACCCCTGATATGCTGAAACATAATTAACGTTATGGCGTTTTGGGGGGCTCTCTGTGTCCATTACTGAAAATGGGCAAATTGCTTCCAAGGAAGTCTTATGTAAAATATTTCTGCACAGTCTACTTTATTTTTCACATTCTCAGGGGAAACTGACCAGCTGTCAGCATTAAAGCAGGGCAAGTGAACAACATGATTACAGATACCAGGAACAACCAATTATGGGTCAGAGTATGTACTGTATGAAAGGTTGTCTATGTCTGCCTTGCTCTGTCTGATCCACAGCTTTTTCCCAGATTTATCATGTATTGCTACATAAAAGTGAAAATCACCTCAAGGCTTGCTGACCCATGTCCATACAGAATTGGCCCAAGCTTAACATAGCATGAGGATACAAACTGTGCTTTCCCACTTGGCATAGAGCACTGGGATGTTTAAAGTTTGTAAGGCTGTAGGCAAGTTAGTGAACTTCTCACTTGTTTACACTAGGAGAGCTTCTGCTCAATATTTCCCTTCCTACAACTGGAATTTCTCCACCCCTGATATACACAGCATATCTGGCCACATGCAGTATTCAATAACAAACCACTCAATTTCAAATTTATTTCATTTTGGGATACATTCCTAAATTTTGTTGCAAGGTCTTAAAGCATGTAATCTTCTATCCGCAACTCACTTTTGACAATTTGAAACTGAACTGTGACTCATTCGGAATTTCAAAAAATCAGAGCTAATCTAGGGCTTTCTGGAGAGCTAATATGCTCTAATAAAATGTAACACTTTGCAGTGGTTCAAATTACTACATGTAAAATGAAAGAAGTTGATTACAGCACCAAACCCACAGAGAAATATCACCTAAATCTGTAGTTCCTCTCAGCTCCACTCAGCATTTTAGTGTCTTTAAGCTCATTGTTTTGGTTTTGTGACCTGCAACTGGTTTTGTTCACAGCAAAGAAGCCACAGCAGGCAGCTCAAAAACCTCTGATAAACCCACTGTACATTACCTGCCTAGTACCAAATAGCAGATATACAAAGTTAGCCATTAGGTGATGAACATGGTGCAGCATTTAGCAGCCAAAGAGCCAGATATTTCCCTCAGGAGTTGGTTGAGACCAAAACAGAGCCAATGGGAGAGCTAGTATTTGATTTACATACAGCAGATGGCCACAAACAAGACTCTACATGAATGCTAATGTTGCTCTGTGTCTGCTCAACCCTGTCCCTAGAAATTACATTTCAATACAAGTGAACTGCAACAGCAAATATGTTTTATAGGAATCATATCTGGCTGGATTATGGTGGTGGAGGTGGTTGGGGTGGATGGCAGGCATACAAAGTGCACAGTGGTGGCCTAAAGGTTAGTGAAGCAAGCTTGTGACCGTGAAGTTGACGGTTCAATTCCCTTAACCCCAGCCACGCCAGTGAAGCAGCTCAGTGTCCAGCGGATCAGACTGAGGTTGTACTGGGCAGCTTCCACATGTAACTGTGTGAATGTAATCAGTGTTCCTGCAAAACAGAGAGGCTTCCTCACAGAGAAGCTTCCCTGAATAAATAAAGGTTAAAAAAAAAAAAAAAAAAGTCTCAGAGCTAAATTGAGATTGCACATCTAAAGATTCTTTCCACTTTTTGTTGGAAAAATAATCTGGTAAGAGACAGTGTACAGTCACTTGTTGGTATGTAGTCTTAGTGTAGTCTTGTAGTCATCAAACACTAATAACTTAACTAATTTCTTTACTATATTTTTATCATCTTAAAATGTACCAAAAAACAAGTGCTAGCTCCTTGCTAATGATAATGCAGTATATCCATAATAATTAAAATAACTCACATGGCAAATAAAATTGGGGAAAAGGGACACTGGTTTGGTTGATCACCTCTCCAGAGAATCTTTAGTGCATCATCACTCAGTCCCAGCTGAGGCCCATTAAATCAGCTGGGTGGGATCTCCCCTCTGTCCAAAGCCTGCCTTGTGAATCTCCACTACGCATTAAATGCCTGTTTAATCCAGTTTATGCCAAAAGTCATCACAGTTAAGACCAAAGTAGTTTTACCATCTCCTTCTTAGTAAAAAGCTGCCTAGCTGTTGACACCTGTAGAGAGTGGCGCAGGGGTGGGGTGGGGGTGGGGTGGCCAAAGAGATTGGGAATGTAGAGGATGGATTGCAACTGAGGAGGAGAAATAGTTAGTAGAATGAGGTGGAGGAAGAGATGGGATTCTGGGGAGGAGGAGGTCAGCAGGGAATGGACAAAAACAAGAGATAGAGAGCTTGAAGATCGGGTGGGTAAGACACATAGAGAGTGAAATGGAATACAGCTGGAGAACATGGAACCAGAGGAAATGTTCAGCAGGATTTCACTTTAGGGTCTTGGAGTAGAAAAATGGAATGTGTTCTGTCTATACCATCCTTCGGGGACCTCATTAAAATGTATTAACAAATGCAGAGTGGGGCTCATTTAGACCATACATTAGATCCAGAATGCCAGGATGGAATGAACACAAACTGTCTCACTTTGAGGTCCTCCATCATATTGTTTATGCCTGATCTATGTATAGAAGTAAAGAAATGTATTGTTGTTGACAGTGTGACACTACAGAAAAAACTCCTTTGTCTAGCTTGACTAAATATTGGTTCTTCATTGCCCATTGCCATTACAGCATTACCCTATTTTACCATTTTGATCCACATGGTGAAGAAGCAGTATAGTATAATATAATTTGTCTTTTAACTCCTATTTTCTATCTTGTCGGTGAATTCTCTGAAATACACAATTTCAGCTCTTGAAAACAACCCCTCATTTGTGCTGCAACAGGCAATTTGCTGTAAAGGCATGAAACAAAGCAGTATGAGCAAGTACAATTTACGCAAATTGCAGCAGCTGAAGTGTATCATTTTCTGACATAGATTACAGTTCAGAATGTCTGTGAGATACTTTCATTGAGATGAATAGCAGATTGTGTCACATCGCCGCCACTTGGAAACTGCAGTAGAGGTCCTTCACTGCAAACATGGTGAAATGGTGTCTGGGTGACTCGCCACTGACGGGTGCTACTCGTATGGCCGTCCTTATGGTGTCTGTGAAGAAACACAGCAGTGGGGGGAACTGGGGCATGGTGGTGGCAGCAGCGCACAACACCCAGCTCAGCAGGCAGATTGGGGAACAGCTGCTAAGAGCAATTTGTTTGACAAGTCAGATTGTTGAGGCTGGTGAGAAGGGCAAGAGGACCACTTTACCTACTGACTCTCACCAAGGATTTGGTCTCTGCAGTGGAGCCGGTGGACTCTGTACTTGCCTCATATCAAAAGACAGTCAGATGGTGGTGGTTAGGCCTGGTGAGAGGTTGGTGGCTGGGGATGTGGCACAGCGGTATCCCAGGTCCTGGTCTGTGTGTTCACTTCTCGCCAAGGGATACCCACTGCTGGTGCCAAGGGCAGGGTCAGTTAGGCATGCTTCAGTAAACACAGAGCTTGATTTAAATGCACAAAGAGAGGAGGGGTGTTGTCCTGGAGGATCTTTCTTCTCAAACAGAATCTGTGATTGTTTTAATGTGTCACCAGTGGATAAATGTCTTCTGGTACTCAGCTGCATTCAGTGCCATATGAGTTCACGACATTTGCCGTGTCTGCGTATTGTTATTTGTTTACTGTGGATAAAATTACAGAAGATAGCTGGTTTGGAGCTGGAAATAATTGTGTAAAGTATCGCTTTACAAATTTCTAGTCTCTACATCTGTGCTGTTTACTTTCAAATTCTGCTGATGGTGGGCAAACAGCCAGCTTTCTGAAAACATGCAAAATTCCAAGACATGCTTGTTTCTCCTAATAACAAATTGTAATATAAATCATAACTCAAACACATTTTGGAACAAATGTAGTGATTAATTTTTCATTTTGCTTGATTCCAACATGCGAGTATTGGTTATAGCCTCTGCCAGCAACTTATAGCGTCAGCTGCTGAGATCCCCTTCATTTCCACAGGCTTCTAGTCACCACTTGCTGGTCATCAAAAACTAAATGCGTTTTTCTGCCTGTGCCTCCAGTGGCTTGTGTCAAAATATTGATAGATTACTGAAGCTGTTCGATGAACAAGATTAAGTTACTAGCTTTTAAAACACACCAAGTGTTTTAAACAATCAGCTCATGTTGTTAGAAAAACATCTTTTAATGAGTTACTATAAATGAGACACCTATGCACATTGTAGGATAACTGGAGTCTGAATTACTGAGTAGCCAAGGCTTGATTTAATTGCTAGTTTATGGTTAAGGGAGTTTGACTTCTCATCAAAAGAGCTGATTTAAATCATACCTGCTATGCTCTTCAAAAGACAACAATCCTGGTTTTCCTGCTCTCCATATACCTTTACTGTAACATTCTGCTAATCCAATATGACTCATGTGCTGACTTTGCAGTGAAGGCTGGATGATGAAGGAGCAAAGGGAGTAAACAAGCACAGCCTCACAGAAGGACATCTGATGTTTTATTATGCCTCACTTGACCTGGATTTGAGTAGCTTGGAAGTAAAGTTTGCACAAAGTGAAGCCTGAGTTGCTGTGGATGAAAGCAAGGAAGAGTTAAATGGTAATGGATTTAATGAATGAGTGTAGTGGAGTCAGCAGCAAAGGCAATTTCTATATTTTGAGTCGGTTAT
The DNA here is from genome assembly GCA_033238685.1 of Lates japonicus. NCBI lineage: Eukaryota > Metazoa > Chordata > Actinopteri > Centropomidae > Lates > Lates japonicus. The sequence goes on along the minus strand of BRZM01000024.1, from coordinate 3,568,853 downwards.
CATGTGTTGTCCACAATCTCAAGGTTCGTTGATGATTAGACTTTCACATACAGTATAATGTAATAAAAGTGGGTTCTTTTCATTTGCCACATAATGTAATTTATTTTCATAATACAACCTTCTGCAGGGCAATTAAGAACGATGTGGAATTCATTACAACTGTCAGCTACTTTGAAAATGTGTGCTTCAAGCTCAGAGACCACTTGATAAATTATGAAAATAGATCACAAAGGTTTTGTGAAGTATCTGCTGGACAGTCAGCAGTGTTTACCAAAAGCTTAAAAGAGATATTTTTATTGAGGAAGCCTGTTCACAGAGGTAGTGAATTGTCTGATGTAACTCTTTTTTATATTTTTGTTTTCCTCCCAAAAGTCGCCCCTAGGTTTGCAGGAGCTTGAGGGAATATTGATTTTGATGGCTTCAAAGACGGTTCAGTGAGTCTGAAAAGATCCCTAAGAGACTCTTGGATACCCAGGTCCAACTCTTTACCCTTTTCTCATTCAGGGTATTAAGAGGTTCACGTTCCGCTGCAGTGGTTAGGTCACCATTTATCCTCTGGTCAGCCGGGTAACTGAAGCATGGTTAAAAGGAAAGCGCTGGTTTCTGCAGCAGGCATGCTGAGCCATTACATGGACGAGTGATCACGCTTTGATGGTATGTTTTAACTATACACGTGTGTTTGTGTGTTTGCTTCAGATATACCAACATTAATGTATAGTATCTTATTCAATGAGGGACCTTAGACGCTTCTTTTTTCAGTATGTCCATCCATTTTCAATAAATGTTGTCACCTGATACATGTGTTCGCACACTGTTACCCACCTCATCACCATCCTGGTCCTTGACATGGCAGCTTTACCTCAAAGATGACGTTTCCCATCACTTCTCCTCTCAACTCCTCCCCAGCTCTTGGCAGCACCGCGTACTGTCAGGCCTCTGAGTACCATGTACCAAGGCATCAGATCTTGGTGTTTTGCCCTCTCTGTGACAAAGGATCAGACAATGGCTGCCAGCCCATGTGTCTACCCAGCCTCCCATGTCCTGGGTTCCAAATGTTATCATTACTGCGGGGAGGGATGTCATCATTTTCTTCCCTTGGAACATGGAAGCACTCAGAGCAGAAGTGGCAGCAGTGCAGTGGCATTCAGCGTTGTGTGAATGACAAGATATTATAGCAGCTGTAGCGACAAGGGTTCATGCACACCAGGGGCCATAAAAGTGATTCATATGCTGTCTCCCTCTGTTTCTAAGACAAATGTAGAATTATATGACTCAACCTTCGATGCCCTTTGGTTGGGGAAATGAGCTCGCGCTCGGATTCTGCCATAAAAAAGAGAAAGAAAGCTGGAATTCATAGAGAGAGAAGAAGTAGGGAACTAATGGGCAGGAAAATCTTTAAGGGGAATTGCTTTCTCTCTGAGAGGCAGGGTAACTGAGGCCAACCCTCGTGCCAGCCAATCAGGAATTAATTCAGTTGTCAATATGGCCTTAATCACTGAGCTTTGGCCTAGGTCACATTTCCATTCCCAAAATGACAAAATGACAAATGAACCCGTAGGAGCTAGAAGAACTTCTTATTATTTAAAAGAGTTACACAGAGATGGGTAATATTTGATGTCTTGACAGAGCGATGCAGGCAGATGGAGGATAAATGCTCAATGCTGGGAAAAAAGCTCAGACATTCAAAGTGATTACTGTGTGAATAAAGGAGTCGAGGACGGCGACCCACCACCACAAATAAAGTAGTTGAGCAGATAGCCTCCACTCTGGGACAGGCCCATATCAGATTAATGGCAAAGGGAGGGACAACAACTCTGATT
>BRZM01000024.1:3522087-3567023 GCA_033238685.1 Lates japonicus | reverse complement strand
GCTTGAGCTCACAGTGTATGTGACTGACTTGCTGCCTTGATTATGCAATAACCCAGTGTAACCACCAGAATCTTGCTCCCTCAAGATCAAATAAAAATCTGATTTAGTTTTTCTATGCCAGTACAAAACCACACCAATATTTTTAATACAATTGCTCATAGGTCTAATTCTCTTTCTCTTTTTTTCTTTCTTTTTTTTTTGTTCTCTGATGTGGCTGGGCTGCCTATCCCTATCAGGAAAAATTTGATTGGCTCATATTTTTGTTTGATGGCACTTGACACTAATGGGGGGAGTTTGTGTAAGAGCAGCCCGTGCCCTGCCACCCATAGAATCTCACATATGAAATGTCCTACTTAACACCACATCCACAATTCTTCAAGATGATTGGTGAAGGTAATGAGATTATAGATCAGTACAGAGTTTTAAAGACTGAAATAACACTGTGAACTGACAAAAAGAGAATTACCTAGAATGTGGCAGTACTAATATTTCTGCTGACTGGATACTATGAAATGTGTCTTAACAACAGTATTAATTATACTAATAATTATACTGCACATAGAAAACCTGTGTTTTTTTTTTTGATAATAGAGAAGTTAGAAATACTTAAATAATTAAAATGAAAATAATTAATAAAAATATAGCGTATACGACGTACGACGATTCAATATCGTTAAGGATGTCTAAAATTTGGTTAATGTTATGGTTATTCTTACTCTGCTTAGGTAACAGCTGTCATAGGGGCTTTATCTTTGTTCATGACTGATTTTCCCCAGGCAACATTTGAGTGAGCACGTGACCGGAGCAGTGCCTCAATTGAGTCGCGCGATGAGCAGGTGCGTTTGGGGAAGTTAGCTACCTAAAACCAACAAGCCTGCTAGAGTGGGGGAGCTTGTCTGTGAACAATACATCTGCATGTGCGCTGCTTTTAAGCAGTAATGTGATAGTAAAAGGAGGAGTGAAAGTCGATTTGAAGAGGAACGTTTCCAAAGTCCAGACGAGTTTCTGCGTCGACTTCAGCGAGGGAGGCAGACATGCTAGCTAACAAGGACTACCTGCGAACGTTAGAGGTAAATGTGATGAACTCTTCTCTGTGGACGGCACTGTGTTATGTATTTGTGTAATTGAGTTGTCTGTCATTGTAATAGACTGTGCAACTCTTAACGTTTATTTTAGGCGGCGTCTGTAGAAGAAACTGTATATAGTTGCTGGTTGTTCCAGTGGTGTAGTTTAGTATAGCCCCAGTTGGTGCCCCTTATGTATTGAGGATGAAGCTTCATCATAATAATAATAATAGTAATTTACTTTGTAACAGTGCATCATATTTCAGGTGATTAGTAGTGGTAAGTATACAACTGAACAAATTGTAAATACTTAAGTGCAAATACTACGAAATAGTGCTTGGTTGCTCAAGTACAGTCCTTGAGTAAAGGTTGGTGGATGTTTTCCATAACTGGTGTTTTCACAGACCGAAGCACTGAGGCTGTGCTGGTTTGCTTTTTTATGAAAGAGTTCAACTCTCAGCTCCTGTTGAGGTAATAGTGGTCTGAGTGGAAGGAACAACAATACCTGTGATGCTGCATCAGTCCTTGTCGCATTGTTAACCAACATTGTGTTCGAGTCATTGCCTCCTTCTGGGAATGTTTCTCCCTACAGCTTGTGGCTGAGGTTGGTGTCATTGTCACGAGAAAGTTCTCTCAGTTAAATAATGTGCTGTGTGACACCCATCTGAACATGTCATTAAAGAAATGTCCAAAAATGGGTTTTATGCAAACACGCAAGGATACACATTTTCAAAAGGACACATGAACATCATGGTACCCCCCTCTCTGTTTCTGTCACTCTCTTTCTCTCTCTCTCCCTGTCCCCCAAATTCTCCAACTGTTAGCAGAATCACAGTTCCCCTGACACACATCACAGACACACTCCCACTCAGATCAGCAAAAATGTAGCACAAACCAGACCTAATGACAGACCCGGACTGTGAGCAAATTCTACTGTCGTGTTTTCATGTGAAATGGATGTTTGTATTAATGTTTAATAGAGAGTGGGGGCGTCGTGCAGGCTTAACCATGTGCCAGCAGGAGGGTCATCAGATTGTGGAACGAATACGGGTTTTTGAGAGACTGGTCTGCTGGTCAGCTTACCTGCAAAACGATGAAAGTGCTGACACTAAACCCATTCATTTGTCATACATCATACATTATGTCATGCTACAACAAGCAACATAATCTTGAAAAGAAGAAACCGTGAAGCAGGTTTTTTAGTTTTGTGATGTAGATTACTCAAATGTGCACAAAATATGAATGAAATATAACTCATTCCTTAGCAAACTAAGGCCATGGAAGACTGTGTGGAACTGAAATCACTGCACAGCTCATGACTACATTACTCATCTGAGCTGCAGTCCTAAAAGGGAACCTGCCTACACCAATTGTATTGAGTTATGAGTAACTCCTCTATTTTAATCCGACCATTATTCCCTAACCATTATCAAATATATATTTATATTTCTACATTAAAAAGTCATTTTTTAGCATGGCGCAGGATAGTGAATAATCTACAGGGAATGATGGAATTTCTTGTTTAAATTCTCATTTTTTATAAGTGGGTAGATCAGAAAACAGATTGAACTGTGGGACTACCCTTTACTTATTACTATTGCACTATTAATATTGTAATGTTGTTACAGTGTTACATTACAGTAGTCTATACCCCCTGCCCCCCTCAGTACAGTTCAAAACAACATGCACATGTTGCATCCAGATTGCATAGTTCTCTTACTGTATCAGGTGAATGTGTTTTCAGATGAGGAACTAAAAACAACACAGGGTACGCATGTATCAAAGTGGCAAGAGGACAGTGTGGGGACACCCACTTAGAGAAAGCTCAACTGAAGAGATGTCAAGGGACAAACTGCTGAGAGGCAACAGTGATGATTTACCAGTAGTGGCTGTCCTGCTGTAGAGGAGAGGAATCACAGAGAACAAGCGGCAGGTAAGAGTCAGATTTCATGGAGAAAGAGAGAGACTACTGGTGTGAAGAGAGAGCTGGAAGGACTGACTGCCATAGAAGAGAGATATTGTGCATCTGTGTGTGTGTGTGGGGGGGGGGGGGGGGGGGGGCAAACAAGCAGAAACTGGTGAAAACAAGAGAGGAAGGAGAAATGGCAGGTCAAGAGACGGGCCAGATTTATAGAGTACCATTTCAGTTTTTAAAAGCCTGCCCACATTACATTAACTTCAGTGATTATAGGTGGAGTGAGGAGGCGTTGTGGTAAATCATGTCCACTTTCATACAGCGGCAGCTCTTTCTTGATGGATTGTGTTTGTTAGTGGGACCTTGTGCAGAATGTGTGTGACACAGTCAAGAGATTGCAAAATTTCAAGGGGCAAAGAAAGAGAGACTGTACATCTGTGAATATTGTGTGACAGTATTTGATTTGTGCTGATGTTCAGAGAGACTGTCAGTGTCAGGCCAGTCAGCTGAGGGGATTTCTGAATATCTTCTTTTAAATGTTTTCTTGCTTGATCTGTGACTTGCAGCAAAGACATCAAAATTGTCATAGCTGACTTTGTCTTTGCCAGCACATAACAAATTTTTCTACTGCACTGTAATGCAGTTGCCTACAGTTTGCCTACACACACACACATAGATCTTCTGCAAGATTGTAAAAATCAGTATTGTAAATTAATGGCAGGGCATGAGAAAGTAAATGTGTGTAGGTGTATCAGGGAAGGAGTTTAAAGTTTGGCACATTACCTCTTCAAGACAAATACCAAAATAGCTCACTTGTTTCCTAACAGCAGAAAACTACAATCTTAGTCCTTGATTTACAGTTTCCTAATTCTGTCAGGATAGAATTCCTTTATGCACAAAAAGCAGAATTTGCCGGATATATTCACGTGTGTGTTGATCATTACCAAGCTCAGCACATTTATTAAATTAGACTTGATTAGTTTGAAAGGGCTCACAATAAATTTTTGCTATTAGTAGCCTAGCCGTAGTGACATATATATTAGTTAACATATTGTATGTACACTGTATATGCATATTAAAATTTCAATTGTTTCCTTTTTTATTGTCAGGGAAATACCTTTAGTGTGCCAGTATGTCTTTTCACAACACTCATTTTCTTGAGCATTACAATGAAAAGCTGTTGTTGATGGTGCATCAAGAAATCAGTCTATCAGCTGATATGAGTTCATGAAGGATTGCTGTGATCCCTCTGATGCATGCTGTCATGTTAGACACATGTAGCTGCCATGCCAGTGACTGAGCTCTTTTGTTAAATGATGAAGGGGAAGGTTTGATGAAACGTTTGAACCTTTGAAATGATTTACTGTGTGCCCTAGGGTAAGAGGAGAACTTGACTACTATTTCTCATTCTTTAAGTGGTAGCTGTGTAGATGATTATTTACATTTAAAATGTTAATGTGGAGTCACTGGTTTGGCAGAAATTCTACTGACAGTGCTCCCACATAGCAATAACATTCCCATCAGTTGTCATCACCTGTAACCAGTATGAATACTGGAACTAGAACTAAAGACGAGGCCAACAGGGCGGTACCATGTGGCACCAACGTCTTTTTACTTAGTGAGGTTTGTCACACTGTCTTTGCTTTGTCACTTTGTCACTTTGCTTTCTTTCTGGGTGTGACAGTATATCCGACTGTGATGTTGTTGCCTGGTTACAGAGCAGAAAGCAATAGGATACTGGAAGTCAAAGTGAAATTTAGAAATAATCTCTTCCTATCAGATGCAAGAGATTGGAAAAATACTGCATGATTGTGAAATTGCATATCCATGTCCTGAAGGTATTGGGGACAGTCAATATATATATATTATACAATACAAGAGACACTGGAAAGTGTGCTGCTTGTTACCGAGAAATACGCATCATTAAACAAGATATTTCGGGAGCAAGTTAGTACTCAAAGGTTCAACAGTTTTTCACAGTTTCTAGCAAAACAGGCATTCTTTTGTTTATGTCCACTCCACTTGAACATCTATGTGTGGAAAGCAGGAGAAAGAAAGAAAGAAAAAGCAGTCTGTTTGGCTGTCATTTTGAAAATTCTATCATTAAAATATCAGTACGCAAAGGATGTGCAGCTGTGTTTAACACATGGATTTGCTGAATTAATTTAGACAGTTTTGAGTTGACATTATTATTTACCAACCGTAATTTCAGAGCCACCTGTCCATCTTGGGGCCATAAAATACCCTCTACAGTATCCACTGGACAGAAGGTGATATGCTCCACACAACTTGAGTAAGATTGGCAGCTTTCTTTCTCCCCTCAGTGTGCTTCTTCACACGGATTTGACATGTGTTGCATCAGCTGTTGTAGCTGCAGGTGATTGATTGGTGAGGAGTCAGGGACTAGCAGGATATAGTGACTGCAACTTAAGCCACTGCTCCCTTACTGTCTTTGCCCCCCCTGGAACAAATGAATAAATAATTATTATTATTGCAATTATTACTGGCATTGATTTTGTTACTGCTGCTGTAATATTCATTATTGTGGGAAAGCCTGCCGACATCTTGCTCAACATGCTATGATATCACCATCTTTAGTGTTGCATTTACTGTATTTCTTTCAGTAAGAAAGAGAAATCTGTAATGTAAACCTTTTTCCTTTGTGAACATGAACATTTTTTTAATTATAGTTGGTCATGGTTGGATTGTATGTTTAGTGGAAATAAGGCTGTTTTATATTGTGCTGTTTCATGATTAATTGGTTCTAATTAGTCAGTAAAAGAGCATATAGGAGTTTGGATATGTGGTTGGTGTTTTCTAACTGTTCGCTTAAACCCATGTAATTTGGAGGATGTTGAAATTTCAGCAATTTGGAAAAAGATTTTCTCTAGAAATATTCCTTCCGTACGAAGTAAAATTGATACGTGATTTCATCACATTGCATTGGATATCTTGGAGCTACCAGATGCCCACATAGTAGTAAATTGATTGGTGACGTTGGCTAAAGATTTATTAAGACTTGTTGGCTTTTTGACAATGGTTTGTCCTCTAAAGACAGACCGAGGCAGAGAGCTTTTTCTCCATGTTTTGTTAGGTGAGAAATGTAGAATAGAATGTTTCTCTGTTTCTTGCTACATTTACTTGCGCGTCAGGATGCATAAAACACTAGGTCAGAGTAAATGTTCTATTGCCTGTGTCTGTGTAATTTTAACTTTCTATATTTTTTTTCTCTCTCATAGTCTAAGTGTTTCTGACCCTGTGCCCTTGAAAGTAGTAATAGCTCAGTCAGTGCAATCCATAGGAAACTACAGTAATTTCACCTTTATGATTATCACCCCATATGCGCAGAGTGGGCTTTGAAATTTGCCCTTTGATGAATGATTCATATGTGCGTGAAATATCAGACTAGTCAGTTCATGATACTCACACACACCAACATGTTAGCTGTCTCCTGAGTAACAGAGGAACTACAGAGCTAATCAATGCCTCAGTCATTGAGTAAGGCCAATTCAGATCTTGCTCGGTGGGTGCTTTGATGATGTAACAAAACAAACACCAAGTATCATGGACAAACACTTTGATCTCAAGGAAGAGATGATGAACTCTGTAAATTATATCATATAATTCAAACAGTAGGTTCCCAAAGTAAGTTTCTCCTTGATTCTCCCCATAGGCACCTTGTTTATCAACCATTATTTTTTTAAACCTTACTGTATGTAGATTGAACAGGAGCTATTAGAGTGGAGGTGGAATGTACGTATATTGGCAGACGTTGAGAGCAGTTGTTTGCTCAGCTTATTTCTCTGATTACTGAAGATCCAGACGTCTGATGACAAAAATCCTTCATCTGGTTTAAGATTAGAGTTATAACATTATATAAAGTGACAGTGACGTGACTTGAAACATTGAGAAAGTAGTTGGGTGAAAATGTTTTAATGTCCGGCCATCCTGCCGACAGCCGGCGCTTACGGAAAATACTGTGAAATTATAGTACCTAAACGCTCATGTTACAGGAAACGACAGGAACAAATAACAAATAGCTTTGGTGACTTAAATGATTTCAGACTATATGCAGCTACAGCTCTGAAAAGGAAAAGAAAGTAGCAATAACAGCTGATGCATGGACAGCTCTCACGTTGGATTATTTTGTCACTGTCAACGTTACACCGACGGTGACTGGAAGATTTCAGGTTCTGTGCTTTAGACTCACTACACAGATGAGAGACACACTGCTGAGAACAAAGTCTGAGGTGCCTTCTTGATGAGTGGAGCTTGGGAGGTAAAGTTAGTGCATCTGTACACTACAGTGCCAAAAACATGACTTGAAATGACAACATATTATTATTTTGGTTTGGGTGGAGGGCACGTGTTAATGATGACGTCACGACTAATCAACTTAAATTGGTTTGATTAATCAACTTCAAAAAGTGCCCATCCCTAGTTGTGACTCAAAAAGTACATGCCTCAGGCTTGCACGTGACTGGTTACCAAGGCAATGCAAAAAATAGTTTATTTGCTAGTCTAAGATGCTCGACAGAAGCAAAAACCACTATTATAATGTATTGTGATTTTAATGCATTGATGACTTTCAGTATTTTTACTAGTATTTACTAGTATACTAGTATTTTTGTTTGTTGTTAATGTTTTTATATTTAAGAGGCAAATCGTTTGAAAATTTCCATCTGAAACAACATGAGAAGAGGCATGATTCAGTAAAATTCTCTAAGACAGGGGTTTTCAGTCTCACACTGTGTGCCTCTCTTCATACAAAATTGGGACCAGTGCACAGAATTTATTTACATTTATTCAGTTACACACTGAATTAGCTATCTGGAGCTATTTTTTGCAGTGTACCCATGGATCAGACAAGCACTTGATTACTTTGGCTTTGAAGAAAACCTGATGATTCTCACGTTTTAGCATAAAAGGAGTTTCTTTTTTCATGATTCCTAAATGGACTCATGGAAGTTTATTTGAAAGGATATTGATTTCAGAGAAAAGTCACTTTGAATCTAAATATATGTGTCATCATATCTGTGTCCAGATGTGGCTGACTTTGATTCATAACTTTTAAGTATTGATATAAGCATCTTAATTGACTCCATGAGCTGTATGTTACAGGATCTGCTGCTGCTGCAACTGTTGATTGTGTTTATAAGTAGCCAAATTAGTTGGCTGGAAACAACTGCTCTCCATTGTTTTTAGAACTCTGCTATGCACCTGTCCCTTTGACTTCACATGGTATCTTTGATTCATATCTCTCTAAGGCTTTGTTAAAGCAGTAGTCTTACACTGACATATCTCCACACTACCTGTTCTACACCAGCATAGATGAAGGGTCTGGCAGGAAGCATCATTATGTGATGGATGAAAAAGTAATCCTGAGTATGCTGTGAGCATGAGTCCATGCATCACTAGCTATCTTGCATCTGGGTGGTCCAAGAACCTAAATTAACTAATGATGAGACCATTGTTTTTGCTAAATCCTTGCGTTTCGTCAGTAGGAAATGCAGAAGTTCACAATGGGTCATAATAAATGGGTCACAATAAACATATACATAAAAAAGAGAAGCATCTTACATAATTTATTGAATTAGCCATTACATCACTAAATCATATGTGCATCCCTGTGGCCACAAACCATTTTACAGAGCCTAGAAAATGACACTAGAGAACCTATTTTATAGCTTTCAATACCCCTCTGTATCTGTGAATGAGTCATTATGCATTATTTGTGAATACTGGGCTGTCTGCTATGTTAAGAGGTGGTGCTGTATGTTTTAGTGTGCAACTGTGCAGCAAACCTTCAAAGAAAAAGGCATCAGTGTACAACAGCAAAATCATTTTCTTTAATGAGCATCAGGGAAGCATGGTTGACATCTTCATTGTCACTGTGCTGCCCTTTCTTCCCCTGGATAATGGTTTCAGACTGAAGCCTTATGATCCATTTCTTTGATAAAATCATTTGGTGCTCGCCTTGAGAGACAAAACAGTGCTTGATCTTACTCTGAATTTGGGGTACACATGTCAAATGAACATACATTACCTAGGGAAGCCTCCTAAATGCTGTCAGAAGGCATTCTTGTGATGTTATTTCATGGGCTGGTGTTTGGCATAGCCAGTATTTCATCATATGTTGTGAGAATGTCTCCGCTCAATACAAAGTTTACTGCACTAGCAGCTCATTTACAGAGGCTGCATGCTACATCTAAAGCAGTTCATAGAGATTCTTTTCACAATGTCACTATGTACATGACCTCTATTCAGCTATAGTAGAGCATTTACAACATTAAACTACTTTAAATTTTAATTTTGATTCTGAAATTTGCTGCTGATCACATTAACCATTTGTAGTTCGTGCTGTTGTTTTCCTTTTAGAATTTCGACAACTGTCCAGCAGGGAGACGTGAGTTTATGGAGACTCTTCTGCAGAGAAGAGGTTGCATTATTGGAGGTCTTAAATCAGGTTGTATGGGCAGTGCTCTGAGTTAATAAGCTGCATCCTACAGTTGAACTAAAATCCCTGCTTGTTTACAAGACGGGGCTTATGCCAAAAAAGATCATGTACCAACATCTTATGACAAATGCAAAAAGCCTCTTACTAACAACCCCCACTTAAAGCTAACAACAAGCATGGTAGGTGGCATGTAAATCTGACTACACTACTTAACCCCGTTTAAAATTGGTTGCTAGTTGTTAGAATGACACGAGCCTTGAAAAACTTGAACCTCTGTTGATGTAGATGAGACATTTATGAATTATTTACTGTCACCACACTCACGTTCAAAGACTGTTTAATTGTTGAAGTAGTTACTGCAGTGTTTCTGTTGGTAGATCAGGTGAAAAGTCTGCATGCATATGACTGTGTACATGCATACTTTTTTGGGTGGGTTGGTGAACGTGGCTGGAATTCTGTGAAGGTCTTAATGAAAGTCAGAGTGCTTAGTGGACATGAGGGCTGCTCTGATGGAAATCAATGCAGTCTTTTGTAGCAGAGAGAGCAGCCAATTCCAAGGCCTCAGCTGCCTGATGTGGTGCTGGCAGACTTTGACGAGCATTTAATGACACGTCACTGGGCCAGACAGGTAATCAATTTATTTAGGCAGTAATGTATGTATCCCAAGGTAAATCTTTAATTAATGGCCTAAAAGAAGAGGACAACTGTGATGCAGAAGGCCAAGGAACAGAATGTCCAACTGTGTAAACGGGTGGTTTCCTCATTTCCCTTTTAATTAGCTGTAATAGCTTGATACAATTTTTGTGACCAGCATATTAGAAATGTCTGTTTAGCCAGAGCACTATTTCAGAATCCCTCTGATTTCAGTGAAACCCCCACCAGTTTCCAGGTCTAGCTGAGATCCACGACCTGTACACTTACCCTGCTTCCCCTTTTCATGGGTAATTGGCTTCATTTCTGGATCATTGCACTGTTGTGAAACAAAGCCCACAAGCACCACATACATCATGTATAGTACTGTCCCTGCAAAAGTGTTTGTTCCTCTCCTTGTGAGCTGTTTTGTCTGTCTCTCCTCTGTGCTTTAGTGTCCCATATTTTGAAGGATTTTGCTAGCTGTTGAGCTATCCATTTCAATCTCAATGACACATAAGATGTGGATTAGGAGTGGTAAGTAATTGTAGGACTTTGAGTAATTGAGAGTCAAAAAGAGACAGAGGGATATACAAGAGTGAGAGAGATGTATGTTCATGCATAGCCATGTTTAAGTGACAGGTTGAGTCAAGCCTCATTGATTAATCCACTAGGCATTTGAAGGATTTCAGAGAGTGGGTGGGACAGAATTAGACTGTTCACTGAGCTGAGTTAACTCTCTTCTGTAGTGGTGAATTGTACATGGAATACTGACTGTGTGCACAGGAGTTTGTGTTATGCTCATTCTTTTGTGGGTGATGGGGTTGCCAAAAATGCTGTTTTCCATGAGTTCATTTTGAATAACATTATTACAGCTAGGATTTTCATTGGCACAGGCACACAGAGAAACCAAAATTTAAAGCCATAGGACACAGAAATCCCACGAAAATCCTGAGGGTTGTGTCGACATTGTCTGTTGTTTAATTAAATATCCACAAGTCCAAATTTACTTAACATCCTTTAAATTTGCTTGAATTCACTGAGCTGCCAGATCTATTGTGTCTATTTTATGAAATTCTCACAATACATCTAAATGAGTGATTTCAACAATAAACTGGCTTCAGCTGTGGAAAGAATCTAAAATACCTTCGTACATACCTCCTTACATCTTTGTCATTTATATATGGCACCTTCATTTTTGAAATTCCAAACTAGCACTTAGTTAGCGACACCTTACATTTCAATAGACAGAGAAACCTTGCTTAGCTTTACATGTTAACACAATGTCCTGATAAGACTTCCACCAGGAAAGCATTCAGATTTGAAATCAGCCTGTGAAAGCAAACTTTGATTAGAGTAGGGCTTTAATTTACCCCTTTTCTTTCATTTTAAATGTAGTTTGATTTGTAGAAAATGAAATGGAATTGATTTGATAGTATTATTCAATTATATATATAAATACAACCATTGTGGTAGCACAGTAGTATTAATCTGTCAGATTTAATAGTGTATAATTGCCTCTAATTCATTATGCATTATATGCATAGATGTTTCCTCTTTCTCCATGACCTAAAGTTCATGAAATGAGAGCTAAAGACACCAACCAACTCTCCAAAAGCTAACTTGACAGTGAGGCTAAACAAAGTAACCTAGATGCTCTCCTTCTGTGTCACATTCTCAGCTCCTTCTGGGGCCCTGTGATGTGTTTCCAGGCCAACCGAGGTACAGTAGGATGTTTAATCCCTCCAGCATGTTCTGCATCTGCCCTGGTGTCTCCTCCCGGTAGAACATGCATCATTGGGTGACGACCAGTGAACCACCTTAACTGGCCCGTTTTTATTGCAAAGATGGTTCTCCTCCAAGCTCTGTTCAGCTGTGATATCCTGACTCTGTCCTTAAGGATGAGTGAATACACCTGAGGCTCATTTTGACTGCTTTCTTTCATAAGTGAGGTTTGGAACATAGATTGACTGGTTAATGAAGAGCTTCATGTTGAGGGACAGCTCCCTTGTTATCACAGTAGTAATACAGTACCTATGCCACTACTGGCACAATACAAATTCACCTGTCATTCACAAGTGGAAAAAATGAAACCAATAAAAAGAGAAAAGAAGTTGGGAAAGTGCTTTTCCAATGTAGCCGTGGTACTAAATGCCTGCCTCGGGCTTTCTTGACCTATTCATAGAGTAGAGGGCAAAGTCATCTGATATCAGGACATATTGCCAGGCTGTGACATAAACAGCCAGAAATACCACTCCTATGATAGCCACTCAGCCAGAAAGCTAAACACCTCTTGCAACAGCTGGTAAGTCAGCCTGCCAGTCAGCTCCTCCAGCGACTGATTGTTTGTCCGAACTCTCTTCGGCCAATTAGCAACTACAACTACTAAGCAGCCAACTAGCCGAACAGTTCCAGCAGCAGCCTGCCAGTTTTCCCTGTAGCAACAGCTGTTGACCCCAAACCATCCCACCAGCATGCACTGGTGTCCACCTTTGAAAAGAGAAAGGCTCGCCCAGGCGCTGACAGTTGCTTCTACTCAGCCAACAACTCCTGGTGAGGACTTTGAGAACTGTTAATTTCTGTGCTTTAGTTGTACGAGCCTGATTATTTATTTATTTATTTATTTATTATAATTACCTCCTGACTATGTGATAAATCACAGACATGATGATTTGATATTACAATATCTACTCACTTCATGGGAAAACACACTGACTGTGTGTTTGACCCTTCTACCATTTTGTGAACATGTCCCTTTTTTTAAGGCCTTACAAAGACTCAAGCTGTCATTGTTATTTTTAGAATGTCACAGTTTAATACTCAAAGCAGACAGCCATCCCCTTGTTTTATTTCAAACAAGGTTTCATCTGCTGCTTAACTTATTTACATTCTTACATTCTCTTTACACAGTATTTACATTCTTCCTCTCAACTGGAGTCATCTAGCTGTTAGATTGTGTTAGATTATGTAACCTGTACTGGAAAAGTACTCATTAATATTTCTGTAATGCATTTGCGTAGAAACTTACTTTAAAAACTGCCCTGTGCCACTTTATTTTGCCTCTACAACAAGCCGTCGTTTGCGATTATAATCCTTCCAGGGGCTTTGTAATCCATCATGGAAACTTGTGTCATTTTTCTGTATTTCCGGGAAAAAAATAGATAAATCCGTGTTTTGCATCCTCATTAATGCATTATTTATTATCAAAACAATTTTTACCGTGTTCTCAATAATGAAATTCATGGCAGCCATATTGACTGTGTAAGCCAATCATAAGCTGTGTTGTTGAACCGTGTGAGAGTCACAATGGCAGATTCCCAATTTACGGACATGACTTGCTACATTTATGCTGTGTCCTTAGCATTTAGAAATCTAGTGTAGCTTGAATTCACACTTCAAAGATAAAATAATGTGCCAAGATAGTAATCTGAAAGCAGTTGATAAGTCTGTGTGCATTTGGAGAATGCTGTAGTGTGCATAATAAGAATGACACTCGCAAAGGATATGGCCGCCAAGTCGACATCTTATGCATATGCTGTGCTCCTAATGTTCTTCATATACACTTCCCCAACGTGTTATAGTATCACCACTAAACAATATTTCTTATTAATAATATGTTAAAATTATATATGTTATTAGATTGAGGGCTCTTGGAAAAAAAATTCATTCATCTTCATTCATCATGTGCTGTCTGTGTCAGTGGTCATGCTGAGGAAGACTAAACCTTTAATAATATGTGTCTCCTGTTGTTGAAACAAAAACGTGCCCTGCTCAGTGCTATGAAAGGCAGCGTTTACGATCAATCGCTCTTTAAGGCTCATTTGAAATGACTGCAGGATTTATGCTGGAGTCTCCTTCCAAGCCAGTGGTGTATTGGTCTGTGACTTTGTACTAATTATCCATGGACTAAGGACAAAGTGAGAGAGATACCATGTGTGTGTTTGTGTGTGAGTGTGTGTGTGTGATGGCTGTGTGGAGAGGTGGGGATAGAAGAAGTATAAGAGAAAGTTGTTGCATCTACTTTACATTAGCAGACTTCTGTTCGATCTTGTGATAATTAGTCTCTGAGTTTAGAAGGTGAGTATAGAGTCAAACAAAATCAGACAAACCTGTCCTCAGGTAATTATGGAGTCTATTGATATCCTATAAGCAATTCATGTGGCCTCTTGGACTTTTTTAACCATGACTCAAGTGCATTGTGTCACTATTCAAGTTTTATAGGTATTAATTTACCAATACTGTAGATGCTTCACTGACTTAGAAATACTGAAGTCGATCTTTTTTTTCTTTTTCTTTTGGTTCTTAAATTTTGAGCAATAAGGTAAAATACCAAACTGTATTTCAATATTATTGCTGGAATTCCAATTACAGCTGGACTATCACTTTGTCACTCTCCATTAAAATCGAAGCCTTGTCAAGCTCTTCAATGGTTTCTGTTATAGTATAGTAAAGCTTCCAGTCAGCAGGGCTTTGCATTGTAATGAGCGGTGAGTGGTTTCAAACTGTCAAACAACATATACAGGTAATATGGTAATAAGGGTGGCTATGAATGATCTGGGCTACCAAATGAATGGAACCTCAGCATGGATGCTAAAGCAGTGGCAACCAGTCAGCTGAAACAAACACAGCAAGGAGCAATCATTATTTAACTGTATGCCTAAACATTTTAATTGTGGTTTTCCCTTCTCACACCTAATGTCTCTGGGCCATATATTGTGACAGTAAGATGTGAATTTGCTGTTTTTGCAGGTGAACCATTGGCTGGTAAGACTGCTGCTGGCATTCCTAGAGGGTACTGGAGCTTCTCCTGGGTGGCTGAGGACGACTTGAGTTTTCCCAAAGACTCTATGCCCATGTCAGGTGAGTTGGACAATGTCAGCCCTCCTCAGACAGACAGGCCCAGGCATCTCTGTCCTCCAAAGATCCTGCTCTTCCAATTGGCCACGACACCTGGCGTCAGCTCTCTATCAGCACACATAAATGTCTCTGTCACTCCTGCCCTCTACCATCAGCCATGGGATTGTCACATAACTGAGTTTCTGTTGATCAGCCTGTACATGGCCCCCTCAAGGACCCAGAAAATAAAACCAGAGTCACCGTCACAAACACATCTGGAATCCGCCACAGAGCATATAGAATCAGTCTTTGTTCATGTAAATGTAAAAAAGCTAGTATAACCAAAAACTAGAAGAAATGCTTATCTATAATATTAATCAGTTGTGGGGCTGTATTGGAGATACATTTACAGTCACTTAGTAGTGCATACTGTACAACAGATTATCCAGTATGTAGCAACAATAGAGCTGTTTAAGAAAAAAAAAATTATACTTTGGCCTAACCTAAAAAAATTGCTGTAATTTGTTACACCTGAATTTATTAGTTTTTCTCAAGTTATATTTGTGATTTGGTCAAACTGTAAATTTTGATTAAATATCAATCAAACTTTTCATTTAGCCAGAGACAAAATTTTACATTCAAGTAACAAAATTATTTGTTTTAAAGACCATTCACCACAACCTAATATTTATTATTACATCTAAGTCTAGTTTTTACTTTAGAATAAACTAATTAAATTGCTGTAATTTTGTTACAAGCAATATTATTAACTTTTCTCAAGTTAAACTTTTGATTCAGTACAAAAATTTTATCTTAAGCAATATATTTTTTTAAATCACATGCCTAAATGTTAATTAAAATAACATTTAAAAATTCCTTTTACAGCTTTAAAGCTAAATTAGCTATAAAATAAAGTAAATCTTTCACTTAATATAAAACCAAAAACATTTTGTCAATTAAATTAACATAAATAAAGACAGGAATATTCTCTTCAAAAGACCAACATATTTATAGTCTTTTTAAAATGCATCACATTTTCTATTATGTGCAAAAAATAAACAAATACAAGATAATAAAAAAAAACACCAAAAAATAAATGAAAGCATGTTAGAAGCATAGATGAGGCCGAACAGCATGGCACATACATGTGCAACTTCAGTTTGACCACTGCTGCTGAAGCTCCTTTGATGTCATTCTGCGGGTTTTCCCTGCACATGCGGATCAGGATGCGGTCATTTCTTGCTGAAGAAACCCATGGACGCCCAGATCTTGGTTTGTCTTCCAAGCTGTTGGTTCGTCTGTATTTCTAAGAGCATATCCAAATGCTGAAGGACTGCATCTGCACTTCCTGGCTATCTGGCAGCAGCTGTACCCTTCCTGGCTGAGAATCTGTATCTTCAGGCGTGTTTCCTGCGTTAGGTTCCTTGTTTCAGCCATTTTTGTCTCTGAAGAACTTTCAAATGTGCTGGCTTTATATAGACACGAAGCACGGCAACAAAAATTGTGTCTTTTAATAAAAAGCACAACCTTCATTAGTGGATCACTGGTACCAAAATGACTCAATACTCAAAATTTCTTATGTATTTTTATGGAACCAATCAATTTTAAGTTTTTAATGGCTTTTTTAGGATTTGTTTAGTATTTCGGCTGTGACTGTACTAAAAGAAATTGCACTTGAAGACCTAAGAGTGATTGTTAATGCAATATTTCACAAATGCATGGGGTGTCCAAAAACTTTTTTCCACCACTGTACTTCCAAACAATGGATGATGATCCATTTTGAGGGACTAGCTCTGCGCCTTCTGCTCTAGACATTTGATTTTCATTTTGCCTGTCTGCTCACTGTTGTTACTCTTCTACTCTTTAACAGCCACAATGTCAATATCGGGAGACCAAAATCGTGATCATGGTCAATATTCAAGTAATTGTGCAGCCCTACTTTTGAAGAAGTCAAAATTGTGGCCAAAATGTTAGCTAGATTTGAATGATTAGAATATTAGATAGTGATGCCAAATAAGTAAACTTTTCTCTCTTTGAATCTTTTCAAATAATTCAGACATTAAGAACCAATTTCAGGTTTCACCTTTATTTTAAAAATAATTATTCAGTCCTCTGAAACTATGATAAACACAAGAGACACAGAGATTACATATGCAATCAACTTTAAAAGACAAACCGAAAGTGAGAGAGAGAGAGAAAAAACATCTTCTCTAACTACAGTGTAAAGACTAAAGTGTGCAATGCAGAGATCTTAATATACAATACTATCGTGGATTCACGGTTATTTTAAATGACTCTCAGATTATTGTTTTTTAATATAGATCCTGAGTCAGAAAATCCAAAACAGTATCAGAGAATTATTCATCTGATGTACATTGTATTACTGCACATGGCCAACAGAATTCTAAGTCTAAAATGCCACATTCATGCAAAGAACAGACAAATGCATGTGGGTGGCTGCTATGTCATTATATTGGATATTCACTCTGTTCACTAATCTGAACCAACTGTCAGCTGCTGGTAGAGCCATATGTCACAGATACATTCACAAACACTTTAATGCAGTTAGGAAAACAAATGTTTTCTAACTCCTATTGCTCAGCTTCTAAAGAATACTAAATATAATAGTCTTTAAAGAGCTTGAGCTGCCACTTCCTGTATGCACACTCACAGAATTGACAAAATATCAGTGATAGATTAAAACGTTCAAATTGGGATTCCAAAGGGCCGGAATTTAATATCACCAGACTTTTTGATCAGAAATCAAGCAGATTTTGGCATTACATTCTGTGATCTTGAAATACATCTTAATGGACCAGTCAAATCTGATGAAGAGGAGGCAGAGTTGTGAACTTAAGCCCTCATTCCAAGTCATTTTCTGCACCACATCAACACCAGTTTCAGAAGCCAGTGCACCCATCTTTCTAAATGTAAATATAATTTGAAAGCTGACCTGACATGTAGATCTGTGTGCTGCAGCTATAGGAGCTTTGTATTGTACCCTTCAACTGACCTCATGCAAAGATTGTGATTAATCAGTGAATAGAAGGCAGAAGACCATTACGCTACTTTTTTTTGTAGATTGTAGAGGAGAAAAAAGTCTAGCAGGGGCTGAAGCTGCCATGGCTGAATGAAAAGTGACAGAAGAAAACAGGTCTGAGTCGTAAGAAAAATGATCTGAAGACCGGAGTCCAGTATTATAACCCTGGGTATATGAGTGCACGTGCAAGCCTAGAGGCACTTGTGTGCATCCATGTCATGTCAGACTCTCAAAGCCCATTCACATCACTGGGAGATGGCAGCTCCAGCGTGATTTCTTTTTGCCCCTTTCCAGCCTCTTGGAGGGTGGGAGGTCATCCTGTAAGTGATGATTCAAAGTCCCACCAGCACCAAACTGTCACCCAACTGTTTATGAAACACATCCTTGACTGTGAATCCTTGGGACCTTGCCTCAGCTGCCTGTGGCTGTGACAGCCTGCAGTGAACCTAACTGTAATTGGCATCAGTTAGACAACGGATCACTCCACTGTTTTTGAATGAATCAATCCATCATGCATGCAGCTGACTACATTTTTCTATTATTTCATTCAATGAGAGCTCTGACCTCTCATCTCTACTAAGTTAGCCAACCAGAAGATGAGTTTGCTCTGTATGGTAATTAGTGAACTGAGTGTGGTGTGGCTGGAGCAAGAAGGACATCTGGGTAGCAAAAGCCAGATGACTACAAATGTTGCAAATGACAAAGAGCACAATTCCATAACAAATTGTGATTACCACAAATTTTATAGAATACATCCAAGAACTAATAACATAAATTATAAATAAATTATATTTTCATTCCACATTGTGTGGAGGTGTAAATTTGTGACTTGTAAGAAGCATTTTGCAACGCCGTCTTACCTTTTGAGGGGGTTTTAAAGATTAGGTGGTGTTGCATTGTGTTACATGGACAGCTTCAGAGGACAGTGTTTGGGAGAGGACAGGTCACAACAACATGGCATGGTGAACATGGCTTTAGGCTGCAGTGATAGATCTCAGCTGTCCCTACAGCATCTGCTGTCCGCTGGCATTTATTACCTACCATAAAAGCCAAAACACTGACTGGACACTTGCCACCAACTGCCCCCATACTCTCCCTCCTGCCTCCTCTGCTTCCATAAGTAGCCTTTAGCTGCAGGGGCTACAGGGTTTGCAAACTTCCTTATTTGCATTTCAGAGCTGGTAAGCTGACTTCAATGCCACTGTGTGTCAGTAATGTCAGTATCGTCAGAGCCCTCTGACCTGAACCCCCTTCTGCCTCCCATCTACAGTGTCATCTTCCCTTGGGGAATAGCAGCAGGGCAGTTAGTTGCCACATTCTGTTTAGTAAAACCCTTCTCATGCGCCATCTTCACGTCATCTCACTTCAGACCTTTTCTCCTCATGGAGATGGATTGTCCTGGTTCAGCTGTGGCTGCCAGCTGTAACACACAGGCACTCAGATGGATGCTAGCCACTTGAGGAGTTGCCGTGTTCTACAATAGAACATCTGCCTCACTCAGCTGGTAGTGCTGTTCTTGTGTAATGAGACACAGCAGTGAAATAAAACACATTTGCAAAGGCAGGGGGTATAAAAGATAGAGCAGTGGTGCAGGTGCTTAAATATGGCATCCTCCTAGAGTCACATCATTCAACCCTTCCAACGCTACCAGTGTGCACATTGTTCCATTTGCACAGCCCTCTCATGTTGTGGAGGATAGCACACATCAACCTTCTGTGAGCGTTTGTGTGCATGAGTGACTGCCTTAAACAAATCAATAAAAAAGTTAACTTTTAAGTTGATTTTAATATGAGAGATTTCAGGTTTCAGGATGAAGCAAAAGCATAGATTTAAAGTCACATCCAAGCGCCATTAAAAACCCAAGTGTAACAGACAGGAGGCCAAATCTTTAACACCGATTCTCAGTATCTCACTAACATTCTTCAAACACTAAGGTGTCACGGAATTAATCTCACACATTGGATTTCTCATTCAGCAATAAACTGGAGATTATGCCTGGCAGCTACTTTAAAGGTATCCGAAATTAAAAGATGAAAAATACAAAATAATCAAATTCATGGAAAAACATCTGCTCAGTTTGCCTTGAATCTAAGATGCATAGCTGTTAATGTGAACAAGACAATCAGCTAACAAAAATGAAAAAAGTTTATAATAAATTATGAGTGTTTGAGAGCAATTGCTGCCTATACTGCTGAATTCACTCTGTCACAGGAGCTTTTCATTTGTTTAGATTCTCTGGATCCTGGACCCAAAAAAATTCATTGCAAACCAATATGTGTGTTGTGGATGGAAATTTAATGACCAAATTAACAGAATTTGCTAGTTACTGTACAGTGACTTGAGGTTGTTATTGACTGGAATGGTGGGAAACTCACTAACTATTCTAATGGTTTTGAACATATTGTAAGGCAAAAGGCTTTTATGGTTTTGCTTTGTCAGTAGCTACTTCAATATTTCCAAGGCCTTAGAGGGTCTGTTGTAAAGAACTTCTCTTGACCCCCTGCCAGCACACTGCCTTTGTAGTTTTTGGATGCAAAGGATAAGGTAGGGGAGTGGGTTCACAAGGAATGGGAAGCCTGACATTTGACTTTGATCCCTCCTGATCTAGAATCAGAAACGGGCTTGTGCATTTGAACCAAAAAATGTTGATGAGACAGCCTCTCCATCTACCTGAATGCTTCCAGACATCTCTCTTCTTTCTGCTCGCTGTCAACAAACAAATCACTTTTGGTCACGTTAAAACCCATCCTTTATCTCAAAGCCAGGGAAGAGAGAACAAATTTAATTGCTTTGCAGAAGGCGAACACAACTGATTAATATCGACTCATATTGGGTAGAGAAAAACAAGCAATGAAAGAAGCAAATCTTTATTAATTTATTTAAGTGTCCCCAGCAATAGAATCAGAGTTCTGTGATTTATTTGTTAGATAATTTTTTTGCCGCGCCTCTCATACCTGCTGTTTGTCAAAAGTCACTTGCCACTCATCGATTCATGTGTATATTTTTTGACAGGGCAGCTCCAGCTCCCTTGAGAGGAAATGAATTTGCAGGGAATGCCTAGACCATAAAAAGTTGAATGGATACATAAATAAGCTCAGCCAGACACAATCTCATTGTAATCAGGAAATAAACATATTCATCATCTGAGTTAAAAGGTTTCATGGGGAAATTTGTCAGCACAGTGTTTACACTCGATCCACAAAGAGACATACATCGTTAGATGTAATTTACTTGATGTCAAAAGCACTCCTGTGCAAATCCAGCGTCTCATTTTTTTAAACATGCAATCACATAGTTGTGCACTACTGGGAATTGACTAGTTCATTTATATACAAAATTAAGATGGCCACAGATTCGGATCTCAATGACCTTCGGCTGTGTAACACGACACATCGCTCAATCTCTGCTCTGTTTGATGAATGAGGTCAGGGTCGTAGTGTCGTGATAGGCTCATTAACCAATCACACATCCTTGTTAAAAGAGTCAGAACCACTGGCAACTCTGGAAATGCTCTGCTTAATTACTAACAGGGCTAAGATTTACCAGTGTTTTTACAACAAATGAATTCCCTTTAAAGCACCCGGGCACATTCACTGAATGGGCAACACCATTTACAGGCCTTGTTTACAGTGATATACTGCCTTTGTTTATATTGAATAACCAACTTATGTTACAAAAACTAACAACATTCACAAAGGGGAGTCTGCTGTGTTAATGACCTCAGCAGCATTTACCAGTGGCTGTTGAAATTGCAAGCACATATGAATAAACCATCAAACTATAAAAACACTGTTCACTGATGCCTTCAGAAACAATACTGATTCTGATCTTCTATGTAGGCAGAGATAGAAAGACAAGCCAAATGTGCTTTTTTTGTGTACCAGTTTCCTTTTTATGGTGGCCAGGTCACAGGTCACATTAGGTTGGTTCCAGCTTTAAACAAACCAAATAAGTCTCCTCTTTCTAAATAACAAAAGACATGCAGAAAACAGTAATTGGTCATTCTGTGCTTCATAGATTTATAGTCTAGACATTTTGAGTAGATTTGCATCTGCAAACTCCATGATGCTTTACAGCTTCATGCCTTTTTATCCCGAGTGTCACCGCAACCAATGACCACCATCTCTGGGGTATCAGTGTTCATAGATTGCCTTTAATTATCATCAAAGCCTGTTGTAGTGAGAGCCCATCGAACTAGCCAAGGAAAATGAGCATTTGAGTAACAGATCCACTAAAACAACGATAATGTGATTATAATCAATATTGTTCTCCTGAAGCATTTATAGTATATTTGGTTACAGGACTGATGAAATTACATTCAGATGAGATGCCGTAAAATTAATGGGGTGTAGAATAGAGAAGGAAGAAATTAAACCTTTTAAAATAATATCTCAGTGACTGCACATGGAAACTCTTTTGACTGAGCTTCGATATCACTTTAGTCATTGAACAGGCTGAAATATTGAATTATAATGTAGACATAAAGCAGCCAGTAAACCATTATTTTTACAAACAAGTGACTACATATCTCATTTTTGACAGCTAGAATGAACAGTACAACAATACATAAAGTCATGATTATGGCTGTTCTGAACATGAATCTTGTGTAACACGTGTAAATGCCCGTCAAACTCACTGAGCATGCTTATACAGAGTAGTAAACCATGTACGCAAATTTACAAATCTGTGTGCACAAGTTGTGTGTAGCAACATACAGACCAATGTTCAAAGTTTTGCTAGAAAAGTGTTATAAAATTGCAAACTTGAGTGTAAAGCAGAAAACATACATTCAGTTTGGCACACTTGGTTTCAAGTGCTAATGGTCTCAGAGTTAGTTTTTTAAATAATCACTGCTAGTGTTTAAGTATTGGGGAAAAAACTGCAAGACAATTATATTTTGCACAAAACATATTTGCTGTTGCAGTTTAGTTGTATAGACATGTATTTTTTAGTTGAAACTGTATAATGATTTTAAGTGGAACTCCAATGTCAGCTACAATGTTGTATCATTTTCATGTCAAGAGTTATACAGAATGATGAACATTTATGGTGTATACACCTGTCTTCAGTCTGATTGCTTCTTGTTTAGTAAGTGATTGGATGAAAAAATGTTGTTAACTGTAGGGATCCAGTCATGTATTGAAACAAGCTTTCTCTTTACATTTTCCACATTCATGCAACCAAAAAACCAAGGATACCTTTTGGCAGACAAAAGACTAGCAGAAGAAAATTTAAACCATGAGGGAAATATGTTTTACTATACCTGCCATTTCTCTAAATAGCTCTTCTAGTTGCTTTGATTAAATTGTGTAATGGTATAATCAAAAGGTAAATGAACCCGCTCTAAAATGTCAAAAAAGGATATTCAGAGAATATCAGGGCTTTGAAAATAAAATCAAAGATGTGAATGAATGGGCCGTAAAAGCCTTGTCCCTGGTCATTTGGCAAGTCATCAGTTCTCAGTCACTTTGCACATGCAGAAGGTTGGCGAAATTGGATGACAGATCCAGATCTTGCTCACCACAGTTGAATCATATCTCATCCCCATTTGGCAGCACACAGAAGTGATTTGCTCGTCAGTGTGCCAAGTGTGTTTCTGCATGCGTGAATATTGGTATGATATCTGAGGGTGGAAAAATGTGAGGAGACAGCTCTGAAACTTATGTCTATGTTAGTTTCTGTGAGTGTAAAGTATGCAAATGTATGTATGTAATCAATTTTTGAAAATATTCTCAAGTGTACCCATATGCAGGCATGAACACACACAATATTGTATATTTTGGGCATAAAATTTACTATTTTGTTACATGATGAAACAGCCAACAAGACACTAATTTTCTAGCATCTGTTACCGTGTTATCAGTTCAGTGTAGAATAGATTGACATGAAGTAAATAGTAAAAGCTGCATCAATATCAGTTGTCACTGATGATCATTTTGTCAAATCCTGGTGAATGGTGCAATCAATGCAAATTTGAAATGAAAGTGAAAGTGTTTGCATCTATGTATATGAGTCAGGACAACTGTGCTGATCTCAGCTCAGTGCAACTATAAAACCTCATACAGCTGAACAAACTACATCATTCCACTCGGGCTACATGAACATATATCGATGGAAAGGAAATTAGCTTTGACTGCAACCTTGAACTTCTCAATTTCTCCACATCTCATCAGCCCTCAAGGTCCCCAGTTGTGATGAGCTACAGGAAGCAATGTTTTTTGCCAAATGGCACGTCTTAAGTATGGAAACCATTACCCTTACTGGCACTAAGTGGTTGGGAGCAACTGCTGCTACAATTCCTCTAAAGGTAGCTGCCTCCTCAAGTGGACAGCCATGTAATTTTAAGTGCAGCCTAATGCAGCCTTGATGCCACCTCATTAGGTAAAACTCCTTTTAAGCATTCAACTCAGCATCTCAAGTCACTGATAACTTGTTCCAACCGTCTAATTTCTAAGTCTCATAATATATGCTAAATACTGCAGTTTTAAATATTTAAGTAGATTAAGGAGCTCTCTGTATTGGAGAGAGATATTTGCAAAGGGAATGCTGAAAAAACAATAAAGAAAAATGGAATATTGGACAGAAACTTGTGATAGAATATAGATGACGATTAATAAAAACAATAAAAAAGCATGAAGACATTTGGGCAAGCTGCTGAAATAAGTCAAACTACATGTTCAGCACTAGGGCTGAACAATTTATCGAAATTCAACAATTGCAATATTTGCAAACCGCAAAGGCTGTGTTTATTTTTACAACAGATTCAGTGGACATGTTGTTACACTTTTTTAGCTGCCTCACAGTTCACACACACAGCACTGCAACTAGATCTTGTCTTAAAATGATTCTCTCCGCTCTGGTGTCAGGTGAGAGCTGTATGCTAGTTGCGAGAACGGATACAGCTAAAGTGGAAACTACCGGTGATGTGACGAGTTAAAAGCGGCTGACAGTGTCAACAGGCTGGCAAGAGAGATAACAGAGCTGTGACCAAGACTCCAACTTTGTCTGCAGTGTTTCCGCTATACTTATTTTGTAGCAGCGGCCCACTGTGGGAAAAATTATTGCCACTGATATTATAAAGTTCCAAAATACCCAGTTGAGCTGAGAAGGAGAGAGAGAAAGAAGAGAAAATGAGAGAAAATGGTAGAATAAACTAGCTAACATTAAGTTAGATTTGTGTTTGTATTTTATATTTTCTACCGGGACATATCCTGTAGATTATCCTGTAGAGTCTTAATCGGCTATGTCTGTCTCTACCAGCTCTCTGTGTGTCTGTCAGTCTCCTGTCATTCCCTCTCAGTGTATCAGCATTTGAAAAATCCCCACAGGCAGCAGTATGACCAATGTAAAGTTACTGTAAAGAAGGCAAGTGAACATAGTGCTACTGTTTGTTTTGTGAGAATTGTTCTATGGTTCATTATGTGTATGTTCTTTACCATTTATTGTTAGAATAAATAAAGTTTGGATTTGTGTATTTTCATTCTCATCCTTGGATTAGTACACAGAGCAGTTCATATTTCAGTGATATCTTAAATGGTAATGCTCCATCACATTTTACATCTGTATATAGTGAATTGAGTTTTTTTCCCCAAAATTGTTCAGCCCTATTTAGCACCACACCATGCACTCAACAAGAGAAATGTTTAGGATTAAGACGGCAGACTCCAGTGGGACAATATACACAATGTACAGTGTATGTGACAGATAAGTTCACTTCCTGGTGCAAGTACAGTTTTCTTCCATTTACAAGTTTTTACTTTCTTGCCAGTGTATTTACAGCTCCTATACCATGCTGCTCTATTAAAAGTCAGCATTTCACATCAAACTGTAAAACTGTGTCTATAACACTGTATGGAACCAAACAAAAAGGAAAGAAAATCTGTTCAGTATTGTTTCCAGATATTTAAAGCTGTCAGCAGTTTTAAAATGCTGTCTACTGCCTGTGACTGGCTGGGCTTCAAAGTGTGTGCTAGTTACATTTTCCTTATACAGAAACCAAACAGCCCAAACCATGTCTTCTGCAGACTTGTAGAGACTTGCTCTTGCATCATTAGTTTATTAGTGTATATTGAAATAGCTGTAAAATCAAAGCAGCATGCTCTCTGTGGCCTGTTACAGGGTCTCTTATCCAAAGAATATTAATATTAACATGAAGATAGAACAGAGTTTCAGGGTTTCACAAGCTGAACTAAAATTTAAAAACAAAACTGAAACAAAAGAAGTTAGTACTTTTGCTCGAAAATCACTACATGAAATAGTTTCTAATTTCAAACAGTATAGGAAAGTTTCCAAGACCTCAGCACAAAATGATTATCCAACAGATGCTGAAATAGTGACTTTTCTCAGTTTTCTCAGTTGTGGTGTCTACCCTCTATATCTCTGGAACTGCTTATCAAAACAATAAAATGATCTATTGAGCTATTGCACTGATCTGATGACTTTGGTCTCCTTATGATAACATTCTAGAAGTGCCTCCCTAAACACAGTTGCTCAAATGATCTCTTTTCTGTTATTTTCTTTATCGAGTGGGTAGGTTAACCTGCCCTGGTGTGGTTGCAGACCTTTAAATTGCTGTCCAAATATCTATTTTTTTTTTAGCAATTCAAGCAGGTCTAAGGTTGCTCATATTGTCAGCTGATGAAGTGAATCTAAATAATCTAATTGTTTGACTTTCAACAAAAAATACACTGTAGATTTTGCTGCTAAGAACAAAAGATCATCTGTATTTACAGTGGGTATCATTAGTCATTCGAAACGTTTTGCAGACTATTTTTTATTATTTGTAAAATCCTGATAAAATGCCATTTATCATGTTGATATGCAGTAAGCAGTTTTTCCATGCTGTACTGCCACATCAAGCTTCAGGCTGCTTTGTTTGTAGTCCTAATGCTACATAGGATCTTTGAATCGCAGTTTCATGTAGTCCTACTAAATACGAGAGGAAAAATGGAAGGTTAGGGCACATGTTTATTCTTTGCATTGAAGAATTCACCATGTTTTTCTCATGAGCTGGAACACAATTAATTGTAGTCATGCTACTGTTAGAAACATTGCATTTTCTGCACTCTGACCTCTCTGGTGCACAGAGTTGCTGAATTAAATCACACATTGCTGGTAATGATTATAGTGGTGAACCTTTTACAAACACAAACATGTCAAGTGTTTGCATGTCAGTGTTCATTGTTCTAGGATAACTTTAATGTGTTGAAATATTAGTTACACATACTAACTACTGTAGTCTTGGTGGCTATATGAAACCACCATATGACCACTCTGTTCAACTCAGCCTGGTTCTGACCACCCTATTGTTTAATTGCAGAGGAGCAAAAATGTTGTCTAGTGTGAGAAGTCATTTGAAAGTAACCAAGCTCTCTCAACAGTGATTTACCTAGCCACAGGGATGCATCTACATGAGGTCTGTCCACAGGGAGGGAATGACAGATGGAGGCAAAAATAGAGACAGAAAGAGGATGAGTGGGAGGAGAATGGACCCTTCATTTTCCCTCTGAGCAAATTTTTAGGGAGGGTTTTTTGTTATCACAGCAGTAATACCTTTACTCCTATTACACCCAGCTCTATGCGTGACAGCAGCAATTTTTACACGAATGCAACATTTGTATAAGCCTCCCAGTAAGAAAATGTGCACTATGCATCAACAGTTTCTTCTTGCTTTGAGGGCTGACATAACATGATGTGCTGTAACCAAAAGTATGAGGCCATTAAATCTGAAAATTCTAAATATCAAACTTACTAGGTTTTTCCTCTCTGAAGCATTTGTCACCTTTTCTATCTGATCCATTGAAGCTGTAGCCATATCTTGACTGAAACTGTATATGTAGCAATATAAGATTTATTAGATATTAGATTATATTAGATAGATATTTGGATGTGTGAAGCACTTTGTAACATTGGTTTAGAATGGTGCCCTATAAATAAAGATGATTATTATTGTTATTTAGACTGTAGTTAAAACAGAAGCAGCTTGGTTGTCGAAACTGTGGACTTTCAGTCAAAAAGCAACATAATTTTTATTTAACTGAACACCCTTTTACCCTGACATTACAGATAATTAAAAGTTTCACTTGATAATCAAACTAAAGAAGGTGTTTTGACATGTTTGTGCTATGTTTTTATATTTCCAATCATCTGTGGCGAGTATGTTTTGAGCACTCATACAGATATTTTGCTGCTGCCATCAGTTTTCCCTCCCAGTGGTTTTGGATTAATAAGATTCTAGTAAAGTGGGCTTCAAGGTTACCTTTAGAGTGTAGTATGATAGCTCCTGTTGAAGTACATGTCCCTTTGTTGAAACTATTTTCTTTATTGTTGAAGAGTTTCTCTATTGATACTTTCATTTTTAGTAAATATTGACAATGTACCCATCTCCATGTGTACATTTAAATACCTCTTTGTTTTCCTCAGATCACCGATGCAATAGCAGAGCATGTGACCAGCACCAGGAGGGTATGCCAGAGTTCACATGGAGCATAGTGGCTGCCGGGGACCTACGGGAGGGGAGGAATGAGAAAACCGAAAAGAAGACAGGAAGTCCCCAGGGTTGGGAGGAAGGTAAGAACGAAGGTATCATGTTCCCCCATTGTAGGGGAATTTCATTTTTCAAGAAACTTTCTCAATCTTCTGCTTCTCATACTTTGATATTCTCTGCTCATGTTGAACTTTAAAGAGAAGGCATCATCCATCACTTTTTGAATGCCTTTTTTTTTAGGTCATTGACATTTTTTTCATGGCCAGCTTTTCAATGCTGTGCATTATGGGTACCACTCTGTTTGGTTTAAGCTACCTAGTTAATTATGTCAAGACAGAGATTTACTGCCAAACAGGCACTAAACCAGTCTCATTTTGATTACTTCAAACCAACCTCAAAGTTTAGCACCAACCAAAAAAAGTAGTGTGGCATGTTTGTTGAAGTGCTATTAACATATTATTTTTCGTTAAGTTTCTTCAGGTAAAGGCTGAATATAGTTTACTGAGCCAGTAGTCTGCAACATCTTGTCGACCCCTGCCTGCAAATCTTCCATATTCTCCAGCATCATTCATTTTCATACCTTGGAAGATGAGAAAACAGTTTCTGTCGTCTTATCTCCTGAGGTGATGGTGAAATGGAGGGAGACAGAGGGGTCTATTTATTTCTTTAAATGTGTTTTTTTCCTATCATGAGCCACAAGTCTGAGACGAGATGGGTGGAGTGCTGGATGAAATTGGAAAAGTGAAATATATTGACTGGTAAGAGAAAGGAGTTAGTGTGAGTGGACTGTAGAAATGACCGATGTCCATCCTGTATATCTAGTTTAAGTTGTAAATGAAGGCGAGGTGATATGTCCATGTATGTGTAGGTGTTGGCTCAGCTCAGTGGTTATTATATATTATTATTGTTGAGATAATCTAAAGGGTGGTAAATCTCCAAGAGCAGAGGGATTCAGTTAAAAGCCTATATATGTTATGCACACATATTAAAGAGATTATCTATTAAGCAATGTAATTGAAGGGGACATCAGGTTTTGCAGGCTTCTCCCCCAACCTGTAACAGCTATAGTTAAAGTCATACATACCCTAAAAAACAAAGGTCATCATGATTGAAGGTAGGCAACGCAGAGTTCAAAGGAAATATATGTGCATAATCATGTTTAAGCTCTCAGTTAACCACAATACAGTTGGCACGTTTTGAATAATTGAGCTGGGCGAGCTGCTGTCTCCACACATTTCACTGGCACTAGCAGTTTAAAAAGGATGGAAATAAGGGATGAATACTTAATGGCTGTGATCTGTAAACTTGGTGGAGCTGTTTTCTACAGTATCTATTTTGTCCGCTGTAAGATGTTCAACTTTGAAGCTTGTAAACGGACAGTGTTTCTTTTATCCAGAGATGCTGGTAGTTAGCTTTGAGTTGTGAAGACACAAGCTGACGGATCACTGAGGTTACCTAGATCAAGCACACGTCCTGCTGTCCATTAATTAATAATTAATGCCCTTTATCGTGTAAAGAATAAACTATGGCAGTACCACTGCTGGAATTAAGGTTCATTGCCACGGTGACTGTCTGCAGTATTGAATTTTGCCTTATCCTGTAGGTCCCATTAGGCTTTGGCTGTGTTTAATTGACCAGTTTTTTATAAATTTTTTTTTGGATGCAGGTCTGAAATGAAATGTGGCTTCAATGTACACGTTGCCAGTCATTATCATGATGTCTGTGGCCATCACTGGCACGTGACTGCAGCACACAATGCACCCTGTTCCACCCTTAATGCTGATATGTGGGGGCGGTTACTCACATTAGTGCTCTGGGTGGGTAAAGTAAGTAATGTGAACAGCATGAGGCAACAGTGCCCTCGGCAAGCCAATTAGCATAAAAGACTATGCTTTACATTTAGATCAAGAAAAATCATAGCAGTAAACATAGATTGGTTTGACACGTTAGCTTTTTCTGTTGTGAGAGGGCACAGTGAAGTGTTTTTCCACAATGGGTAGGTAACAGGTGGTGACATGCAGCAGCAAGTGTAGAGGGAGGGAGAGCTCAAGGAATGCACATCCATTTAATCAAACCATGCAAAAACTATCTCAGTGCAAAATGCTTCTTCTGTGACACTAATCGAGTTGATTGAGAATGAGTCACCTCTGTCGAGTACAATTTAGAGAGATTTTGAATCAGGCCACTGTGGAAGAGGTGAAACAAAGACAAAATGATTTGAATGTATTTGGCCTCTCCTGTGCCCTTTCTGTGCAGAGAGGGTCGTCTCAATTCCATGTGTGCCCCCAGAGTCTCCTGCCAAAGAAAGTGTGAATATGATTACATACTGATTTCTCGCTCTCGCACACAGAATAGAGAAGCATGAGTTGGAGCTTGGAGCTGACTGGCAGAAGGAGATATCCAGTAGGACGCTGTTTACTGGTGCTGCTGATTTGTTTGTTTGTAATAGAGTGGCCCAGAGGCTGTCTGTCATCTGCCAGCTCAGGGAGTCATCTGGATTTCCTTAGCTGGGCTGAGCATTATAGGATTCAGGATAAAATGCAAAATGTAGAGGGAGCAGCAGCTTACAGAAGCTAATATTCTTATCCTACATTGGTTTTAATGTTAGGAGTTATGGTAACCACTGTCAGTGTAGATCTCATTCTTTGCATTTAAAACAGTTTCCCCACCAACTGTCACAAAATTTGAGGTAGCCATGTATCTAGAATGAACATACACCTTGAGACCTGTAGTATGCAATCACATAGCCCTAAAAAAAAAAAAAAAGACCACAGAGTCATAACTCAGCTCCCCTCTCTGAAAACATGTCTGCAAGAATCTAATCAGTTGTAACATCAAAACAGGTTTCAATGCTGTGGCTGATAGGTGTATATATGTTGTAAATACTTCTAGTATTCTATGTTTTGTGTTAAATTGTTATGTCTGCATTAAAGCTAAACTGCATGGTTTTTATGATGGAAAGGATCTTCCAACAAGCCAATCACCCAACAGTAATTTTCCAGGCAAAGTGGGGCTTTGCTTTATTAGAATGTACAAAATAACTATAATGACTTTGTTAATGAATGTAACAATTACGACTGCACAATACGTCAAAATTTTATCGTTATCGCAGTATCAATGTGCCGTATCAACATTGTGGCCAGTGATGTTTTCACCTGCCAACACCGCGTACGTTTTCACAGTACCAACAAGGCATGATACTGGCCAACGTGTTGTCTTGCTAGCAAGGTGTCACAGCAAAATGCTCACATAGTGTAGGAATGGGATGTTATCTTTTCTGATGTACATATCATAAAATCAATCAATCAGGAGATCTGCTAGAGTATTGTAGATATGGTAGCACAATCACAATGCTGGGCTGGCTAAACATAATATCTGCTGACAATGGTAGGCAAGCAGAAAGTACATAATAATTATTCCCATAAACATTTGTTTATTGTTGGGATTCTCCACTCTTCAAGGGTCAGATAGCAGAGTGTTGCACAAGCTTTGACCCTCATGAGAACAGTGCCTCACACAAGTTGTGTGTGAAGAGGCAGAGAGCATCAAAAGAACCATTTTCCTCATTAAGAGTGTACATTTTTTACTGTTATTTAACCAGTGGTTACAAAGGTGGGGCCAGTGATCTTGAAAGGATATAACTTAAAGTCATCCCCTGTAATGCGTTTCATTTTTTCAATGTCAGCAAAGCCTACTCACTGTTCAATTCAAGGCAGAAAGACATTAACACTGTATACTGAAGTATTTAATTTATCGCAAGTCATATCATTATCGCGATATTCAACAGTGATATTGCATGTTTTCCTAATATCGTGCAGCCCTAGTAACTATTTACTACATTTGCTCCATCCACATCATTGAACGCATGCTGTTCTTTCAACACATTCAATATGCATCACATGTCAACTAAAGAATTTTGTATAGCATCTGCTATTTGTATGCATCATAAAATATATCTGTTGTGAGAGGGCACAGTGAAGTGTTTTTCCACAATGGGTAGGTAACAGGTGGTGACATGCAGCAGCAAGTGTAGAGGGAGGGAGAGCTCAAGGAACGTACATCCATTTAATCAAACCATGCAAAAACTATCTCAGTACAAAATGCTTCTTATAGTGCTATGTACAGTTTCATTTTTACAGCTTTTTACATTTTTTATACCGTTGAAATCTGAAGTACCAAATGTGGTGAAGATAGACAGCTCTTTCATGGTTGACCAGGTGTACACACATACATATGAAGACTGTGACAGAGGAAAGGCAGCAATCATGTGTAGCTGGATGGCTTAAGGTTTGTTTTTGGTGATGTTTACTTGTGCAATGACTGGCAGAATCAGTCATTTTCCAACCAACAGTGAAGTGCCACCACTGTTTTGGCTCAGTCATTATATATTATCAGGTCTTTGGGAAGAAAGACTAAGCAGCATTATAAGGCAAAGCATAGGCTGCAGCTGGTGGGCATGAAGATAGCTGCCCACAAACTTTAAAGTGCCTTTTGCAGTGCCTCAGTGAGGCCTTCTGGGAATACCTTCCTGAGCCCTTTCATAAGGATAGAGGATGGGTTGACTGTGTCCTTGCACAGTCCAGAAGATATAAATTGGTAAAGAACAGTGAAGGTGATCCTTATTATTAGAAACCCCACACAAAGTTTTTCAAAGTTTGATTTAAAATGAGCCAGAAGAAAACTTGTGACTCTGTAGCTTCTCTCACCTCTTCCCAGTGAGATTGCATCTGGACAGATCAATGGTCCACTTGCCACACACACAGGAAAGCCATCCAATGCCTTTTTTGCACCAAGAAACCATCTTATCTGTGCAAATAATTATGAACCATTACCTTGGATGAGAGGCAATTTGTTCTACTTATCTGTTTTGGAGCTGAGACATAATAGCCCTGGCATATGAAGCAAGACTGTGCTTTGGACTTGGTCCCTCCATCTGCAACCTGACCTGTTAAGCATGGAAAAACCAGGATACGGGAAAATTGCTTCTTCCATGGCAACACACTTGACCTGTCAGACCTGTCTAGGGCTAAAAAAAGAATGGTGAGGTATTAAGAATTGAACAGTTGTCTTACAAGTAAAAAACAAAACTTGGCTCACCTGCAAGTTCACCTAGACCACACATTGAACCATTGTAGGGAACATTGCTTGTTAGACACTGAAACTTTCGACCCATGACCTTTTGTCCATAACAAACCTTCCTGTCATGCATGTTTCAGAGCATCAGACACAATCTCTGTCCTGCAAGTAAAAGACTTGTAGGGCAAGATTTT
Source organism: Lates japonicus (assembly GCA_033238685.1). Classification (NCBI taxonomy): domain Eukaryota; kingdom Metazoa; phylum Chordata; class Actinopteri; family Centropomidae; genus Lates; species Lates japonicus. Next base: position 3,533,325 of record BRZM01000024.1, on the reverse strand, counting down.
CAGTGTTTTGTGCAGAGTTATATAAAACCATATAAATATATGGTGTGGTAGAAAAAAATACATCACATTACTCAAATATATAATATAATGGCAGACTCTTGGCAATTCATTCCATACGGAGATTAGATATATACTATATATAATCCTCCCAGTGTTTGACAATGTAACAGCATTTGGCTATTTAACAGAATTTCTGTTTGGTCAGACATCTGTAGACAGCCCATTTTCTCAGTGGGTGTAGCCACTAGTCAGCTGACTGAGTTAGTCAATCTATTCCTCTCTCACTCTCATTCCTCTCTCAAAATAATTTTCTCTGATAGCATTTTCCAGACTTTTGAGCTCGTCATCCATGACAGCCATAATTCTTGACTGTTGACATATTTTCTCTGTGGTTAATTTCTGTGGTAAAGATGTTGGGAGATGCTATAACTCATTGTCACTCATGAAATAATTTCTTCTGTGACAGCAAAACTCCTCAAGATTAAACTATCTAACGAAACTCTGAAAGACTCAATGTAGATAGACTTGAAAACACTCGCTAGCCTAACATTATTGCGATTACCACCACTTTTTCAAACATTTTCCAGAAAAATATTGTGTCATACTGGGGCCAACAAGGAATTCTTTTATTCTAGAGCAGCAGAGAACTCTCTATGTACTACTTGTTATTCAGTTGTCTTAGGCGTGGTGCAAAAATGCTTAGAGATTACGCCTCCAAGTCTTAGAATGACAGAACATCCTTATATTGGTAGGAAAAGCCCTGACAGTAGGGAATCAAGGAGATAATTGACTATAACATACAGCATACTGTAGCAGGTTGGTGTCAAGAAGGGCAGAGCACCTTATGCAGATTAAGAGTTAATAGGAGAAATGCACTTTAGACTGAAAAGCCTCTTCCTCCTCTTCAAAGTATACCTCTGGGAAATGTGGTTTATGTAGAGGAAGATTTTCTAAGAGAGGTGATGCTCTGATTAGCAGAGAACATTTCAGCTAGTGTTGAAGGTTAAGGGCTTTGTAACCTGATTGGTCAGTGCATTAAAGAGCATGCAACACCAAATTTTGTATGGTGTAAAAACACTTATGTACTGACCTTTGTATCTGTTGCACTTCTGACATTGCACTTCTGACATTGCGAACATTGCAGTTGTTCAGGTGTGGTTGGCCATACTCATCTGTGCTGCAACATTACATAATAATAGTTTGTTAGGTGACTTGCTGTACTGAACAGTGTGGAGACAGCATGCAAACAAACATTAGGTTCCAGACTCGTTAAACTTTAAAAAACGCAGCACACATTGTATCATTAAAGGTTGGAATCCAGCTCCTGACCTCTTCTGCATATAATATTATTATCATTCAGCAGTATAAACTAACTAACAGACCACTAGTAGAGCAAGATGTGAAACAGAGTGTGTAAAATCAACCTTGTTCAGACATACCAGCAGAAATGGCATTCTGTGTCAGAAATTGGACCCCAGGACTTCCTCCAATCCTTTTCCTTTCAACACTCATTTCACAGAATCACCAAATCACTTAATAATTCACTGCTAATGAGCTGCAATAGATTAGCTAAGGCTGCTTTTCTCTTTTCATCAATGAGTAAACCTTGAGGACTTTTCTGAGCCTAGAGGTTACTGCATCATGGAGACCCAAGAGACGTTGAGAGACCAGTTTTTAATGCACCCTCTAACTTTGAAGTCCTGGCCCCAATGAATTTCCAGCATCTCCTCAGTCTTTGTTGTCAAGTATGTCGTCAGAGGACCCAACTACCGTTCCATTGTCAATAATCCAGCAAATGGCCCACCTTCGACCCTGTTTCTTTAATGAACTGCCCTGCACTATAAAAGCAAGGTCAGTGGAGTGTATCGGCACTACATCGAGCTAATCACTTTTTACTTGCTGTGTTGTTTCAGTTTTATTACACCCTGATTTTCTGAAGTTGCAACTTAATTGGCTTGGCCAATCACGATTACCTCATCACCTCTTCATGATTTTAAGGAGACAACAAGAAATTTTATTTCTGCTTTGTGGGAAGTTGGTATTTTTTGTAATTGTAGGTTCATGGATTGCTAGACTAAATTACACGTTGCTACTGTGAGATGCTGAAAGCTAATGAAAATACATGGTTTCATGTTGAAACCTTCATGTATCTTTTCTTGGCCTGCGTAGATTGATCAGCCAACAGAGGCTGACACTCTTCCTGGCACACACTCTCCCAGGATAATAATTACCTGTGTAAGCTATGGAGATGCTGTCATTCCCTATTCCCTCGCTGTCTCGCGTGTTTAATGAACTACAGTTAAAAGACAAATAAAACAGAAGGAAGTAATTACAAGTACAGCATACCTTTCAAAGACAGAAAAAAATCTCATTATCTCAATGTTCTGATGTAATTAGGATACAGTCTGTAGACTATCCAATTAGTATTCTTGTGCTTCGTTGTTGACATCTCTCCCAAAGCGTGTCTGTTGTGTGTATGTATGTTTGAGTGTATTGTTTTGTAACTGCCTGTGGTACCAATTGTCATAAATGCCTATGGGGGGTAGGAACCTAGAATCATCCAGCTAATCTGTCTTTGCTGTCCCCTGTGATATGCATTATTAAGTCACAATAAAATAACTGCTTTGTCAGAAAAGTCAGTATAATGTGGCAGTTATCTGTATTTCTAACCATTACAGAACACCTGAATTGATGATAGAATGTTTGGATGAGCACTTTTCATTTTTGTGCCAAGCACCTTAAAATAATAGAAAATGGTCAGTCAATTACTTCCGTATTTATTTGCCATAAAGCCACAGAAATCCTTTTCTTACTCTGATATTAGGTGAACCTATTTTAACTTCCAGACGCTTCTCACTTAGTCTTGAGTGGACCATCGATCCTTAAAGGTCAGATCGATTGGTTTCTTGAGGGCCAATGTCTTCCATACTCAATCCCATAGCCATATCCTGCCTGCTGCCAAGATATCTGTCCTTACTCAATCAATCAGCCTATTGATCCTGACCTGAACATGAGGTTGTGCGTGTGTGTGTCAGTGTCTGTGTGTGTAATGTTGAAGTAAATGGGCTCAGGCCTGCATTCATCCATGGAATTACCTGGGCTTGGCTAAATTGTGCACTGGAGCTCAACCCATTTGTACAATTGAAGAAAACTCATGCCAATAGCGGTTCAGAGAACTGAATTCCTGGAGGTCTTGGGGTGAAGTGATGTAAGGGAGAGCAGCAGGGTGCTTGGTGGCTGCAGGGGGTATGTGGGTCTTCCCAGAATTCCTTTTTAGTGTTCCACCTGCACCACAGCTGTGTTACTTTTGATTAATTAGGCTCTTTTGATGGCACGCCCCTGAAGGCTTCTCTTTTAGTGAGAGAGCATCCAAAGGATCAGACTCACTTACTCACACACAACGCGCATGCATTAATACACACACGCACACACACACACACACATAGACACTCTGTGTCATGGTGCAGGACTCCCTGTGGCTGTGATCAGACAGATCTCAGCTTTCATTGGGGACCTGCCGAGGTGAGTGGAGGGTCTGATTCATCCTCCATCTTGGACAGGGTTCTACCTGTGCTGTAGATCCACTGGTGGTCTTTGTAGCATCTGGCATCAGAGACCCTCGTGTATTTCTAAGCTTGCTTGTAGCTCTTGCACTTTGTACACTTTTTCCTCCCTCGGTTTTTCACATCAGTCATTTGAAGCAAAGATTAAGACACATAAGCTCAGTGACAAAAGTTATCCCTTAGCCTTGCTCACTCTTTTCCTAGTTTAGTATTATTCTTACAGCGAAATTGTTGCTGTCTGCTCACCCTTTAAAAAATGAAAGCCAGATAAAGATAAAGCTTTTTATTTTTAACTCTCTCTCTTTTTTTCTAGTTATTTGTGCACAGTGGATCTACAACATTCCTTCCAGTGAAAGCTAAAAAGTAACATCAGTGCCTGGGTTTCTCTGCTTATTTTAAGTGTTTTTGGGTAGAAAGCACAGTAAATGTTTGAGGAGAAATGGCAGAAGAAGATTGTTCTGTGTTCATTGTTTCATAATAAAAGCATTCAACAGATGGTAAACTAATATGACCCAGTGATTTTTGATATGAATATTATGCTGTTCAGAAAACACTGGCTTCCCTTCTGGTCCCTTCAATGCATAAAGCAGTGTAATAACACCACTGAGAAGAAATGCAGTGATAGGGAGATAACAGCACCACAGACAAATGTCACAAGAAAGGAGGGTAGATTTCACATGCAGTCAAGCTTCTAATGAAGGTAGGATGAAGTGGATGAAGTCATGGGGGCGCGGGTTATCCAACAGGAGTGGGGGGTGTGCGGTAGATATATTATGGTTACACATAGATGTCGAAGGAGAGGACTAGTGTTAGCCTCCCTCCCAGCAAAGCCACAGTTGTGGTGGCAGTGGTGGCTTTGCACCCTGCTGCTGCCAATCCAAAAAACAGAGCACCTACATTGCCAGAAGGCAACTGCTTACTGTCAGAAGTACCTGAAGAGTGTACAGCTAGCCTGTGGCTCTGTGAGGCTTTACTTATTTACTACAGCAAGGCTTTGAGCTGAATGGATGCTAATGCGCATGCAGTATCAATGCATGCTGATGTTTAGCAAGTGTAATGTTCATGACATAGCTAATGACTACTATTTTGCAGGTATTATGACAAGATAACATTGTGATTTGATGATGGCACGTGATGACACATACCAAATTTATCATCCACTAAGCTGTTTCAATCTTGAGCTCATGGTGGCGGTACAGGAAAAGTAGGGATGCACCGATACCGACACCAGTATCGGGTATCGGGTCCGATACCCTGTTCCTGTACTCGTACTCGTGCTTGTAAAAGTGTTCCGATACCACAGCACTGATACCACTTTACGGCAGCGTGACGTTAACTTGGGCGGTCAGGTGCTAATTGAGAGCAAGGAGGAGCAATGTCGGCGGTGTGGAGGTATTTCAAAGTGGATGATGTTGTAAAGTAAATTAATTATGTTCTGCAAAGCTGTCAAAAGGAGGGACGAAAGCGAGTACTTTCAACACAAGCAATCTGATAAAACATCTAAAAAACCAACACGACGCCAAGTTCAAAGCGTTTGCTAATAATGGCAAACAGCAACAACCAACTTTGCAGCAAACTCTGGAGAAGAGGGAGAAGATGTCAAGAGACAACCCGCACGCAGTGAAAATAACAGAGGCTCTTACCCAGTACATTGCTCTTGATGACCAGCCATTGTCGGTTGTTGATAATATGGGATTTAGACGTCTTCTCAGCGTACTGGAGCCGAGGTATGAGATACCTAGCCGACGCCACATAACTGACACAGTGTTGCCAAAGCTACACGACTTTGTGAAGAGGCACATCCGCAGCCTGTTGCAAGACATTTCGGCCCTCAGCTTCACCACTGATATTTAGACGAGCAGTGTTAGCCCGGTGTCCCTCATCAGTTTAACTGCACAGCAGATTGACGAGGATTTTACTCCGTGAAGAGTCGTCCTGCATGCAAAACAATTTAGGGGTTCGCACACCAGCCAACCCATCGCAGGTGTGTTTGATGACATGCTTCAGACATAGTGATAATGCGAAAAACATGATCAAAGCCATGAGTGACGCTGGACTGGACTGCCTTGTGTTGCACACACCTTCCAGCTGGCTGTTAATGAGGGGCTTTTAGCACAGAGGAGCGTGGCTGATGCTGTGGCAGTTGGACGGAAAATAGTTGGACATTTTAAACATTCCGCCTTGGCCTACTCCTGTCTTGAAGATATTCTGTTTGTTAAAAAAAGATGCAGTTGAATGCTAAAATGTCAATAACAGTACTTTAACAGTACTTCTATTTGAGTAAAATGTGTGGCAGTGCCATATATAATGGAATGTTCAAATGTCAGTCACAGCAATTTCTTACAGCCAGAGAATGAAACAATATCTGATGAAAATAAAACATGTTTTCAAGTAAATGCACAAAGTGTAATGGCATTAATAAGTACTCGTATCGGTACTCGGTATCGGCAAGTACTCAGATCCAAGTATCGGTATCGTATCGGTTTGAAAAAAAGTGGTATCGTTGCATCCCTAAGGAAAAGTCAAGGGATCACGAATGTCATCAGGATACATTGCCATCAGAACAATGACTGAAAGACTGACATTGTCATCCACAGACACACACTGCAAGCGTGGCCAATTTATTTTTCTCATCAAAGTCTTTTTAAATTTCAGATTTCAGAAATTGCTTGTTTATCTGAATAATTTGCAAATAAAAGTAATTACTTTCATTTAGCCAGAATATGACATTCAAATTGTTACACACTAGTAGTTAGTAGTAGTAGTTAAAGTAGTAGTTAAAAGATTACTTTCAAACATTTGCTGTAATCTGATTAATTATGATACAAGTAAGTCACGCAATAGAAGATTTGTTGTGTCAATCTAAACAATTTCACTCTTTAAAGTATTACTGAGTGATCAATAGGTAATCATCAATATAAAAATTCTGCAAGCCACAGATGAATTAAACATTAGACATACCATGTAATTCACTTGATTCTTAATATTAATTGATTGCTGTTTGTTGGTGCATGTTTTTTACTTCAACATTGAACATGTTGAATTGCATATGAGGGAAGGTAACAGGGAGCTGTTTGTTGCTAAAGGTTGTGGGTAGTTGAGAAATGACTGTTTTAACGGAAACTTTTCCAGAGTTGTTTGTGTTTAGCTCAGTAAAGAAAGGATTAAAATTTGTTAACAGGAAAGAGAACAACTCTTGACTTTAAAAATGCATTAACACTGGCTTCCTTCTATTGTTGAATTACATGGACATGGTTGAATTAATTAAAAACATTTTAAAAAAAGTTTGTGTGCATGTGCCTTTTGTTTGTGTATGTGTACAGGCACACAATTCATTTGTCATACTTGGCTGGTTTGTTATTCATTGTTCATAAACTTTTTTAAAAAAGTCGACTGTGGCTTGGAGACAGTTTTTCCTCCCTATGAACTCATCTGCAAATTATTTATTAAACACCTGAATCAAAACAATGCTTTTCCCTATGATGCTTTTTTTTCTGTTTAAGGGCCCATCATCTGTCTTGGATTCCTGCAACAGCAAAGAGCTTTATTTGTTATGCATGAGACAAAGACCAGCTGGATTCTTAAACCTATATGTTGACATGGGATTTAGTGCACTGAAATATAACAGGGTGCAGGTTGTCTGAATGCTCATGATCTTGCAGGTTTTACTAAAACATGGAAAAGTTCTGTCGTATATACAGTACTGGATAAAATTTACATTAGAGTTTTCTTTAGAGTCGATTGTTGGCCTATATAGTGGTGAGAAAAGACAAGGGAGGAGAGGAGACTTTGTCCTCTACTGGTTATAAAATAACCATGAACCACCGCACAGGTGGTCACAATACACTGGCTTCACGGTGCCAAGAGGGCCTCTGTCAGATGCTTCAAGTGCTGGCTTGCAGCTGCATGAGTGAGTATCTTTGGCTCAGTTGAGATTTACCAGCAAGACCATGTCACTGATGTGTGGCAAGCATGTCATCCCCATTAGAGAGTAAAGGAAAGGGGATCCAAATTTAATCTTACTTGTACAGTTTGGTCAGCACTATGCTATAATTCAATTCAGTTTTATTTATATAGTGCCGAATCACAACAAAAGTCATCTCAGGGCACTTTTAATATAGAGCAAGTCTAGACTGTGCTCTTTAGATTATTATAATTAAAGAGAGAGACCCAACAAATCCCACCATTAGCAAGCACTAGGCGACAGTGGCTAGGAAGGAAAAACTTTGTTTTAAGAGGCAGAAACCTCGAGCAGAACCACACTCAGGGCAGGCGGCCATCTGCCTCGACCGGTTGGGTTGAGAAAGAGAGGGGGGGAAGGGGATGAGATGGGTGGGGTAGAGAATAGGGACAGGAGAACATAGCATAATGCAGATTCCATATAGAAATATAAATTGGTATGAGTAATACAATAGTACTAATAATTGTAATGACAGTTAAAATGGTGATTACAAGTAACACTAATACTAGAAGCAGCACTAATAATTTCTAATTATAGCAGCAGGTGTTGAGCAGGGTTGTAGGAGCAGCAGGAGGCTTGTCATCACAAATCAGACTATACAGCTCCAGAGGCAAAAATACCTGCAGAAAGAGACAGAAGAGGAGAGAGAGACGGAAGAGCACAATACTACGAGAAAGGGAAGATATCAGGTTAGTAACATGTAATTATTGGATATGAATCAATACTGGGAGAGAGAGAAGCTCATTGCATCATGGGAAATCCCCCGGCAGTCTAGACCTATAGTAGCATAACTAAGGGATGGTTCAAACGAGCCTGAGCCAACCCTAACTATAAGCTTTATCAAAAAGGAAAGTTTTAAGCCTACTCTTAAAGGTACAGAGGGTGTCTGCCTCCCAGACCCAGACTGGGAGAAGGTTCCACAGTAGAGGAACCTCTGCCTCCCATTCTACTCCTGGAAACTAAGGGAACTACTAGTAAACCAGCATTCTGGGAGTGCAGTGTTCTGGTGGGATTGTAGAGAACTATAATGTCTTTAAGATACTTAATATAAAGCAAATTGAATTTGCTGCTCAATGGGGATTTGGAAAACACTAGTTCCCCTAAAATAGACAGACATTCTCAAATACAATACAATACAATATTTGTAGTAAGGTTGTTGGAGTCATGTTTGGTATTTGTCCTTTGACAATGCCACAGGCTCAGCAATCACTTAGTGTTGTAAATGTGTGATTTAGTGCTATCATTATATCATGTTCCTTTGATATAATGATAGCACCCCAAATAGGCTTTGTGGGTGAAGCTAAATCTATATTATATTTACACATCCTGCCGCGTCTGAGAGAAAGAAGCAGAGATGAAGACACCCAGAATAAGGAAAAAAAACAAAAAAAAAACAAAACAAACAGATACTATGTGAAAAGAGACGAACAATTCTGAAGAGTGAGAGACAGCCAGAGATAAAAAGCGACAGCTGCTCAGTCCCATTTCAGATGCTGGGTGCTTTGAAGGATGCAGCACACAAAGTTGGGTCCTTGAGAGTACCTGAAGGCCAGACTAAGTCTCCTCTTCCTCATCAAATAGGAGAGACCTCCACAGAGACCAAAAGTACTGTTGATAATTAAAAAAAAGATCTATCACAGTTTGATCAACTACATTTTATTTTGACTACATGGCCGTGTGTGTGTGTGTGTGTGTGTGTGTGCGCGCACAGCTCATTTTTTGCTGGAAAGGACTGACCAGCTCCCAGTGTTTGTTTCCACCACCTGTCACACCAAATGTGCACCCTTTCCATGAATTATGACTGCCTACATGATGTATTATGGTTCTATCATGGATTATGAAGGATCATAGGAGGACGAAGTCAGTAGTGGCTCTGGGTAATCTTAAAATGCTTTAAAAGATAATAAAATAATCTGGATCCTAAATTCACACTTAAAGCAATATTTAACAGATCTTCCAGGAAAAAAAAATCATTATGTTTACAGTATAATACAGATTATACTGCGTTAATATCCCTTCATGCACTGTATGTTGCATTATTTATGAAGAGCCTGTCATCTGTAGTCTAAGTTACTCTTTGAATTGGTGTTAAAAAGGAGATAGGAGCATGTTTAGAGAAAACTGTGCAGCATGGCTCAGACAGGATCTGTTCAGATCACAGCTAATCTGACTGGATCAGAAAAGCAAGTTTACCATGGTCCACAGTGATAGAGAGCTCTGATAGCAGGCAGTAGGCATACCCAAATGGTTATGAGTGTACACACCGCCTAACACAGACAAGCTTGCACACACAGACACAAACACATTAATGCATATGTGTGATTTGGGAATTGAAGGCTAATAAACAAAACCAATAAGCAATGGTTTTTTTGTATTCAGCTGCTGATTTTGTGCCAGGGTCAGAATGTTTTGATAATAAAATGACAAATATTCACTGTTCTCAGAATGTTTGTTGAATCAGTTGGGAAAGTAAAATGTGTGAAGAAAACATGAACATGACATTCAATCAAAAGGGCTGCATATCAGTCACGCTGCACTGAAGATATGCACTGCCCTACACAGACATACAGTACACACTCACACAGCATGTTTTAGCAACTGAAAAATACCCTGTCCATACACAATATACAAGGATTTAAACTCTAAGATGTCACATTTTGCACGCTCATGCAGTGAAATTAGGTTGATTTACTTGTGTCGTTGTCCCATCTCTCTGTGTCATCCTTCATTTTGAGTTGTAGTCAGTGTACATCCACGTCTCTCCAAGACTCTAAACTCACCCAGAGGAAATGCCATCACTGCTGTGGGAGCTGACTCAGCTCAAAAACTTTTCTTTCCTTCGTTTCTTTTTCAATGTTATGTTTTTTTTTCTTTCTTTTTTTCATTATTCATGATAGCACTGGCGGCATAGTGATGGAAAATGATGGATCAGAAAAGGGCAAGGAGATGGAGGAGCAAGAATGCTAAAAAGATAATAAAATAATATTAAAATAAGAGAGACACTGTCAAAGACTGAGCGAGATAAGTCTGGATGAAGGATTAAGGGGAGTAGGGGGAGTATTTGAGGAAAAGCAAAGAGATATGATGGGCCTGAGTCGGCTTCAGACGACCAGCTAGACCAGATGGGGAGCAGAAGAGAAATGGAGATGAAAGAGATTGTCTCTGATACCGATAGACAGAAGAGATGACAGAAAATTGTGCCTGGCATTTGATAAGCCTCATTTATATCTCTAGTAATTCAGTTTTATTTTCTGCAATTCACTACAGAGAAGAAGTTGATGTGTTACAGGCTTATCGACCAGCTCCTGTTTCACAGGTCTAAACCCATTTAAACACAAGGGGTTTGTTCAGCAGTATTCTCCCCAAAACAAGCTGCTGACCTGACAAAACAAGTAGGCTGAAACATCGCTCATAACCTGAGCAGGAGTCCAACTCCTAATTCCTCCTCCTTCAGTCCATCTGTACTTATTCAGTATGTTCCTTCAGTTTTGAGATTGAGGAAGGATACATTTCTCTTGCTCTGAAAGTCATTAGCTGCGGTCAGGCAGTGTGGAAGAGCTTCATTCAGTTTCCCTCCCTCACTCGTCCTCCTTTGTGAAGATGACATACATATACAGAGGAGATGAGTAAATATAGAGAGGAAATGTGGATAACTAAGTTTTGTCAGTGGAGAGGAACACAGAGAAAGATGGATAACGGTGGCCTTTTTTCTTC
>BRZM01000024.1:3450454-3522077 GCA_033238685.1 Lates japonicus | reverse complement strand
AATGGACACTGATAGAATCCTAACTGGGAGAGGCTGACTGCAGTGATGGCAGTGATGACAGTATTGGTGAAGGCAACGACTTCCATGATCCCACGGCTCTTAACAACCTCGTCACCTCTTCCTGTTGTTGTGCAGAGAGATCTCTAGCAGCAGAAAATTAAATACTGTGTGTTTAAACAGTTAAAATCCCCTCTATATATTTGATGTAGCAGGTAGTGACACTTGCGGTCAGGGTTAAAATTCTTCCCCCTCTTTCTGTTATTTCTCTTGGTTCTGGAGGTGGTCCAAATAAAATGAAACCTAAGGGGAGTTGTGTTGTGGAATACAAATGTTCTTGTGGCTGCTTTCAACTTAAACAGCAATCCCATGGATCTTTCAGGGATTTACACTGTGAACTGTAATAAGATTCAGTCTTGGGCAAAGGGGGATAGAAATTTCACTGTAGCCCACTAGAAAATTTCCAGTTGTATTTTACGGCAAGGTTCTTGTGTGTATTTATGTGCACGTTCACAGTTTGTACAGTGGTTAGTCCACATCGTTATCTTAATGTAGGTTCAAATGTATGTTGTACTAGTACTTTTTAATATGCATGAACATGCATTTGCGCATTGGTGCATTTTGCGTTTTACACAAAGCAAACATAAACTACACATACAGTGCAGTAGATAATCCTATGATCATTTTATATTTACATTGAATGCTGCCATAGGCTACATGTGGCTTCATTAACTTCATTAGTTTGGAAGGAAAGGATTCATTTGTTGGAGGTCCTAAGGACTTGTATAAAGTTTTGGTCGTCAGTGGAATTAATAGGTAGTACCAGGATGTTTGTTTTGATGTGAACATGTGTTTTCTTATATTTTTGCTGTGTATAGTAAAACCTTCAAAACTCATGCTGTGGCTCTGAGATGACATTGCAAGTATGAATGAGTCCCCCGAGCTGTGTTTGCTTTTAAAGTCTTGTGGTGGAACATTCACCGTTAGCCTTCAACAGGAGGCGGTGGGCCCTTTTTGGCCTTGGCTAGCAGCAGCTCTTTTCTTGGCCTTGACAACTGCTAATGTGCTTTGCTTGTACAAGGTCACACTGTTCCAGAATGACAGAACTGGCTTGAACACAGAGCTCAGTCCAAACGTCTGCTCTCCTCAGAGCATGTTCCAATGCCTGTCTGCTGTGATCAGTGTTCGAGGCAGGTCGTCCGTTTGTTGCTGGAACTTGTAACACTCAATTTGACCTATCAGCATCGCCATCAGTAACATGAATCTGCGAGTGTATTTGGCTCGTCTCTTAATGCCATTGGCACTGGGGCCTGTGGAACATCTGGCCTTCCCAGGCAGAGGTTAGGTCATGTTGATTGAAAACACACACCCCGCCTGACAGTGCCCTACCATCAGTCACACTCTCTCGCTCTCTTGCCCTTTCTTCCCCCTTTCCACTTGCTCACTCACTCACTAATGCACACACAGGCACTAATACACAGTAACCCCCCCCCACTGTAAACCCAGTAAGGGTGGTATGGTTTTTCTCACAGTGGGCACATCCCGTTGCTCCTGATGTGAACTGATGAGACCTGTCAGCGCTTAGCGCACCATGCTAATCTCATCACACTGCTTGTGGATTGGAGCCCTAGTGTCTGTGCTAGCTCAGCCGCTGGCCCCAGCCCTAATTTTATGAACTCACATAGCTATGCATCTCACCTAATGGCATTAATGTCAAATGGTTTGATAAAGACGGGTGGCCTCCTACTTGATTAGCTTTAACTGTTAGTCTCTTTACCATCACCACCACACAGACACACCCCCACCTACCTGCAGAGATCTAATGAATGTAATGATGCTATTGTGAAAGGACAGGATGACTGAAATGATCTGGTGTAGAGGAAGAGAAAAAGGAAGATACCACGAGAGGCAGCTATAGTCAAATGTCACTGTAAAATGCCATATTTTAGTGCTTTGACCTTCATAGTTATTGGCTTTTCCAGCAATAAAACTGTTATTACTACGCTATAATGACATTGTCACTGTGTATCGGTTTACAACATTAAAATTGTATACTTTTCCGTCTATTAATTTGGAATATTTTATTCAGCCTCTATTTCTCCTCATGTGCTCATGTCTCTTTTCAGTTTGTATTAATTTTGCCAGTGCAAATAAGCACACTTACACCACTCTATGTGACTGTATAGCACATGTCAGCTCAATTTTAAGCTCTGCAGAATTCATCAGCATTCTTTTCTCTGGGCTAAATGTTCAAATATGGGAACACAACCAAACCTGTGTTTCTGTATAGTGAAATTTGTGATTTTGGAACATCCAACAAGATGGATGCATCTCTGTGCAGAGAGACCTGTACGATATCATCTTTGTCCTTGGATTTTCTGCTGTTGAAGGTTGTTTTTGTGTGACTTCGTTTTCTTGACCTTGGTGCTTCTTCCATGCTAACTAGTCACAATTTCTTCCTCTGCCAAAAACATAAATTGCATCACTTCCTCCATGCCTGGAGGTTTTTTTTTCTTTGTAAAGACTCACACAGCAGGTATGTAAATAACATTTGTGTTCTTGAACAAACAACAAGATTTGATATGCTGATTTTATTTCTCCTTTTATTTATGGCCATTATGTCCTTTTTCTATGTCCATGCTTTATTACATTTAATTTACCCTCTTCCCAATTATTGTGAAACTGTGCACACTTGTATGGTTGATTTTTACACACTAATATAGCTTGTATGTATGCACTGACAACAAAGCAGCCACTGCATTTTCACTCAAAGCACATAACATACTATGACCACTGTATGATTTGGTGATGAATTGCATTACATTGACAACAGGCATTTTAAAATAAGGGCATTAATCGCAGAATACATTTTATCATTATGAAACTCAACAGACTTTATGCACAACCAATATAAAATGGCATGCTTCACATTTACTGTAAATGTTCCAGGTACTGTAAATCCATTCACATTCTCTCGGTTTCTCATTTTGATGCCATATCCCACAGTGTGTGTCTCTGCACTGCAAATCATTTTAAGTTTGTTCAGCTCAGAAATAAAAGCTCCTTAGTTTGCCTTTTTATGAGTTTTGAAAATGTAACACTAACTGAGTTAAGCTTCTGAACTTAGGAAAACAATTTCAGTAAAGTTAAGATTTAAGTTGAATCAACTGTTTAGTCACAGGGACAGTCAGATCTGTTTTCCAATATCATTTTCTCAGTTAAAACCATCAGTTCTTCATTTCACATGAGGAACTTACAGCTGAAACTATTGAAGCCATTTTGTAATAGAGTCAGTACAAAGGCGACATGCAAGGCTACTCCCAGCCACTTGGTTAAATTCAAAGTACTGTAGGGTAGGGACTGAATTCAGTTTTGACCATTGTGGCTCACATTCTGGTCATTATAATGAAAAGACCCTCACATGTATTAAAGACACACAAGTTGCCATTGTGTCTGTTTTTTGAGAGTTTTAACTCTCAAACAATGCATGCCTAATAGACTTAATAAGTCTATTAAGATGCTAGTTTTGTTTCTTTTCTTGAAGGAATGTACTTTAGCAATTTATTCATTCAAGTCCATGACCTCAAGTTAGAGCAACTCATGTTCATTCATTTAAAGTTGACTTAACATTAAACAAAACTTTGAAAACATCTTTATATCAAGTTAAAGACAACATTAGTTGATTCCACTAAATTCCTGTGTGATTTTTTTTTCACATTTTCATGGGATTCTGTTTTAGTTATTTTTAATAAATTCAGATCTAGTCAGTCAAGTGCAGTTTTCATTCACTGGGGAATTTGCATCAATATTTCTAAATAAGAACGTCTGATTTTCTCTTCAGACACCAAAGAAACAAGACTAAACTGTTTGGAGCAGTTTGGCTTAAGTCATAGTTTGTAGGCTCAGCATGTTTGTTTTAGCTTTTATGTCCAAATCACTGTCACAGAGGTTATAGCCAATGTGAGTTTGAAAATGTATCCATTTTCCCAGAAAATCCCTCTGGGTAATCTCTTAGTCATTGTTTCAGTCTGTCTTTATTCTCTATCGAGCTGAGTGCTGACGTGATACAACAGATCGAGGAGAGGGATAAACTCACTCATTTCTGGCTCTAGTGTACAGTAGCAAACATGCAGTGTCGCAAATTGAATTGCCCTGGGGCACAAGAAGCACATACTGTATCTGACTGAATATCTCAGATATTTTTTTTGGTACAGTCTGCATTTTTTTTTCATTTGGCAGTGAAGACTTTTTTGTATCTAGTATTGCATGTCAAAAACTATGTTTACCTATTTTTCATGTCAGTCTCTGTACAATTGTAGTGAAATAGTGAAATGGAATAGAGTGAAATGCACCTTGTATGGTTTAATGACTTAAGGGTGAAGTTTCTTTTAATAGTGGATTTATTGAATTTTATCAGTTTCTAAATTACGCTGTAATATTAAGGACAGGACAGTGGCCTAGTATTTATCATTATCATGTCACAGCAAGAGGGTAGCAAGTTCACATCCACTGACTGGCTGGAGCCTGTCTGCGTGAAGTTCTCCTCATATCTATGTGGGTCTATATTGCAGGTTAGGTGAATCTGTGACTCTAAAGTCGAGGATGAACCCCTCTTCTCTCTAAGCTGCAAGCACCATACCCACTGTGAGGGATAAGCTGTATAAAGGATAGGAAGTAATATCATTACTATTACTACTTCTAGTGTTACTAAATATTGAAATATTCCTAGTAATACAAACAATAAAGTAGCAGAGAAACTAACTCCATACCACAGAGATTCAGTTTAAAGTTACAAAAGGACTGAAGGCTGAACACAGCGACCGCACACATGCACTGAGCTGTCAGGTTAGTGCAAGACATAGCTTCGTTTAAGGCAGGAGACCATATCAGGTTGGCCACAGCAGTGATCAGTATGAATTCATGTCTTCACAGCTTGGTGGAGCATGGCCATGACAAAACTTGAAAAAAATAAATAAAAAAGCATATGTGAGCTTATCTTTAGTTTGTCACATCATGCAGCAACCTACATGTAATATAGTTTGCTCCCACTAAACTAGCAGCCTTTGTGTATTAGTGCTGTGAAAGAGAAAGCTGGCATTGACATCATCAATTCTCTGAAGCATGCTTAATAGGAGAGGGTGTACGTGCTCACCTGTTAGCGAGCAATTTAGCCCATTTAAGCCATTTTGTTTCTCATAATTAAGCCTGTAGTACACAGGAAGGATATTATCCACTTAACTGCTGAAATAAAATAAACAACTATTTCAGATATTTTTTGTGTTTGTACAGTACATAAAAAGAACTTGATTGTTGTTTATTGCTGCAACAAGTGTTTGATTCATTGTGGTGCAACAACTTGGCATTAAGTCAGTCTTTTGCTCTGTAGGCATTTACTGTGTCTCTGAGCCTGCCTCTCAGAAGGATTGATTTTATGGATCACCAACCATGCTACAGTTCCAGACATCCAAATAGTTCCTGTGCTTTTTTTTATAAACTGGCAGTATTCTCAGTTTAGCAGTCCTGTTGTAAGTCAAGTGGTTAGAGGACCAGGACATTTTTCATCTCATGTAAGCTGTTTTATTTAGCTCCAGAGAGAAGCAGACAGAATGAAACGATACATTAAAAGTCATTTGAAGATTTGAAGGTTTCTCAGAATCACAGACCCATGTGTAACCTTATTTACACTGTTGCCTCCCACACACACCTATTACACAGCTTAGCTGAGACTGCTGCAGTTTTTGTCTTCCACAGCTCTCTCACCCTCCCTCTTTCCAGTCTCCCCCTTTCTCTGTTTCTCTTGCAGGGTCATCGACTTCCATTAATTCCACTGCAATGACTGCAGCACACAGTAGCATGTAGACTATTATGTAGCACACACACTGTCATAAGCCTGCAAAATCTGTAGAAAATACAGATATGCATATTTACAAGTATAACTACCTTTAAATTTATACTTTTATAGATTTGTGTCTACCTCTCACAGTGATGTGTGGAAAGCCTGAGAGAAAGTCACACAGCAGTTTGCCTTTGCTCTCACACAAACATGCAAAACATTACATTAATTCTGGAGACCACAGTCTTCCTTTGCCCTTCCTCCTCTTGCAATAATTATGTGGGTTTTAACAAGGCACACACCATCTCCACTGGTCCACTGCTGTCCACTGTTGCTGGGATTCAGCTGTGATCCTCCACAGATCACCTCTCAGGTTGAATATTACCCCAACAGGATGTCAGTTCATGGCAGACATTGATGCCAGCACTCGAAACCCATACCCTACTCTGTGTGAGGGTGTGCAGAAGTGTGTGTGTGTGATTTCTAAAATTGCTGGGTATCCTCAACCTTCCTTTTCCCCTGTTATCTGTCTTGCCCTTCTCCCCTTGTTTCTCCCCTCTGTCACTTCCCTCTTAGTTTTCTTTCTGTTTCTTTCACCTGAGCCATGATCCCAAGTTCACTCTGGCTGTGTATTGCATTTTACATGACTTTCTAAAGGGCTTTTCCTCACTGGACTCTTCTTGGTTTGCTCTCCTAGCTGCCTGCCTGTCTGTCCAAAATAAGTTGCTTTCAACTGAGGGAGAGTTCAAGAAATTGAAGACAAGTCTGTCATTTAATAGAGCACTGTGAAGAGCAGGTGAAAAGTGCTTTCAGCAAGTGTACATCCTGCTGTCCTGTGATACTCTTTGCAGTCATTATCACCACTTATCTACAACTACAGATGACACTTCAAATTGCCTTGACAACCCAGATTCAAACTTCTGCACTCTGAGCTGTTTTTGCCTAACTTCTATTCACGCACAAGTTCAAGCATAAAACATCAGGATAAATTCGGTAAGACTGTAGTAGAGTACATGTTCTCTACTCACCAGCAGTGCTGCAAACCCGACAAATCTCCCACACGAGGGTTACCTGCCCCATCTCACTTTGCACTTCAAAGATGGCACGTCTGCCTTTTATTTTTTCCTTTTTCTTTCCTCCTCGCCTCGCTTTACACACTTAATTGTGCTGAGGGCTTTGATGGTGGGTGGGAAGAGAGTGAGTATGGTGTTGAGGAGAAGAGGAATTGAGCATTGACACTAATTAGATGGAGAGTAACTGAAAAAAAAGTATGCCTCTCAACACTACAGGCAGCATTGTCAAAATGAATTGCTGGTAGCGAGGATGGGGTCGGAAAGTTGAAGGCACAAGCACCAGGCAAGTTCAAAGTTGTAGGCTGCGTGATGAATGCACCTGGTGGGAGTTACACCTCAGGGGTTATTTGGTAGACACAGTGCAAAGAGCGTACAAAGGGTGAGAGGTCCATGTCTGATTGCCCGAGGCACAAGGATGCTGATGAAGTATGAGTATGTTGCCTGTCCTCAAGGTACATAACTCCAGGATAGGAGTCCTACAGAGATAGATCTGTTTGTTAAAGAGTAACATCCTTTTTTAAACCAGAAAGAGCTGTTCATCACTACCAGACTCCATTGACAAAATCAGTGATTTTACCTCACAGATCATGAGAGTTGCTAATCTACTGCTGCTTTTATCTGTTTGTTTGTGTTATTGCGTAACTTTCAGTGGTGGAAAAAATATTCAGATACTTTACTGTAGTAGTACCACAGTACAACACAAAGTAACTGATTAAGGCAGGAGTAGATTAGTAACTCCTCTGTTTTGTGAAGTAAAATTACTGTTTTGTCAATAGAATCTGGTAGCTTTGATCAGAGCCTTAAAACAGCAGTTTCTTTTTATGGATCTCACTCTTTATCTAAAAGGTGTATTTCCATAGAAATACTATACATAATGACACTAAAAATCGGAACTAGGGATGGGCATTTGAAGAAACTTCCTTCATCGAGCATCAGGAAAATTAACGATCAATTATCAGTTAATTGTTATTTTTTATATTGAAAATGCCTCTGGCAGAAAGTAGGCTACTTAAGAAAGTGTGTTTTTCCTCAGTGAAATCTTTATGCAAAAAGGATGTCCAACAACAATCCACTTAAAAACAAAGCCTTTAAAGCTTAACTAACAGAAAGCAAAAGAAAAAAGATATGCAGCACTCATAAGGCAGCAGGGCCGAAGGCTCAGAATCAGTCCGAACAAATTAAGAAACCAAAGCCACCGCGCTCATCATAAATGCAACTGAGAGTTTTTTAGACACAGTACAAAAAAGTTATCAATTATATGAAACGTTCATAAAATCCCCAAAAAATGTGTAATGTAACAAAATGTAAACATTGTGCATCAGAGTTCCTCTGTCCTAACACTGAGGTGATAGTAACTTCAAGTGGTACATCACTGGGTTAGTTGTTGTGTTGTAGCTATTCAAGGCATTTTAATGTTTATAACGAGATTATTTCTTAGCTGGAAATGGTCCCTTACCAAACTTCTTGCTCTCTTCATGTTTACCTTTAATTTCTATGACAGCTCGAAGGCCGCTCAGTTTTCTCAGCTCATTATATTGCCTCAAGACAGATAACACAACCTTGTTGATACAAATGTATCATCCATGTGATTGACAAAATTATTATTGATTAGTAATCGGTCATCGATTGATTATGCCCATCCCTATTCGGAACCTGTCAGTGGCAAAAAATCCTAGAGTTCCCCTTTAAGGCAGTAGAGCAGCAGCTTTTGTTAAAGCAAGTATGTGTCTTACATTGAAACAATCATGATCATTATTTAGTGAAACACTAAATTTCACATTCTTGCACCTGAGTTACAGTTGTCAATGTGACGCAAACCAAAACCAGCACAGAAAGCAGTGACAATGGCAGTCTGTAAGAAAAGCAGGCCTAAACCACTTTTAAACTCTCATATTAGAATGTCATCAACCAATCTAATTGGCAACCATGCAGAGATGTCAAACAGTTACAGTCATGAGCACCTTTTTTCCCCCCTTGCAACACTGTCTGCATGTGTCAGACTGTGCTGCTTTCGTATGCAGCTTATGATTGTGTTGCTTCAGTCTTTGAAATAATATAAAGTGCCTCAAGCGTGTAGTGCCGGTCTTGACAGAAAACAGAAATCTCTTCGATACCAGTGAGGGCCTTTTTTTCCACTTTCTTCAAAGGCTCAGACACAGCAAAGGCTGTCCGCAATGCTGGGTTGGTTAACGGTAGGGAAGGGAAAGAAATGGAAGTGAGAGGGTGGGTAGAGAAGGAGAGATCGACAAGATGGCCAGCGGTGACAGAAACATCGGTTGTGTAGGACAGGAAGAAAGAGAGAGCGAGAGAAAAGCAGGCCTGGTAATGACGCAAAAAGAGGTTGGACACAAACAGAGATTTGAGGCACTGGGAGATGGAGCGAAATAACAGGCGTTGAAATAAGAGGGAGTAAGAGACAAATGAGACACATAGACACAAGATGAGAGAAGAGAGTAGAAAAAAAATGTCACAGACACTGATGGAGTAAAAAGAGATTAGAAGGAGAGAGATTTGAAGATAATATGTGGCAGTGAGAAAGATGGATGCCAGAAATAAGAGGGGGTTAGAATATATAAGACAGTGATAGAGAATGAAGACATCTTTGGCAGATAACAGCGTGTGCCCTACTTACAGCTGACATTTGAGGAAAACAGAGAGGCTCCTACAAACACCTAAGAATATAAAGAAAAGAAAATTTAACTAAAAATGGATTCATTTGTCAAGCCATATATTATTATAAAGAGTAATGGCAGGTCTATTTTTAGGTCTAGGAGTAAAAGCATTTTATCAACTTTCTTAACTTAGGAAGTGAATCTTATCTTGGCCAATATTTAACAAAGTTAGGAGTCACCAGCAGATGGTGGACAGACGGAGACATTCAGTAGGAGGAGAGATTTCCACTGATGACAATACGATTAACCAAAGACATCATTCTGGGTCCATCAGTACCTTGAGCTGTAATAAATCAAATTTTGGGAGCTTTTATACTGAGTTGGATGATGGGCTGATTCATTAATTTCCATGAACTGTTTGTTTACTTAGCATGATCAATGATGGGGCTAAAATATTAAAGAATTGTGTTTATTTGGCCATGATCTGTTTCCCTAGAGTGGGTGACATGATTGTAATAATTCATTTGTCCCCACCTGTAAAGCCACAGAAGTTAAGAGGATGCTGAAAAGGGGGATTACACAGTGGAAGACAAGTTTCCATGTTCTCAACGGAGAGATGCTCCACAGCACACAGAGGATTTGCAACATCACCACTGTAGGTGCAGTACTGCACAATATTTGCAAGATGCAGCACTATAGTGACTAAGACTCTGACCGAGATGGCAGCGCGTCCAGATGCAGTGGCCCAGCGCTTCTCACGTTTTTTGTATTTTACTTTATCTCTATTTCATAATTTATACATTTTGGATTATTTTGGATTTTTGGCTATCTTATATTTTATCTGCGCTGTCATTCTAAGAGCTGCTAAATGGTGAAAACAGTGACAATAAAGATCTATTCTATTCTACTCTATAGTGGGTGTTATGAAAAGATATGAGGGTACAGATGACTTCAGTGAGCTGCTATTTTAAATTGTATGTGCATTAATTTTTCAAGCTGCATGAGTTGCATAATCACTACTTTACAGTGTTGTAAAACAGCAATGTAAAATTCTCCCTTAGGAATCGTCCTTCTCGTGCTGAAGGTCAGTCTAGGACGCTTCATAATAAGTCTAAATAAAGTATTCAAATGTTCCACAAATATTTCATACTTCGATCACACTAGGCACCACATTCATACTATGTTTTCGTATGTTCATGTCTGCTTTCTCTTACATTATATTTGTTTATGCATGTAGGTTCTTCTTAGATTGAATGTCACAAAGTGCTTCATAGAAATAGATATCTACAAGAACAGATGAAAGCAAAGGGCTGAGCGGCAGATCTAAAGTCCAGAGGAAATGAGTTTCAAAGTTTGGGATCCACAATCTCAAAGGCACAGTCTCCTGTAATTTTAAGCCTAGAGTGGGGAAACTACCAAGACGCCCTGATCAGAAGACATCAGTGATCACACAGATTTTAAATTGGATTCAGAATTTGAGGGGGAGTCAGTGTAAAGACTTCAAGATTGGTTTCATATGAGACCTTTTACAGGACCTCTTAAAAAGGAGAAAAGAGAAAAGTCTTGAGAGGATAAGTAAAAATGATCATCCTCTTCTCATCATGTTTAGCAAAGTTCCTCAGCTGTAAAAACACTAATAAATCAAACATGTCTGGTCAGAAGTGATGCTTAAATTTCTCGGGGTAGCTCAAACTGATGATGAACAACAGAACTGTATGAGTATTTGAGACCAAAGATTCAGGCCATGGCCATCCTGCTGTGGGTAGCTAACACTGTGTAGGAACTAGTATTTGGGGGCAGGAACATGAGTATTGTGGATACAAGAATGAGCTGAGCAGGAGGCAGAGGCTATCGAACAAATATTGTATGAAGTGTAAATAAAAATCTTAAAGACTCTTGCTCCAACCCTTCCTGTTTCACTCCCCTGCTGAATCAGTTTACACAGAATCAGTGCACAGTTAGCAGTCTGGATCCTGCAGGCTTAGACAGGCTGGTGTCCCTCCAGCACAGAGGCACTGCTTCTCAGTCAGCTTCAGGATTTCATTTCAGCCAAATTGCAGCTGATTTCACTGATTAGATCCTCCTTTTCATTTGAAGTGATGCCCATCGGGGATCCGGAGTGCAGTAATGACTGATTAGAAAACTGCATACTCTTGATCTTGGATGTTTGTTGAAGTTTACCATGAAGCAATCTTTCTTATAGAATTTCATTTCGGTGGCAAAGTTTTGTGGACGGTAGAGGTGGGTTTTAAACCACACATCTCAGCAAATGACCCGTATTGATCAACTACCCTATCAGCCCCCTGCAGAAACATTATGGCCATTTTACACAATGGTGCAGTTGGCAACACTGTGAGCCCTGAACAATTTGAGGTTGCTGAACCCACTTAACAATCTGAAGCTATCGCCTTACTGTAGCTTAGAAAGTGTGGCTTTGTCAATTTTGAGCTGCAGCCAGAAGCTACAAATCAATGTCAGTAAGGTAGTTGTCAGTTAGTCCCAACAACTTCAGAGAGTTACTCTGCAGGTGTTATTGCAGAACAGCAGTTTCTATGAGCTTGATTACTGCCACACTTTGCAGTGAAGCTCAGTTGGTGAGGCAGAAACTTTTTTCACCAGAAATCTCAGCTCCTCTTGAGCATTTCTATTCAAACGTGGGATATATATTTCTCAGTAATGTGTTTCTTCCCAACTGCATTTACCTTTGTCTGTCATACACCGCATTGTAGTTGCATATGTATTATACAGTGCTACAGTGAAACAACAGTTAATTTCTGAGCCTTGTCTATATTGTAAAGTATCATCATATGAACAGGTTTAATTATGCTAAAACTGGAGACATTATATATTTTTCTTACTGTCAACAAATCCCAAAAAAAAAACAAAAACAATGTGATGGTCTATCTCTCAGTACTGTTTGGTCTCTCTTACTTGTCTTTGGCAGGAAAACCTTTACCCAAATTTTTAAAAGGAGTCACAGAGAAAAGGTCCCATCACTTGAGAACACTCTTTTGGGTTGTTTTGAAATGAAAACAAAGTGGCCAATGTCATTTGTGGATGTAGCAGCATTGCCTCCATCTTTCACTATGATATGTGCTTGATGGACACCATCAGTGCAGGATTTCAGTAATGGACACATACAGTAATGAAGCATATACACATACTGAGTGCGACCAAAGGATTATGGCAATGGTGGTAGTTGTTGGAAATAATGTTGCAAATTCCATGCAGGTCTTAATTTTATATGGCACGTCTGCACAGTCTCTCTCAGTGGAAAGAGATAAGAAAGTAGGGGTTAGAGGTGGGATGACATGCAGCAAAGGGCTCGGGCCTGATTCAAACCTGGGCCGCTGCAGCAATGATTCAGTCTTGACATATGATATGTGCCTAACCAGGTGATTCAATGCTAATCTTAACTGTGGCTTCCAAGTAAGATAGAACAGTTGTATTACAGATCTGCCTTAAGTCCTCTTGGATCAATCAGGCATGTGGTTAGACACCCTTGATCGGGTAACTGATCACATACTTGCTGACAAGGGTTCTCTTTAGGGTAATAGTGGAGCAGCCAAGCTCCTATTAGTGTCCATCAACTGCTGTACTAAATGCCAGACTGACAGTGTAACTGTTTAGAAATACCACAGGCTTGAATGCCAAAGGGAGAGGAGAGATCTATGCCCTGCTAGTTGCATCTCTTCTGCCAGTCTGTGTTTGAAGCCAAGCTGAGCTGCTGCCCCAAGCCAAAGGTGTAATAGTGCCTGCAATCAAGAATACAATATCATTCCAAAAATGGCAGGCAAGAGAGCCAGAAAATATTTGATGGAAAATCAAGTTGCCTTTTTCCTCAGTGAAATCATGTAGTCCCTGGAAATGAAAAGAATTTCTTCTACAGTGCAGTGCTGAAGCTGTGCTTTTAATGACCATCTACATGTGTATAGACCATCTACACAGTATGCAAGCCAAAGCTATTTCACTGTGACCTTTAGTAGAGGTCTTCATGGCCCAAAAAGTTTTTCCTGGTCTGAAATGAAGCGTGGAAACAGTGGAAAAATCAAACCTGATGTTCACATATTCATTTAAAAAAAAAAAAAAAAGACAGGATTCAGAGGGAACCTAAACACAGTCAGAACTAACCTGAGTAGATCTGAGCATAACTAGACTGGACCCAAAATGCTGTTGACCCCAACAGACCATAGCAGAGAGAGAACATCAACACCTACAGCAGCATGATGATCTGTCAATTAACAAGCAGCTGCAGAGGAAAAGAGCAGCACCAATAAAGCCTAATAATAATATTCTACAAAGGCCATAGAAACTAATTACAAAAATGATTAGGAGTTTTTTTGTAACACACATCATCAGAGCCGATACTGAGTAAGTTAAAATCCATTCAGTCCACTTGGTATTAGATGTTCTGACACACAAACCTGAGACTTGTGGAATTAAAACCACGTGGTACTTGACCTAATTAGACCAAGTATGATTGGGACCTGGTCCAGCTCAACCTCTAGCCCTTCACTGTAGTGGAGTCACTGTATTTTGGAAAGTACATTATACAAATCATATCGGCCATGTTATGATGTATTAGCTGGAGAAACAGAAGTAACGTAACAGCTGTTATTGCAACAATTTCAGTATTTAGGTTGTTAAATAATCATGAAATCAACAGAAAGTTTTTTGTGCTTAAGTTGTGAGATGCAACTGGTACCCGTGAATATGTGGAAAACTCAAGAAGTAAAGTAGCAAATACAACATTTCACACTTTAGCAGATCTCTCACTTCAGGGACCTGTATTTTCCTTGGACAGGCTGTCAACAGGCATTGAAATCACTCCTGCTTTGACTCCTCTTGAGTTCAGGTAGTTCAAATAAATTAATATCTATTTCTGTTTGCCAGAAATGACTCAGCTGAAGAATTGTTCCATATGGCTTGCAAATGCAGCAATAGAAAAAAAGTGGCCCACCAATCAAACACAGCACTTAAAGCTCTGGGAAAAATAATACTTTGCATTTCCTGATATGTATAAACAGCTTTATTGTTCTCTGTATTTGCACAGCTAGATGACTTTATTCCTGGCTGTTTTTCATCAGAACTCGGAGATTAGAGAACGTTTGAAGAATTGAAATCACAATGAGATACCTCTGTTGCACATATTTACTGCATTGACAGCGGAGGGCTTGTCCACTTTTTCCGTACAATCTGACCTTTGACCCTTGATACACTCTGGGCTTTATGGATGTGTTGAAATGTCCTTGCTGGTTGCAACTCAGCAGCGTCCATGTCAGTGGAAGTAGGCTTGGTTACCATGGCAATCACATTCTCTCTTTCCCACAAACAGAAACAGACCGACAGCAGCAAAGATGCAGTGAGAGAGAGAGGGATGAGTGGCTCTCAGAGGAGCACATTAAAACAGGGAGCAACACAGATGGATTTAGGCCTCCAGGGTTAGGCTTGGCTCACTGCTACTGTATAAAGAAATATATAGCCTCCTGTAAAGACTGAATATATTACAAAAGAGGACAGTGCCTTGTTTATGAGGCATGCTGATGAACTCTTTGTAGCTCTGGGCAGTACTTCTCCACTCCTGTCTCTTATTGTACACATGCCATATTCATTATGGGTTGCATATATATACATCTGTTTAACCTAATAATTTAATTTATATAAAAAACATGGTTATGTTTTTCAGGGAAATATAGATATGGTAAAACTAAGGTGAAACTGTAGACCTTAAAAGATAATGTCTGCTGTTCTAGTTGACTGTATGATTTAGGCTGTAAACCACAGAGCTCTTTATTTGTTTCTGCAATAACATCTGAAGCTGAGCTTTGGGTTTTACTGTGTGTCATTAGTCTCTGTTTTACAATTATGATCGTAGATTTTATCAAGTTTACTTAGAATTCATACATTAAACCAAAACTGGTGCAGGGATCTATTGTGCAAGTATTGCTTGCATATGTGAGTGATAATTATTAGGGTGCAAATGTGAAAAATTATTCATTTATTTAGTGAGTTTGCTGTTGTGGATATTACTGTTGTTCATCATGTTTAACATATAAAGAAATTCAAAATCTCTTTTTATAAAGATTTGTTTAAATGATATTTTTTAGAAATAAAAAAGATTAGTGTATCAATTAAGTACTGAACAGAAATCATGAAGAGTAGTAGAACTGATAAAATCCTAACCATATCCATCAACACAACATACACAACATTGAGGTCACAGCTTTTCATTTTTAGCAAGTTCTGATGGATTTTTCACTGGTCACAGTAAAAATGTCAGGTCATATCAGGTGTCACTAACACTAAATCCATGACTAACTTGCAATTAGATTCAGACTGTACAAAAAGTTCAATTTTCAGAGGCCTGATATGAATCGATCGACTGTAAGCATTCATTCCTGAAACATGTTGCATTGTTTTTGAACTGTGGCCCTGCATCTTTCCATTTAGGGGCACCAGTACCCTAAAACTAAATATAAGGAAAGAGCCCTGCGCTGTCTGTTCTACATCTTTTTCTGTCCTTAACTCAGCAGCTTTCTAAACAGCACATATACAATCGTCTGTGAATTATATATTTATGTGCAGCATGCAGTAAGTGTTGGATGAGTTTCATTCAACAGCCTCTTCGCTCTTTCATCTAAACTGTACAAAGTTGCTTTTTTGTGTGTGCGAGTGCAAGCTGCAGCCACTCAGTCACACTAAGTGTAGCGGTGGCTGGTCCTGACAAGGAAAAAGGGGGAATCAATACACTCCACCAGTATAACCGTCATTGTGGGCAGTCGAACTGTAATCATTGTTCGTTCTGGCATATCATGTGGAACCTGTTTGTGTCTGTAATTGGGCCGGCTTGTGTTACAAGGTTTTATGACAAAACTGATAGTTTTTTGATTTCTGCTAGCCTCTACCCCTGCTGTTTTATTTCTCATATCTGCTTGTTGCTGTGATCTATTAACACAAAAGCCAGCTCACTAAAAACCCTATCCTCTCCAGCACAGTAACAAAGTATGTTCTAATAACTTGGCTTCACTGAGTGGGAATGGTGGATTTTGTGTGTTTTTTTTTCCTCACATACTGTATCTCTAGAACCAGATTGTCTCAAAAGATGTAGGCTGCCTTTGACTGGCCTTACTCTTCAACAACGTCCCATTATAGCCACAGACATATATGTCACAGTCATTAGTTAAGGAAATCCATGGTGAGTTTTTTATTCTGCAAGCTATGAGAGACTTTGCTGGGTGCAGCCACAAGTAATTAAAAGAAGCGCCTGTTTGGCAGGATAGCTAATTAAATTAGCTTTTGCTGTGTGTGTGTGTGTGTGTTTGAGACGATGCTTTGAGCACAAATGAGCTGCTGAACATTTAGAAATGAATGCGTGTGTGGATGTATGTGTTTTAAAAACCTCTTAGTTGAGTTTAATTGAAAGCAAGCTCACTGAACCTGCACGATCAATGATGTGTTTTTGTTGGGATTAAGACTAAAATAAAATTTTAAAAAATTGAAATGTTTATGGATTTTTTTGACTTGACTTGATTTTGACTTAAGCTAAGGAAAAGCTACACTATGAAACTGACAGAAGTAGCTTCTGACTGTGTTAAATACATATACAAGTTAAGGTCTCTAATGGAAAACAATGGGGAAAGGAAAATTAGGAAATTACAGTCATTCACTTACATTTATCCACTTAGAGCACCAAAATTACTCTTTGCGTCAGTGCAACTGTTGATGTTGTGTTAACACCAGTCAACTGACAATGTTAGAAAAATCCTCATTTATGTTTACCTCTCCTGTGCACCTGTTGCAAATGAGCAGAGCTCAGCAGTGGCTGACTGCCCAGTGGATGGCCTGTGGCATCATTCATTCATTTGGGAGAGACCCATTGGCAGTGTTTGTATCAGCTCTATCTATAAACAAGGCCACTTAATCAGTCAGCTTGCTAGGCCCAGACACTTTTGTCCCTCAGGCTGAAGTCAACACTAACCCTCTTTAAATCACTACTAAGGCTCTCAGTTGACTTGCTTGTTTATTTTGCTTGGCACTGGCAACATGACACAGTGTTAAGAGTCTACTGTCTCAACTCCCTGTCCCTGTGTCCATCTTACTTTCTCTCTCTCAGGTCTGCATGGCATGAATATTAATATTGGCAATAGTCCACTGCAGACAGTATGAACACAGCTGCAGAAAGTTTGTTAGTGTCAGTCTTTGGAAATCAGTGCAACTTTGTCTTGTATTTGCAGAATAGTTGCTTCTTGCATGACCTTTTACTACGTACTGTGCCTCTACATAGGATGACTAATAGCTTCTTGAGTATCAGTAGACTATCCACTGTACTGCAGGTATTAAAATGCACAATATACTCTATATGCACCTCGTGCTTAAAGTGCAAATAGTTTTTGCTGCACAACAGGACATGTGTTTAAGAATGGGGTTTAATCAATTAATAACAATACAGAACAGTGAAATCAACAATTTTTTTGTCATTGGGTCCACAGATTAATGGTTTAATCTTCTGATAGAGATAAAAACAGATACTATATTCTAAAAATAACTTGCATTTAACGGATAAAAACAATGGTCCAACAGTCCTTTTGATCAGTTGTTTTGTTTTCAGTATATTTCAAGGGAAGTGATTAATGAATTGTGTACTGATGGTTTGAAAGCTGCCTGAGGCATCATAAACGGAGGAACTGATATGGCTGCTGTGAAACTAATTTAGGTGGTTGGGGGTAGGAAAATTGTTATCTATTGAAGTATTATTTAACAGCATCAGAGATTTGTGTCTTTGATGGTGAGAGTCAAATCATTTATATTCCTCACACAGAAATATCCCAGAGTAATCATTCATTGTGCAACATTTTTAGAAAACACTGAAAATCAAAGACAGTTTCTTGCTTGTACTATGCAGGGCTATGACATTATTAGCATTGTATTCACATTTAGACCCTAATCAATATATGACACCTGACACCTCTCGTCTCTCATCAAATTATTTCTTCTGCAGTTTTTGTTCATATGCATGTCTCAGTCACTGCTCTCCTTCACATATCAAAATGTTCAAACTTGTGACTTATTATCAAATAAAGATTCACACTGTTGTTCCAGTAGGATTACAGTAATAAATATTCACTGCAGTAATAGAATTTTCAAAACAAGAGCCTCTGATATGTTCAAAACTCAAGATTTCTTATATCAATGCCAATGTTTTATTTTAAACATATGTTTAAGCTTTATCTTTGAATACACCCACACAGCATCATTAAGGTTTGCATTAGAAAAACAATTTTCTACAGAATGCCAAGACAAAAGGCAATTTTACAGCTACTTATAGAGTTTTTATCTAAATTGATAAGCCGTTTCATTGGCTGTCAAAATTACTTTCAGCTGTGCCTCTGAAGAGCAGTTCTGTTTCACAGTTTTGTGTCTGTTAACTCACACCCAGTTGACAAGTTTGTTCACTGCGATAAAGTAATAGCCTTATTGGATATAATTACTTTTTCAATGAAAAAAAGGTTTGTCATCATGTTCTCTGAGCGTTACTTCGTTTTACATTTTATGAACATCTGTCTGTCTTCACATATTTGCTTGAAGAGTGTGTATAAAAGAAATAAAAAATAGCTTATGTACACTCAGTAATAGCTACCTTTTTTAAGCAACAGTGGTACATGAAAGTGATGGATGGAATAATGAAGCACAGAAAGGTAGCTGAAAATATTTAATTATAACTCTGTAATGAAGTCAGAACTGCAGCTACTGCAGTCAACTGGTGCTGGGTCATCATTGAAGTTTTGACATTTGTTTTTTGACTTTCCAATTTCATGGTTTGTGCTTCACTACTGTAATTTTGAGTAATAATATTGTACTCAGTTGTTTTCTTTTTCTAATCTGTTTGTGGTACTTATGTTTGGCCAGTGACCTTGTTTGTTGAGCAACAAATTTACTTTTAAGCAATGATTTTAACTAAAGTTGGTTTAACATTATTAATAATACGCTCTTGAGTCATGCACAGCCGCCACGTTTTTTTGGGTTTTTTTGTGAGCACCCTGCTGAACGTTGGTGCTCAGTGCTCTCTGCTCTCCTGCTCTGTGCTAATATTTTTGCTGTTGACATCAAGGTCTTTATGTCAGTGCTCAGCATGGCCACATCGGATCTTCCAGCTGTTCAGCTGCTGACAACAAAAGAAAACAGAAGCAAATCAATCAAACTGGTTGCCCTGATATGGCTGAGTGGCGTGGAATTAAAACACAGTAGAAGAAATTACTAAACTGAACATGAACACTACAGCCTAATAACTCCAGCTTAAGTAATATATCATGTTGGAAGGCTGTGGAAATCCACAGAAATCACATTATCGTGTTGTATCAAATGTGATGACCACTATAACTTCAAATTGATTCGGTGAGCTTCAAAGAGTGAACAGAACTTTCATGTAGAAAATACTGTATTACAAGTGTTTGTACAGGTTAAATGAAGGCAACCTCACTGCAGATAGCTGTACACCTTAGTATCCCACCTGAACTGCAAAATATGCAATAGTTTTACAGATGAACAAATCCTTGTTTACTGGTACAAAAGATTCCAACATTTATGGAAAAAAGAAGCAGTGTTGTCTTTACATTCACCTGCTTACTTTGAAGTCTGAATGTCGTTTTCAACACCAGTTCATTTTGTAATGATACGTGAAATATTAGAAAAACCATGCCATGGACTTGGTCACCAAAGCTTCCCTCTAGTCTCTTGATGCAGAAATGTACAATTAAATGTGTCTGAAAAATATGAAATACATATTATATTGTCCTCACTAAAAATATGCAGGACTAGTGTATTCTCACACAGTATGAATAGGAAGTTACAATCAAGATTTCTTAAATTGTCTTTTCTTGGGTTAGTGAGAAATTCAACCTTGCATAAACATATATTTTCTTTGATGAAAGGGTGTGAATTAGAGCTAATCATCTATCTTATATAACTGTACATGCATTATTCAGTCAAAGAATTTGATGCTATTCAGTTAGCATATCTGCATAATATTCACAAAGGAGGTGGAGACCACGACCCATACACCCTCTCCCTCTCTACCTGTATTGCAACTTATTGACAACTTGAGGACCAACATTCTGGCAAATCTAGATTTTTTTTGTACTCATTGTAGAGACCATAAGATACCATGTCAACCACATTTAGGTATTGGTTTTACACTGATCCTTTATGGGGAAACTACATATCTGCACCATAAGTAAATGGAAGGCTACTGCGACTACCTGGCCTCTGGCTTTGAAAATAACCAGGGGCAAAGTGGTTTGTCATATTGATCTATACTGATTCTTTGTTTCCTAATGACTGAGTAAAGAGACATGTCTTTTTACTATTTCAGTTTTTTCACATATATCTATGATCATGGATTTTGGCTTTAATAAAACTTGTTACACAAACCCTGACAATGGTTTTGTGCCCAAAGGACCAAACTGGGTCCACTACACTTTTATCTTGATAATGCTCCTACTATTGCTTTTTCTCTCCCTAAAGCGCTTGAAAGGAGTAAGCGTGGTTAAGTTTTATGTATTGTCTTCAAGTTGACAACTTCCTTTTTATTTCACCATAAAAACAGAATCATGGCTACACCCCCTTAATCTCTGATTTTAAAGGCCAAATCACTGAGGCTGAAAATAAATAATTTTAAAGCAGAAACCAACAAACACTGTGACAAGAAGCCGATTTATCAGCATGCAGAACATACTTTTACACAATCTCTTGACAGTGGAAGCTGTCACTAGGTTGCGCCAGTGAATGGGTTGTAAATTAAAATGTAAGGCAGCGAAATTGTCAGGACCCCAAAAAGCTTGTGCTGGCCCTGGGTAAATGCATTATGCTATAAGAGGATTTGGCAGAGAATACAATTTGAATGGTTTGTTTTCCTCTTTCTCTCAGGCCTTTAGCTGCAATTTTATTATCTGAGGGAATTCTGTTCTCACCAACAGTTTGCCTGATTTGGTATGCTATGTCAACAAGAGCCTCAGTTGATTGAATCTGTAACCGCACTGAGAGTAAGAAAAGTGTTTACCTGCTTGATTCAATGATACAGAATGCAACTATCACTTTGGATTGAAATGGTTCTGTTTCTGTTTTTTGGGGTTTGTCTTCCCCCTCAGAGGGCCAGTAATCAAGTACCGTTTTATAAGCCCTGTCGATTACACCTCTGAACTTCACAAATAAATGAGAACTTGCCTCCAAAAAGGTCCATTAACGGCAGCAAAACAGGCCAACTGCAGTGTACCTGCAGGTGTGGTTATTGAAAGTTAACTCCACCAACAGAGTCATGTAATTGTTTTTCATGAACTTCTCCTCCACTAAGAACAGCTGTTAAGGAAAGATCTAATTCTCACAAAGTTTGAAGTCCTGGTGTCTGAAATGATATAGAATGGATTATTGAATGAGCCTACTTCCAACAGATCCTCACAGGTCATGAAGCAAGCAAAAGTTGAGGAAACTAATCTTAAAGACAGGTGTCTTGAATATGTCTGTCACAACAGCAGTTTGCATATCTTGAGTTATCATTATTTTTTTAAACGCAGAGTATTTACGCTGTGGAGTGATGATCACTGTCTACACGGCTCCACCAATGATCATGTTGCACCATGCAGATTGAGGCAGACAGTCAGTTGAACCAGGCCTTGTGATGCGGTAAATGAGGGCACCAAGCTCTGTTAGGCAGTAGTATTCACAGGTGAAGCTGAGGGAGAATTCTGCTAATGGAATTACAGATTTTTCTTTGCAGTTTGTCGTTATAATTTCTGCTTTGTCAATAATTGCTCCCAAACAGGTATTTCTTCATCTTCATCATTTGGACTGGGAAACAAGAGTTAATAGGGTTTGCCTCCAGGCCTGAATCCCTTCCAGGCTGAGCTTTAAAACCTTTATATCAAAACACTGCTGAGTGTATAGAAAATGTGTGCAGTCCACATTGCCTGCAAACGTGTTCTAAGTACTTAGATCGCCCCTTGCCAAAATGTCTGGACCCTCTGTGTAAGGAGCATGCAAATGTGGAAGAGAAAGCAAATGAGGTTTAATTGGAGTACTCCAATATGAAGGCCTCCAAATTCACCGTTTTTTTCAGCAACCTCAGGGGATAAGGGAAAGCACTGGATATCAGTGAAGGATAAAAGGAGGGAGTAACAAATTTAGAAGAAGGTGCAAATACAGAGGTCTTCCTGCCCATATCTATAATGAAGTCCTCTATTTTATTTCAAATTGAAGTTCAGTTGCCTTAAGTTTTACCCTTGCTACTATTTAAACATTTTAGAGCAAGACAGTTAAGAAATGTAGGAAATGATGTTGGCAAACACGTTGTTGTATGTCTAATTAGTTGTAGATATATACAGTGCATACATGTTGACACTGATCAGTCATTCAAGACTGAATAAGATGCATTCTTACCGTGCCAAACATCAGGAGTAACATACCAGTAATACATCAACATACAAATTGCATGGACCCCTAATGGCAAAAGGCTGTTTGAGTGCAACAGCTGATAAACACAAGGAGACACATGTGTCCCAGTTAGAAAAGTACACTTTAATACAATCTGACCCTCGGGAAGCTGGTATTACCATTATCCAGAGGCAGGGTGCAGCCTGGAAATGGAAACAAACTAAAAAAGGAAAGAAGAGAAATAAATCAACCCTGTATTAAAAAATATTTCCTGATTTATTTCTACAACTGCAACTGCAGCAGCGAGTGCTCCTCATGACCCCTATACTCACAGGCAAAATAAACAGCAACAAGCTCACCTTGAACGGTTCAGGAAAATGACTGAAAATCAATTATTCTGCAGGATTTTTGCTTTGCATTTTTTAGCTTCCCCTCATCAACACTGCTTTTCTTAACTGAGCACATTAAAAATGGATTTTCCTCCTTTTCAAGTTGAGATTCTTTGTGCTTCTCCACCCCACACACACACGCATGCACAACTCTCAGCTTCTGATGAACTTCCTGCTTGAATGAGCGCAATAGGTTTGAAAGTGAAATGGGACTTCATATCAAAGCTAGAAAAAAACTGTGCTTTGATATATTTTTTTTCACTCGCTAACCCCCCTTTTTTGTGCAAGGGATGTCATTGGCTGCTCTTTTTCAAAGCAGCTTTATTTCATGCATTTTTATCAAGTGGTACTCTCAGCCATTGCCTCAAAACTATCTGAAACCATAGCCCATCACTCATCTTGCTTCTGTATATACTGTAACAGCACAGTGTGTTCATGAGATTATAATTACTGATCATTTTCAAGCTTCTCTCCTACTACTGATCTGCGTATTAGCAAGATCAGTAAACCCCCCACCCAGCCCCCTCTGTTTCTTACTAGTACATCTTGTTTGTGGTGCTGTTTTGTGTTCTACAGTTCTTTGTTTTTCTCTCTCCTTCAGGTCAGTTCTTCTGGGTGAACAATTCAGCCTTTGGGGGACCTTGGGTGCTGAGTCCCTGGCTGTGGGGGGGACAAAGTCCCTGTAGCCTGGACATGGCCATGTTCCTCCACCCCAAGCAAAGTGGGCAATACACCATATGGCTCATAGAGCGGGACAAACCGCCGCTAGCCCTCTTCTCCACAGACACCCTCCCCCGCATCACAGGGTAAGCACTTTTCTTAAACATATACAGTAGATCAGGAGTGTGAGGGTTAATTTATCATTGCTGAGTTTGGTTAAATACAACTGGATGAGACTGAATTTGAACTAGATTTATACTGGCATGACTGTAAACCTGTAACTGAGTTGGAATCATGTATACAGTATGTGTACGCTTGCATGCAAAACAAGACCTTCATCATGAATGCCCTGTTCCCAAGCCTGTGTAAATGTGTTCCTTTAGAGACAGAGATAGAAAACATTCAGCAGAATCAAATGATGATGCCCTCAGTGAAAGCCTCTTTATATGGAGATTGAGACGAAGAGAGAGCCGGCTGGGTAAGAAAGGAGGATAGGTTGTTTAAAACACATGCAATTTGCCTGTGTGGAAGCTGAACACCAGTCAGCTGTTATTGCATTCATAAAACTTTTCTGTGTCTAATCCATAATTAAATCCAGGTACAAAGAGGCCAGGACAAGTTCAGTTTAAAAGCTTCTCCTCTGAACACTAAATATGTGTGGCTTGGTTGTACCTCTGCCTTTATTTGTTTAACTGCACTTTAGGTTTTAGCATGTAGGAAGTCAGAATACAAAGAAGAACTCTCAGTGCACTGCTACAGACATGTTTCATGCTGCTTGCGTGTGTAATCTCTTCAGGGCATTGGAATCATATGAATGTCATGCTTTATGCATCTCCCCCATCTCTGTCTGTGTTTGGGAATGAATGTGTGCGTATGTTTATGCGAACATTCACACTGGTGTGTCTTCTTAAGTGAGCATAGCGGGGATGCACTCATTACATGTGTGACAGATTAGACTGTGCGTTTGTGTGCTCTCATTTGTAGTCAGAGGCTGCCATCCACCCACACCATCTCTGCCGTTCGGAGCCTCGCTCAGCCAAACTCCCTGCATTTCTACTCCAATGGGAGGACGCTCATATCATAAAAAGAGAGGGCAAAAACAAAAGCAAGAGGAGCCACCCGTGGACATTGGAAGAGTCAGTCAGCTTACTAATTGCCAACCTGTGCCCTTGCCTTTGAGTTTGTATGCTCTGTTTTGACACATCTGCCCGATTCAGTAGTCAGGGCATTTGGTACAGGGTTAGCCAAGGGGGAAATAAAGCATCCCTGTGCACATTGGTCATTTAACAAGGTCTTCCTTACTTGAAGGTAGATTACAGTTTATTAGGCTTTGTTCAAAACAAGAAGCACAAAAGTGTTTCAAAACAAAAAATGCAAATGAAGAAATCAGCTGTGGGTGTGTGTGCTTTTTAGTTTAAGGGTTCAAAATGTAATTTTTAGTTAGCCTTAAGATGGTTAAAATGTTAAAGTACAGACAGCATGTCCTAATGAAACCAGACAACCCGTATCACATGCATGTTACCACTGAAGTGGGAATAGCTTGGCACTAACCATTTATTCTCTCTACTGAAGTTATTAATGGAATGTCAAAGTTGCTTCTTTACCAGATTCTTAATCAAGAAGCTGCTGATAAACACTAAAACAAGCTTGAGCCATCTGCCATGTAGTGAGCACTTGCTTTGAAACCCCATGAAAACGCTCCACTGCCTGCATTGCATTAATGTTGCGTCACATCTGATGGAATTGTCCAAACATAAAACACCTTTGAGAGACAATTCTCAATGGCTAATTCTTCATCCTCTACATGTGCTTTGATATAACAGTAAAAATGTTGTAACAGTGTGCATAGAGTGAATTAAAAGTGAATTAAAAAAAGACCAAGACAGTTTTTGAAGTGACAAAAATATTTTTAACGGCTCAAGATTGTGACCTAGTGTACAAGTCTAGCATTTAAATATACCAAACCTCAACTGGATATTTGTGAGTACAAACCAGATATTACTGCTCTGCTCTTCTTTCCAGACCAAAACATCAAACTTTAACAAGTCGTCTGGGGAAGAATGTCACTTTGACAGAATGCCAGTGGTGATGCAACATGGAGCTCAAGTTTGGTCCATTAAACATATAAATCATTCATTCATTTTAGCCTTACTTTTAAGGGAAGTAAAAATGGTTTACTCAAATGAATTAAGTAAACCATATCAAAAATTGTACTGATTAAAGTTCCTGTAAAGTTGGGAGTTTCGGCCCTCTTGCAATTATGCTCATAGAATTTTAGGGTTATCTTTTTATTGCACCTTTCTTATGAGCCTCTGTCTCAGATTTCATCACACAGTGTCTAACAATACCTGAGGGAAGCATATTTAAAACCTCTGAACGCAGCCAGCGAAGGACTTGACTCATCAAACAGTGTCAGCTCTCACAGTGAATGTCAGCATCCCAAGTGTCTCAGTCAGCACTGAAAGAGAGACAGGACTAGAGAGAGGGAGGGCTGCAAGATTATGAATGCGTGCATATCTGTTTGGGTGTGTGTACAGTTTTTGCGTCTGTATGTAATGGTTTGTTGTGTGTACCATGGCTAGATCTAGCAGTGGTAAATTATCAGGGCAGTCTTGTTTTGTGTGTGAGGTGGCTGAAGCCGCAGGTAAGGCATTACAACACTGCCACATCTCCTCACCCAACTCTGGCTCTCACCTACATTGCGTTTTTATAGGATTACATCACACCCTGTCAGTCACACTGGTCACGCACATCTGCACAATACACAAAGAGAAAAACATACAGTACATATATTAATATGCAAACCTGAATAGAGTATGCATTCATTTTCTTTACATTAGTATTCCAGGCACTAAATGGCCTCAGTTGCTAGGTTGTTTTATATAATGCTCAGTGCAATGAACATGGATACCAGAACCACCCAGTGTGACAAAATGCAATCATGCATTAGTGTGGAATGTGTTGGATGTCATTTAAAGCGTGCCGTTAAAGCAGGATCATCTTAAAACTCATCCTTAGCTTGTGTAATGCGGGGGATAGAAGCATCAAAGGAGCCAAGTGTGATGCTACATTTTGACATACAGTAGGAAATTTATGGCAAGTGATATATGATATAATATTAGCTGCACACTCTCTCTTACATAAAGCCTGCATATTAAAGTAAGTACAGCCTTACTGTATGAGAAAAAGAATTACATGAGCAACACTGAATCCTGTTGTTACAGTGAATTTAACTGAACATAATTTGCCTTGTAGTACAGTATGCACTAAAATCTTCTCAGTCTTTGTTTCAAAAGTGTAAATACATAAAATACATAAACCCAAATAAGGCTTAACAGTAGATACAGCTGAAAGTTGTTCTGCACAATGGAGATTGGTTGACTAGAATAAAAAGAACAGCTGCATTTTCAAATGAAACCAGCTGTAATCCCTGCAAGTAAAAAGGATTATTCTTGCTACTTACTTAATTATTCAATGTATAGTCCCATAAATGAACTAAAAAACAGCCTCAACACTGACATCATACTCATCTGTGTATTCACAGTAGATACTCTTAGCAAGTTGAACAATTGCCAACTGCTGCATTACTTTGCCTCTAAATTAAAATAAGCAAATCAATATAAACTGTGTTGGTGTTGTGGAAAGAAGAAAGATGCCTCTAACTCCCACGAGTCACATGTTCATAATATGATTAACACATGGTCATGACTGCCATAGGTGTATGGTAGCATACACTGTAGTACTTCCATGAGTGTAAACCAGGTGAGTTTAGATTAGAAATGTTTTTCCTTCTAATCCAAAATTGCATTGTAATTTTAAAACAAAAACCACAATGTCATAAAAAACAGCTTTTTTCAAATGTAGATTCTGGTTGTCTCTGTTAACGGCAGCAAGAAGCCATCCTTTCATTTTGAATTTGTTGGATGAATAGGCTTTTGAAATTATATGAGCCATTTAAGTAAAGAATATGTTATTTTCTACTTCAAGCAGTTTTTCTTCTCAAGCTATTGGGTTTTATTTTAGCTGACTCACAAACAATAACTTCAAAAACAAATAGATAAAAAATATAGATAATAATTCACAGTCATCTTAAAGTCATTTCACTGTAGTTGTGCTTTTTTTGTTTAAATGCTACTGTAATTATGCCATAAGATCATAGGTAGGTGTAATATCCTATTTTATGCAATGATATTCATATGTTTTATTATATTCATATTTCCTCAGTGCTACTAATTTTTTCTGGGTGGGCCATAAGGGCCGGTGTACAGTGACAGTAAATAGATCATACAGGCTGCACTCACTAGGAATGGGCACCAGTAGGCTATTCAAAATTTAAGTAGCGTTTCTCTGTAGACAGCGATATTCTCCAACAGCCAAACAGTAAGCTTGCCCGGGAGGTCTGTGTCCGACTGGAAACAACTTAACATTGGTTCCGTAATACCATTGGATCCTTGAGTTGTTCCCACCGCCCTGAGACAGAGAAGATGTCATATGTGACAGAAAAGGTCTCTAATACGATGGACAATAAAAAGAGCAAAGGCGGCGCTGAAAAAGTCTTTTAAAAAAGGAAAGCTTTAGAAGCTGAAGCAGCCAAATGTGCCAAACTGAATACGTTTTTTATTAACACAAGCTCACAGCACACAGTAAATGCACCAGGTGGAGATGATGACACAGGTAAGCTAGCAGTAGGTATAAGCTCAAGATGCCAGATGTGCAAAACAAAACACAACATATAACGTGAAAACCACCATTCAAGTTGAATTCAAGTCAATGAACTGTTTAACTCCAGAGAGGACAGGTAGGATTCAATCAATGTTAATATTATAAAGAGTACAGTCTAGACCTCTTCTATAGGAAAACTGGCCAGAAAAACGTAATGATCATAACTATTCACAGTTATGATAACTATGAGTTTGTATTATATTTTTAAGTGGTGGCGATAAGTCAAGTCAAGAACTTTATTGTCATTGTGCAAAGAACAATGGGACATTGTGCATGACAATGAGACAGCAAGGCAGCTCCAAGGCAGCGTAGTGCAGTAAAGTCCACAAGCTTTCATAGTCGTGAGAAAATAATTATGACCATTTTTAAACTTGATTTTTTTGTCAGAAGCAGTGCCAGGACCCAGCAGCATGCCCAGTGCTATGATTGCTGTCAGTGGCACACAAGGCACAGGTGAGCTGTTGCCTACAACGTGTAAAAAATTGGACTTGATCAAGTTAGTCCCAGTATCACCAGTATTTATAACCACACTTACGTGTGTCAAATTGGAAATTAGATTTTTGATAAATACGCTATGAATAACAAGGTTCATGAGAATAGTGCACTATTTCAGACTTACATACTAGGAAGGCTAATATTGTATATCTCATGTAAAAGGTTGTAATCTAAAGTGGTCTGGTCTGAGCCAGGAAACTTCCAGGCTGAAACTGAGGCTCACTCCGGCCCTGCCACACAGTAAAAATTCTGTGTGGAGTAATGATCTGCCCCACACAGAGTCTCTGACAGCCATGTTTTGTGGGTCCTTCAATGAGTGGAGCTAAACTAGAGTGAGAGAGATGGGTCACCTCGAGGCCCTCTCATTGGCAAAGCAGTGCATTCATCCCTGGCAGGCCGTTACAAGTCCTCAGCTCTTTCACTTAGCGCTCGCCAGAGCTGACCTCCAGCTCTCAGACCGTGGTCGCCGCAGGGCTGGGGCTGATGGGATCCTCATAGCTCTCGATCTGGGAGCGCTGCCAGTAGGAAAGCTGCAATTGCTAGACATCATTTGGAAAAGAGACGAAGGCAGTTTTCAAACTATGATTTTCAGCTTTTGGCCAATAATGTTGTTCATAATCTCTCAAGGACAAGGAAGGAGCAGTAATGTGCCATATGGTGTGTGATATGCTGGTAGATATGTACCATTGTGACCCAAGGCTCCACAGATATTCCATCCAAAATTAAACCTCAAATGCTTTTGCTGATGATATCCCTCTTTGGTTAAGGGTGATGTTGTTGGCTTAAGTGTTCCGCAATCTGAAAGGGTAACTGCACCCCAAAAAATCTTCATCAAATTTAACAGTGGTAGTCAGTCGTAGTCAACAATTAATCACATATAAAAAAGGTTTAGTGTGCCACCTAAAGGATGAACCCACTACCTAGAGAGGCGCTAGCACAGCAACAACATAGGTATCCATACACTGAGTGTCTCAAACAGACATTAACATTTTTAGTGACTGTCTAAGTACCCCCGAACTCCTTTTCTTTGCAGCAGAGAAATGGAGAGTCCGATTAGCTCTGATGACACGCGTGTC
The DNA here is from genome assembly GCA_033238685.1 of Lates japonicus. NCBI lineage: Eukaryota > Metazoa > Chordata > Actinopteri > Centropomidae > Lates > Lates japonicus. The sequence goes on along the minus strand of BRZM01000024.1, from coordinate 3,491,798 downwards.
ATAGTCCATACACTGAACAGTGCTCAGTCAGTACCCCTTGCATCCCCTCATAGCCTGGGTCCCAGCAGAATTTTAGGGTGAACTCAGTCTTTAAGAATTGACTGTTTGGAATATAGATTTGACCTCATCAGACAGCAGACACAATAATCCATTCAACCTAAAGATAGTCCTATTGCAAAGAGTTGAGAAGCCTTGAAATTAGATTTTGGATCCAAATATGATTTCTTTGCCTTCTGTGTTTCATGTCCTTGATATTATACAGTGTACATACTGTATGTGTAGATTTTGTTTTTTGAGATTGGTTTCCATAGTAGTACTGCATGAACTAAAATCATTCATAGAAAACACTGACCTATTTAAATAAGAGTATCACATTCACACTAATGTGCTGTTTTGCAGAACTTTAATCCCTTGCATGTTAGTCTTGTTAATTAAATGAAGAATATCAGTCACAATGTCTGCAAAGACCATTTTGAGTATTATTTGACACATTTGCACTTTTTATTGTGATACATTTTCATCATGTCACATCAGTAAGATCTGTAAAATACACTCTCACTAGTTACAGATGATTTAGTCAAGTGACCTGTAAAACATAGAGCCATAAATGCTAAAAAGCAAAGAGGGAATGTTGTGCATTATGGGTGACTGCTCAGGCACAGTGGCAAAGAGGAAATCTAAAGGGGTTACATTTTTATTTCTTGACACTGTCTCTCTGTCTCTGTCTCTCTCTGGCTCCCCAGTAGCTTTGTTTGCTGTTTTGCCATTTCAAATGTAAATGAGACTCCTTATAACATTAGCCACCTCTGCCACACCACTGTTCTTGCTGAATTTTATCCAGAGAAAAGAAGCAGCATTATTTTCATTGACTAATGCATTCTCTCTCTCTAAGTGCGCTATTTTCTGAGCATTAGTCAGCATGCCATGCTAAAACCTTTCAAGCACACTGACACAGGAAAGAATGCAAAAAAAAAAAAGATTTCAAGAGGTCACTCCTGGCTTCTATGGGTGTCAGATACAACTTTTTGTTGTGTCATTTTATTTGTTAAACATCAGTAGTTCATGTTGAGTATGAATTGAGCACCTCTGTGTTTCAGTTACAGTCAGAATTTTCACCAAACATCAGTCATAACTGCAGGACAAAAATTTAGGTAGAAAAATAAGTGCAATATCTTGTCATCTTGTACAGTGCATTAGATATTATATAAATATTACATTGAAATCAATAAAATTATATTGCGTATAATTACATAAAGCCATGTCCCAAATATTGTGCTACATATTGTCTACCTAGTTTTTCAGGTATGATACAAACACACACGCACCCATGCATATTTTTGTGTCTGAACAAAATATTATTACGGTGTCTCTGTAGTGTTTTGGTGACATCTCCCTATGGGACTTCATAAAAAGATTCAGAAATGAAACATTTGAGCCTCATATAGGTTATCCACAGATGAGTTATATCTTGTCATCCTCAGCTTGCATACTCCACAATCCTCTCCTCTCATGCACACTCTCTCTTTATCTTTTCCCCCTTCTCCTCCACAGACATGTTACATAAGGCACTATGGTTTTTATTCCCACCCTTCCCCCTGTGTTCATAGGCCTTCTGTCTCATCTGAGAATCTCTAATCACATTTCCCCAAAGTTGTATTGTATATTCCTGACAGCTGAAGTTTTTTTCTACACAAGTATAGAGGAAGGTGAAATTTGGGAAAAGCAACAGTGGCCTAGTTTTTATGACAAGACTGAATTCCAGTTTTTACATATGGCAAAAGAACTAGCAAATTTCAAGCCCAGACATTTAAAGCTTAGCACCTAAATCACAAAAGCCTTTCGCTGTGATGCATATTTTGCATCAAAGCAAATGCTGAGATAGAGAGAGTGTTATTTCTCCTCGTTTGCCCTCTTCTCCCTGATGGCTGGTGTTATGAAGAGCATGTCTCTCAGGTATATAGTGGTATAGAAGGCCAATAGTTTTAAGTACAATACTGGAAGAGGACACTGTTCTTCCATTGCAAACAGCACTAACATTTGTCTCGACAGTAGTCTGTTGTATGTAAATTAAACTGTTACCTCATGTCTTTGTAAAGTGTCTCAAATGGTTAAGAATGTAATGTGACAGCGGCTGACTGTATTTTAAGACATCTTATTTAAACACAGGACAAGAGCTTTGACCAGTAACTGAAGTTTTTATTTCCAATTTAATATTTAGAATGATTTCATTGGAGTTCTTCTCATGTCTTTTTATGTTTTCCCATCCCACAGCAGAATAGTTGATAGGGTTTTTTAACTTTCTGTAGCAACCTGGAGTTTGGCTATGTCAAGCAAAATTTGCATACTGTAGGCATTAGGGGTGTAACAATACATCGATCTACATCGATTCAGCGATCAACGATCCAATAGCATAGCCTCAACAAATAGGTGAATTTAGATGATAAATATTACTATATTTCCATGTTTCAGTAACTGCCTGAGAAATTGCACCGTAGCCTATGGACTGGAGACATGAGGCGCTTTGGTCAATATTCTAGTAGAGTATGTAAATTTAACATTTTGACATCTTTTTGACACTGACTAAATGTCCAGCATTTTGTTTCAGAAGTATTGAACAGTTTATCTGTAGCTTCTAGGCATTCAACCAGGGAGCTATTAGTCAAGTGTCAAACTGAAGTATACTCCACTGGAAATACAGAGCTCAACACAAGTGTTGTAGTTATGTCACAAATCTTCTTGCAGCCATTTGGGTGTCATTAGGCAGGTCAGATGAAACGGGGCATTCATCTAAAATGTAAATGTCAAAATTTAAAGGCAAGAATATACCATCTAATAGTTGAATGTTTCCAGTGTTAGATACATAGACAATTTAGACTTACTTGACCTGATGCCTCTAGTAGATCTACAAGATAAACATATCAGTGATGGTTAGCCAGATGATGAGATAGAATTTATTAATCCCATGTGAAAATTTGCATCTTTAAAGCAACAGCAGGATATAGACGGTGACAGGTATCAGGCATGGTTAAGAGAGAAAAAAATATTTACATCATGAAGGTATTTACATGGGTATAATATTGTACATTGTTAATATGAAGTGTAGTATTGCACATATGGTGAAATGATGAGGAAAAAAGTTGTGCATGTGGACAGAGAAATATTTCATATACTACTGGCCATTGTTAAGTCAGGGAGTGTCTAAATGTAGTTGTTGGGAACAAAGTAGCTGGAACAGTCTGACAGCAGCAGGAAGAAAAGAAACCTGCGGTATCGCTCCTTGAACACTTCAGGTGAGCTGCCCAGTGTTGTCAGAGTTCCATGCAGGGGTGGGAGATGTTTTCCTCAAGGATGAAAAGCTTGGCCATCATCCCTCTCTCTCCACCACCTCCACTTCATCTAGGGGGCAGCACAGGACAGAGCCTGCCCTTTTTATCAGTTTATTTAGTCTGTCTGTTATTGAGATGCTGGGCGTTCTAACAGACAACAGAGAATGAAGTAATCGCTACTTTCAGCCTCTATAAAAGTTTTAAGAGTGCCCCTGCACACCCAAAGACCTATATCGCCTCAGCAGTAAAGTCTGCTTTGGCCTTCTTGCATAATATCTCAGTATTGTCTGCCCAGTCCAGTTTATTGTTTAAATGCACACACAGTATTTGTTGATTTACAATCTCAGTGTTCATGCCCCAATGTCACTGGTGTGGGTGGGTGGTGTTTGGCCTCCAGAATTTTATTGCCAGCTCTTTTGGTTTTTCGAAAGTTTAGTTGGAGGCACTTTCTCGCATTGGCCAAAGGCCTGGCTAGTATTCTATGCTCCCCATTAGCTCCATGTAGCTTAATATGTAGCCAACAATAGCAGAGTTGTCAGGAGAACTAGTGCAGATGACACTTGTTGAGTTATGAGTCCAATAATGGAGAGTGTGATTAATAGGAAGGGGCTGGGTGGGCCTCCCAGTTGCAAAGCACTGTGTCAGATACAGTCAGAGAACACAGATTATTATGAGGTTAACCATGTCTGTTCTGTGATGCAGCTTAGGTCCAGTGTAAGTGTCCTAAATGATTCAGATCTGAAGCCATCTATTAAGGCCAGCTGAGCTCAGGAAGCAGCTCACTAAATTTGACCTGGTCAAAGAGGCAGTGACCAAACACTCACAGATTTTAAATGACATTTGAATTTCTCATCACACAATCTTCACAGTACTTGGATGGGCTTTTGTGAAGACAAGTTGTAAGAATTGAGATCAAACATTTCAGATGATAAAAACAGTACATGATCAGATGCTAATTGACTTTATTTTGCCCATTATTAACTGATGGCCTCTGCAGAATGCTGTCTTTGCTGTTTTGTTTCATTAATCGCAGAAATGTAAGCAACAATAAAACATTAGTTTTAGGCTACTTTTGTCCCTCAAGCCCCTGTTGGTAATAATCCACTAAAAAATATATCTATTCATTTTTTATTAGTATTTTTGTGAGAGAGATGTGTTGTGATCATGATCCAAACTATGTCATGGTAAGAAACAATTGGTAAAACAGTTAGTTTAATGAGCTGGGAATCTTCGTCTGCAGGTTTGTGCTAGAACTGACTTGAGTTTGATCCAGTGTCAGCAGGAATGGTCGTAGTTCAGTCACCTGGTCCACTGGGTTTCTGTATCTGTTGTACATAATTTTGTGAACTGTAAATAATACCACTTCTAATTAAACACTTGTGAACTTGTGCTAGGTGAAGATCTCAAGCTTTGTAAGCTTCTACTTTGTCTCCGCTGTGTTCAATTCGCTGATTAATCGGTCGGGTCAGGAGGAACATTGACACAGATATCACAGTGATATTCATAAATACTTGACCTTTAGTTTTATTTAAATTAACTGATCCATTAGTTGAAGAATGATGAACTAAGACATGATAAGTGACAACAGTTATTCAGTTATTTGTTCATGGACTGAGGGCGTACATGTATTCATTCAATCGTTCATTCACAACATGGAGTGCTTACAAAGGGAAGACAGTTAGCTGAGATAAATCGCCATGCATTACAGCACAGCACTGAAAACCAGCCTTCATTCACACAAGCACCAAACCGTGAAACAGACTGGTTTTGGCTGGCAGCCCGAGAACAGATGTCCTGTGCAACAGCCTGAACACCAGTAAGCCACCTTTAGCCTCAAACTCCATACTTCTCATACAGTGAGGGGAGTAGGGTGAATGAAGAAGGAACTTTCACTCCTCTCTTTCTCCTGTCCCTTGGTGCCTCTAAAATTGGTTATTCTGCTTGAGGATGGATGGTTTGGTGCTTATAATTGCACAGGCCATTACAGTTCAGAGGACAGCCGAGGGGGCAGGTTGATCATTCAGGTTTTTGCTTGGCAGCTCAGAAAGGCTTCCTTGCAGCTGTCCGTCGGGAGTCTGATCCCCAGGTTTGCTGGCCCATTCCAGATGTATAATCACCTCCAATCAGGCCATCTTCCAGTCAACATTACCATCTGGTAGAATGGCACTTTGGTTATTGAGGTGCCTCATAGGAGATGAGAGGTTGCTTTCCTCTGGTGAAACTCAACAACCTGCATTTACAGGATAAGACTGGGGTCTCAAGAGACAAGAGGCTTTGCAGGACAATCAGGTCATCCATCCATTCTAACTACAGTAATGTCACTACACAAACACGGTGTGTAGTGTTTTTGTTGTTGTTGATAGTATATTGCTTATATTGTGGTTTGGCTGACAAATGTTTGAATTACTGGAGGTGCTTTTATGAGATATAAAATACATCCATTCTTCATCCAGACGGCGCAGGCTGGCCATTCACACACTTATTAGTTTCATCTTGTTTCACACTGTAACATTCTTTTTAATGAGCAAAAACAATCTCTCTTTGGAATTTGCAGCCTCTACTACAATTAACAATAGAAAGCCTGAACTTCAGTTGCCTCAGTTGAAAATAAAAATTTTTAAGATGTTTCTTTTTTAACATTTTCCTAGACCTACTGCACAAATAATGTTGCCAGATTATCAAAATCTAGTTTGCTAAATAACTAGCTTTGCCTTTAATTAGCCCCTGCAGTTGATAGTCTGTAGGTTTTTTATTGTATGTACAATCACTCGTAAAAGAAAGTGGAAACTTTCTTCTCAATTTCAAATTTCATCTACTTGTTAAGTTCCCATGACCAAACTAAATGCACAGCCATCACTGGTCACAGTTGAGTGATATCCATTGATATTCTTACATCAGCTCATTTCTGGAAGAGAAACAGATGGTTGTTATGGCCCCCTCTTCCTGAGGGTTACTTCCCCACAGTAAGTGCCACTTGAGCTGCACCACACATATGTTCATTATCTCCACACTCAATTGCTCCTCCACTACATGACCTCTGGCATCCATGCTGCACACCTCTCCAGCAGCTGCAAAGCACATGTGCATAAAGTAATTTCATTTTTAGACAAATTCATCAAAAACAGTGGAGTTTACATGAGTTGTTTAATAAATGCTGAAATTGTGAATTTTTATTTAATGAAATGGAAACTGACCATGTATAAGTGAGTGCTAGTATCGTGAGAACATACATACAGAGGCCTATGATATAAACTAAATTTCCTGTGGAGGCCGTTAAGTGGGCTTAGTTAGTGGTGGTACAGAACTCTAGTGCCGAGTGATGGTGGTCTTGTTGTATGCTATCGCTACAAGATGGAAGGAAATGGAGCAATAATATTCTGAACTTCAAACTGCATGACAAGATTAAGACTTACTATCATTAACTGTTACTGTGTGGAGTAAGCTGGACATGATGAGTCAGTAGAAACATCTCGCCACAAAACAGTGTAGAGTTAAATTGTGTTACTAGTGAATGTTGCGTAATCCTTTGGGTGCTCTTGAGAAATCTTCTTTTCCTGAGGTCCATGTTATGTGGAATATCAAAATGTTAAACAAGCACTGCTGCAGTTGCTTCACAAAAGAACACTTTTGCACCTGGTCAGAGATAAACATACAGATGGAGATGTCTCTATTGTACAAAACCAAAATGAAGCAATATAACAAAGGTGAGAGTGGCATTCCATGTATACACAGTGAAAAGTGAAAGGAAATTTGGCTTAGAGAGTGAGGACATGCAAGAGTGGCTAAATTTGAAACCTTGATATTCCTGTTTTTTCCCCTATATCCTGCTGAGCCTCAAATTTAAATGAAAAAGTACAAACTAATCTGTTTAATTATCATGTATTCTCTTCCTAGCATATGCAAAGCACATAAGGTGATTTTACACTCCATCTTGCTTCCAGCTATGAAGACGGATACAATGCAGAGGCCTTACCATAAAGATTTGACAAAGGAGTTAAAGAAATGAAAAGGGCTGATCCACCCTTTTTATTCATTATTATTTTAGAGAGTGCAAGACAATTTGGATTTGTGAGCTTATTCCTTGATGAAACTAATTCTATAGTTATATCATAACTGTACACACTTGCTCAGGTTCCCTCCAACTGACTTTGAACAGTGAATGAATCAAAGAGTGATCTGATCTGATATTCCAGTATCTGAGGTTATTATAGTAGATACAAGTGAGATAGACACCAGCCATCCTTGTACGAGGATCTCATTCATTTCTTTCCCAGATTGGATCTGTACAAATGGATCAAAGTGATAAGTGTCAACTAATTATTCTTTGAGCATGAAGTAGTGCTTTCAGCATGCTGATGACATGTTCCAGCTAAATAGAATGACACAGTCTCTAACAGAAAAGGAATAGATATCATTTGGTTATAACACTGACTTCCAGTGCAACTCATTCATTATAGATGACATTAAGATGGGCGGTAGAAGTCATATGGGGTGTAGATTTAATATCTTCCTTGTTTTCAGCACGTGATTTTCTTTCATGTATCTTTCATGTATAGCTATATATATATATATATATATATATATATATATATATATATTATGTCAGATATGGATATGGATACACATCATATAGATAATTCATGATTAGAAAATATTGCTGTATAGCACTTACAGCTATCCACTTCCATCAGCATCAGCTCTGATTTGTTCAATGTTAGCATGCTCACATCAAATTAATATATCAAACATGGTAAGCATTACATGCTAAACATCAACACTTTAGCAATGTCATTGTGAGCATGGTAGAATCTTGTTGGAATTTATTTATGCCTAAATACTGGCATGGAAAGGTACATAATAAATGATTACAGGTAATTTTGACAATCTTTTATTTCTAATCCTCGAAAGCGTATGGAAAAATGCTCAATTGTAATCAAACGTGATAAAAATAATATGACAATACAAGTAATCAGCCATCCAGCTGTCAAAGTGGAGAGTTTTAGAATGGCAAAAATGACTCCCTCCTAAAGATATATATGAAGTGATGCCTACTATAAAGGGTCAGATTGATGTGTAATCATGCAGATAGTTCCAGTTTTATTTATGTCTGCCACAGCCTCAATTAAATGGTGGTAAATGGTATTTGATATGTGGTTCTCAAAGCATAAGAAAAATTCTAAATAAATAAAGTGCAACAGCAACTTGTCTTCTCAGAAACAATGTCCCAGTAACTCAGAGACCTCACTATGGACAGTTTTCATCAAGAACTGTGATGGCCTTGTCGTGGTAGAAAATAGTTCTCATGTACTTGTCTAGACAAGTACTTGTCTAGACAAGTACATGAGAACTAGTGGGAGCCTTTCTGTTGAAAATGATGCCACCAACAGAAAGCATGTTTCTCTCAAGGGTCTTTCATTGCCTCTCAAGCCATGTAGACAAAATGACATACTGTACAAACATACAAGAGAAGAATGTGGCTGGGGCATAAACTTGAGGAGTACATTGTGTTTAAATATTTCACAGGAACAAAATCTGAAAGGGGACTTGCAATTATGAAACATGATTTCTCAGCTGCTGGTGTTCACGAAATCAAAGCTCAGTTCAGACAACTCATCCTCGCAGAGGCTTTGTGACTTTAATGAGCTCTCTAAAGCCCAAATGAACCAGCAATCAGTCTTCTTTATTAGCTATTATTGTCCCTAATACACAGTCTGGTTATTCAAAGAAGGTTATACTGTAGGTTGTATGAAGAATGTGAAAATGTAGAGAAAGACCTAAAACAGTTTCCCTTTTTTGTCCTCATATTCCCATAAAGTTGAAATTCTTGAAAGATAGAATTTCAGTAGTGTAAATGTCAAATTGAGAGGACAGCGCCTCTCTATATGTTATAACAATAGTAATGTCTCTCCATGGTATATCACTTAAAATTGCTTCTTTTTTTTTCTACATTCAAGGACTGGGATAAAACAAGGTGACACGTGTTGCTGCGAGCTTATAACTTATCATACATAACTTACCTCCCTTAACAGTAGATAATGTATCCATGTTTAATTAGAAGTGGTAATTGGTACAAACCATAGAGGTTTGTTGCAATAAACATGCCCTGCTTTATTTTTCATGTTTTTTGTTTTGTTTTTTCTTTACTTAAAGCATAAATATGGGGTTGTTGGTTTCTCTTTCAACTTGCCCTTAGGCTATTGAGGTTGTTTATTATACAACATACTGTAGAGGCTTGGCATAGGGAATTAGGGTGGATAGTCTTGTAGGTTTTGGCTTTGTGGTTGAAGAATTGGCAGGCTGTTCGTTTACTTCCAAACTCTCACATGGCCGCCTTGGTTCTATGAAAGACAGATGCGACCTTTTTTCTATCAATCCCAGATGTTTATGCAGAAGAAACAGGTATGTGTTAATAACACCAGTTAAGCAATTCTATCATGTACCATGATAGGCTGCTGCCCACACACATACATATTGTTTTGGCACTCAGTCTACAAGCAACTGACATAGTCATAACTAGTCAGAACATCACATTTTATACTACTCTCCTCAGTTATACGCATGCTGCTATGGAATAAACATTTCATTTTCAAAACTATTACCGTGGGCCCTTTTCTCCAAAGCATTTTCTGCAGTTTGAGGGTTTGCACCGTAGCTATTTTAATGAGTACTTGAAATCAGCAATTGGAGACAAGGCCCTGATACATAATAGCCCTTCGTTAATTAATAGTGCATAAAAATATCCAGCTGCTCATCAGTGCACCATTATAAGAATTAGCCTCAATCAGTGCTGAACACTCTGTAACTCCTCTCTGACATGAGAGGAAATGGCATGGTTTGACTACCTGAACGCAGCAGAAACAGCATTTAGTTTTGAAGCAGTGCATGCTGTGTTGTTGTGGCACATCTTCAGGCACAAGACTGATAATGGAACACAAGCATGATGAGAAGAGACTAGATTTAGTTTCAGAGAGAAACCAGATGGAAGGAAGCACAGAATGAAGTGATGCAATTGGGTGACATGCTGTAGAGCTTTGATGGTCTTGCTTCTCTAACATTGTGGTTTTACTGTATGATACAGCTTGCATTTTATAATAATGTGTGTGCATATGTATACTCTGACTTTTGTTGCATTGAAGGCACCGCACATCTAATACAAATATTAAAAACCACAGTGATATGAATTAATGAGGAATGAGGTGTTCTATGTGTCTATGGATTACTAGGACAACTGTCCGTGACTAAACATTAGATCTGGATCAGTGTCACCTAGTCTGTTCTGTGGAGACCAGGGGGCAGAATTTCAGCTCAGATCAATGAGAGAGCTCACTAATTTTGCAAAGAACAAATTGTGTCATGAGGTTGGGATAAAAATAATAGCTGGGGTCACACAACAGAATAGTCCACAGGACAAAAAGTATGTATGCTAGAAACTTTCAAACTGAGAGAAAAAGGTATCAGCATTAGATGAAAAATTACATTGCAAATTCCATTCAACAAGCACCTCCATCTGCTGTGAGAAAGCAAATTTTATCATTCACGAAGCACATGAGATAATGGTGTAAACAGGAGTTATACAGGTATAGCAGTTATAATAAGATGATACTATTGCTCAGAACAGGGAACACATTGTATTATTAGTCTATCCTGGAAGCATTCAGCAAAAAATTGACAACCTACAGTGTTTGCTACATTATGCATCTCCTTCTCTTTGATCATTTGACATTAGATTAATTATGCAAATACAACAAACACTTAGAATTAGTACATATTTTAACATATGTATATCCAGGATATGCAGTTCTTACAAAAGGTTTAGGCACCTAATGTTTATTCTCGTGTATCACACACTGTCAGGGAGGTGTCTGATTGGTCCCAAAATCATTCTGCAGAGTCAAAATGAACTACTTCAGAGGTCCTGATGTCAACATCATCAAATCCACAGAACAGCCGGAAAGTTCCCAAAGATGCTTGGAACCACCTGTAATTGATGAATCCTAAAGGCAAATATATATTGATTTGATTAAGGTTTTTTCTGTTTAATGGCTTATATGAAGTGAAAATTTAAAAATATATACATGCATTGCATTATTTTTGAAGGCATCCTCACTTACTTTTAGTGCCCAAAACATTGGCACAGTGCTGTATATTACACCAATAAAGGGGAAAAGACTGGTCTAGAATATGTAATATGTAAAGTACAATCTAGAACACATGGTGTATGTAAATACTGCTCTTGTAAATGGAGGCAATGAAATCAATAATGTCACGTGTTGAGAATGTATCATTAAAGTCGGATTATTTAGATTCCATTCTGTTGTTTTCTTTAGCAGAAGCAAGGCAATCAAAAATATTTTTTTTTCAATATTGTTACGTAAAATTATTAAGGTAATGATTAAACAAATTAGATTCAGCAATTCAGCAATTCCAGCTGCCAAACAGTCCAAGACCTTCATCTTCCCCATAGTCCAGTCTTTACCTGACATCAACAAAAAGAACTTCGCCTCAGTGTCATTTCCTACTAATAACAGCATACTTCCAGGGTCACCAGCTTGGTTTATAGAAACCATTAAAATTTGAGCAAGATCATTCCACTTTTGTTTCTTTTTGATGTGGATTGCACAATAAACCAAACTGTCACATGAATGATTCTCTCAGACAGATGACGAAAGCGAGACTTCAAGGCTACCTAATGTCTGAACCTCCAGTTAGCCGTGAATACAAACCAAAGAGTCTGTTGATAACTCACACGAAGCCAGAAAAAGATTCTAGGTCCAGTTGGTTTCTGGTGCAATCATAGATTTACACTTGAAAACGGTTGTATTGATGATTGCTTTTTGAATCACAGAACAGCAGCTATTTTTGTGGTTTCAATCTGTTTGGATCAAGGAGTGAGAAACATCTTGTGAAATGGATTAACTTTATTATTTACTGTACACAGGGAATATTTTTCTACACGCAAGAAATATGATTTTGAGATTATGACTTGAAAAGCGTCTGTTAAACAACCAAGTTTTTCTAGATTGTTGCTTTATTTTCTTCTGATGAAACTAGTGGCTTATTTTGTGTTTCCAATGTGATCATCAATAGAAAAGCTCAAAAGCAGTGATAACATGAAAGGTTACTCTGATTCAGGGAAAAACTGCTGTTGCTTATTCCCATGTGGCCCTTTAAATAAGCTCTCCCTCCTTCCTGCTCTATCGTCTCCTCAGTATCCCCATTGCCTCTTCACCACAATTATGCACCCCCACTCATGTACACCACAGACCTCCTCCTGTATTTATGTTAACCTCCATCACCTATTAGGCCCTAGGGGTCCATTTTAGTGAAGATGAAAGTATGGCAACTGCTTTGATAGCACAATTTATTATATGAATTCCCTGATAACTACAGGAAAGGTGTGGAGGAAAACTAGAATGCATTTGCCTTGTTAAATCATGAACATATCACCCACTGCCATGCTGAACTCAGTTTTCTTTGTGTACCAGCTGTTAACCGATAACTTCTCCTAGAAATGAAAGCTGGTTTTGTATCATTCATCTAATGTCGACAACAAAGTACAGAAAATAATTTATGAAGGAGCGATGATATGAACAGATGAAACCAAATGAAATCTTTAAAGCATGTTTAATGTTTGTACTTTATAATGTACTGTAAGTCGTTTATTTCACTGGAGTTATATGGCTTGTTAACAACCTAGAACCTGCAAGTTATGAACTATATGAAACCAGTTGTCGCTAATTGGTCACGCCATCGTTTTCTTTTGTTTAAAGCATTATGCCACCTATAACAAATAAGATTTTACTAAGATAGTTGTAAAGCAAAAGGCTAATATTTAAATGAAAAACATTAAATCTGATGTTTCTTCCCAAAACAAATACAGGGGGCTGAGAGGGCCTTGAGGGCAAAATTGCTGTGGGAAAAAGCAAACCTTCATCATGAATTCACCTGCTCTCCTGAAAATACCTTAGTCACACTGGTGTTACCTTGGCTGTTGATGCATACTACCTTAAAAGGACTGCCTCAAAACACAGTGTGCCCCAGGCTAGAAGAAGGATCAATCTCAAGAAGGAGCGAACCCAAGCAAATATATTATTCATAACTCCGGTCGGGATGTGAATTAGTGAGTAAACTTAGAATAAGCTTCCTTCATTCCATCTGGCAGATGGAAATAACTATAGGGAACAGTCCAGCTTATTCGCAATCACAGGATCTGAAACAAGATTGTTGATTTGAAGCAGGAGTTCCTTAAATATCGCGCGTGCTGCCTAGCACAAGATAAATGGACCTTCCTGCAGCCTCTGACATAATGACCTCGTGCAGTAAATACTGTTTTTGTCAGAGCTGTTCTCGTGCCCACTCTAATAGATTACTGGGATCTGTAATTCCTCTGGACGGAGACATTTCAAGAGACGTGGAACCTCACTGTGCACACACACCTGCCACCTTTTTTCATCATTAGAGCTGACAGGTCTGGTCAGCCAAAGCCTCGGCTGCAGACCCCAGCAAGAGAATCTGAATTTCTCCCTCATTCATTACTGAACCAGGAGACTCTTTCATTCATTTGTGTGTAGTCCACAGAGTCTGAAGATTCCTTTGATCACAAATGATGCAATTATCTAACAAAATGTTTCACTGTATTTTCATCCACTAGCCCAGTGGCCTGCCACCTCAAAGTCCTCTGGTTGAGTCTCTCTTCAGAGCAGCACGTCTCTGTGCTCACTTGTCAAGGCTCGCTAAAGGAAGTCCAGCATTGTGTGAAATGCCAGGGACCTGTCTCTACACTGTTAAAACTTAGCAACAGCTGCTGCACCTCAATGAACATACATTTTTCCTTCCCCAGGACCTCATTCTTGAGTCACAGGATGCCACAACCCTGCTGTTCCTCCGCCTCCTGCTTCTACCGCACCATTCCTGGTGTTTCTCCCTTCCCACTGTCTTTGTCATTGCTTTGTTTAGTTACACTGCCTCAGTGAAGCAGATGCACCTGTCCTCTGGAGCAAGGCTTGGCATCTGATCTCTCCTATGGCGGATGCTCTCGAATCATCAAGAGCTCTTTGCTTGCTCATATTCAGGCTGTGAGGCATGCCTGGGATTAACAGAGGAAACTGTTTGCCATCAGTCTGATTCAAAAGGTCAAGCTGCCACAAGCAGTTTTGCTGGTAAACCATCTTTAAAACACAGAGAAACAGTTCATCCTGCAGTCTCTGGCACCATCAGGCAGCAGATGGAAATCTTGCTGCTGCACTATTTATTGCTCTGATGAGAATCTTACATGTCCAGTTACACCAAGTCTTTGCTACGGCACTTCCACTAATTGTGTGATGTAAATATTAAAACATTAATACATTTACACAGCTAGTCTCCTTAGAAGAGCCGCCTATTCATAAAATACATTCATGGTTTACACAGTCCTATTCTATTCTTTCTTATATATGGATATGGTTGTAGGCCTAGTATTGGCCATCAGCAAATTTTTCAATATGCTCGAGGTTACAAATCAGAAATGAGTAGAGATAAAACCCATTTGCATAGTATATATAAAATCTGACACGGGTTGACACAGGCGGAAACTCAAAGCAGTAAGTCAGGGATTTAATAGTGATCTTTTTAGTGTGTTTTTCACAACAATTATAAAATCTTACTAGTTTACTGTCTACATTGAGGAACTGTTTAGTAACAATTAGTTGACAGTAAGCTAGACTACAAACACAGTCAGCATAATCATTTGGCTAATGAGTTGTGTGAACACTTACTGTGCATGATGAGTGAAACTGAGAGTAAAACAAAATAAAACACAAAAATTACTGTGATGGCACCTATGTAAGTGGGCAGAAAAGACAGGCCCTGGTGCCTGTCATGAAATGAAATTGTACCAAAATGTTACAAAATTAAATGATTAAACTCTGAATTTAGTAAAATGGAAATAATATAAAACAAAAATTTAATAAAATCAATAAATCACTATTATCACAATGGATATTTCTAGTGTGACTTAATATGGTCTTAGAATTCATAATACATTTCATCAAAAATTATTCTTAATACTTTTACAGTACCATTAAACAATAATTTAACTATTACCTCTTGCTATTAAAGTCCATTCACCAGAAGAATCAGGTTCTTTCTCTACCTTTATTTCCTGGCTGCACAGAACGTGTGACAGCGCAGACCTATGAAGCCTGCTACAAACACGTATCTTAAAGTAGTTTCTTCTGTGGTCAGAAGTACATCACTTATTGAGCATCCCATCAGTATTAATGTTTAGGAATTTTTCTTTACGCTTATCTTTACTTGTAGTATATCACTGACAGATTTACAGATTGTACCTCTTCACATCAATGTTGACTTCTATTCTTCATGCTAGATCCACCACTGTGAATGATTGGTAAGAGAAGTTGGGTGACTACCTATGTGCCAAGCACTGATTCTGGGATTGTCCCTATGTTAGATGTATAACTACTGTATTTCATATGAGGCAGAGTTGGGTACACTAACTCAGCCATGCCACGTGAATGCTAAGTCAGATGAGATCAGGTTCAGTAGTAAGTAAGACCAGTTTCTTCACATTTGGGCAAACAAGTGAAAGTTATTCTAACAACCAGATGTTGAAGAAATTAAACAGACGCATGTGGAGAAATGTATTTGAGCATGAAATGTAAGTTCTAACACCAAGAATGGAAGAGAGATTCTTGCAGAGAAGAGATGAGGAGGGCTGAGGGGGGAATGCAACCTGATAAAGTTAAGGCAATGCATCCTCTTGATTGAGACCATTTGCAGCATTTGTTTACAAAGAAGTAGCACAAAGTATAGTTACAGAGAGGTAACATCTTGAGCAAGTCAAGTATTTCTTGTCAAGACACACAGAACTATGTAAGTAGTCTTAGAGAGGAGAATGAAGTGGGATATTTTCTTCAGCAGGTCAGCCAGAAGTCAGCAAGTGCCATTATCATAGATATATTCACATAACTCAGAGTGAATTCTCAATGTAATGATTTAGCATGACCTCTGGCAATATTAGTACATAACCGCATATGTTTTAACATTGTTCTCAGAGGTCTGAAATGTGACTTTACAACTTTGACTGGATGTTACAAATGTGGTGTAAGGAGGATAGTGAGTTCCTTGATGTCAACTATTATTAACATCTTCCAGCTGTATTCTCTCAGTTGAGACTTACCGACCACAGGAACTGGTTTCTGTATTGGTGCATTGCTGTGTGTGTGTCTCTGTGAAAGATGTACTTTCTTGTCAAGGTGAGTCTGTAACTGCACTGACTCTCGCCTCCTGTTCCTACTTCTTATATTTTCTAAAGTAAGAGTTCCTCAGCTTTCTGCTACTGCTGCTGAGAGATGTTCTGTATGCAGTGGATCTGGCTGTGAGTTCAAAGTTAGGTAATCACACAGAGAGGGCTGTTGTAATGAGAAATTTAGAAGTACTACACTATACAAGATTTTACTAGCATCAAATATTTGTTATTTCTTTGCTTGTACATTAATCAGACTCAGAGAATCCCACACACTGGCCCTCAACTGGGCCCACTGGAAGATCACTTTCTCAACAATTCCACTTCTCAATCTCCAATCATGCTTTATTATACTATTTATCGACACACAGTTACGTGAAGAAGTTAACACTTCTGTTACACAGCTGTACATTGTACCCACTGGCCACAGGCTTTCACCATGACAGACTCTGGATATATTGATGGTAAGCCAAAACACTCAGCCTGTTTCCCAGTTAATTTTAAAGTGAGCATACCTGACTGGGCTTAACTATTAAACCCCGCACTCAGTAATGTATTAGCTTCCATTTTATTCCTCAGAGAAAGGTGAATAATTATGGAAACCGATTCCCAGTGTACTATTGCTTTTATTAGCTGTGTGCCATTATTAGAGCTCTTAGTGTTTTTGGATTTGGATTTAAATTTCTTTCTGACAAACAAAAAGACGCTGTAGCGGACAGCAACATGCCGCCACCAGCCTCCTCCAACCATCATTACCACAAATATCCCATAAAATGGCTTTAGAGCAACAAATAGAGCTGCAACAGTTCTGCACTAGACTTACAATTGCCTATGCACATTTTGCCCCAAAAACAGTTATGGAGAGACCAAAAAGTAAGTGAGTATATCCCTCCTGTTCTGTGTGTTTCTTGCATTCTAGATGTGTATGTCTGATTTGTTTTGCAGCTTGAAGGATTTAAGACCTCCGGCTCCCAGTGGAACCCTCCAGGGAACCACTGTGCTTACACCCATAGTTTGAAACTGTTGCTTAAAATAACCTGATATTTCTTAGCCATTGTACAACTGTGTAGAGCAATCATCATACACCTTTCTTTGTGGTGCCCCCCAGTTGGTAATAATTATCAGTAAACAGGCATGTTTTTCGCAAATGCAACGAAAAATTGCCATTTCAATTTAATTTAGTCACCACGTGTTCTAATAAAGAACTCTTGGTTGTTTGTGTGCACATTCGTCTGAAGGTGTAACAGAATGAGGTCACTGTGTAAGATAAACAAAAGTTAGAACGTATATTTTTTTCAACTCTCTTTTCAGACATCTGTCCACCAGTGTGGAAAATAGCTGTGTCGTGATTTTATACCATGATCCAACAGGCACAGTGCAGGCAATTTATTCACTATAAATCGGCAGGGACAGATACTGAACGCTGAATCACTATGCAAAACACTTAAAGCAAGAGCACTGAAGATAGAGTAGGTGGCAAGAGCAAGACATGTGTCACAGTTGTAGACAATAGCACTGACAACAGTTTTATGATGAACTATCATTGAATGTGACAGCATGTCTTCATGTACATGATGTAGACCCGTTGGAAATGTAGGAGAGAACTTTACTTTGTGACCATAATTAATAGAATTAGATGGTTTGTAAGCATCACGATATGTCACAACAGAGCCTTAAAAAGTCGAGCCTGCTGCATTTGCACCTGGTTAGATGTTAAACTACCACTGGTTATCAAGTCATTTCTTCATCCTTAGCTGATTAGAAAATATATTTAACATCATGGCAGGTCCACCATTTTTTAATATTTAATACATTTTATATAATTCTTGGTTTTGTATTAAACATTCATATTCCACAATATTTAATGCTATTATAACTTTAGATCCATTTGATGCAATTCCACTGTTGCAGTAGAACTATAAATGTTATTATTCTAATGTAGGCTGCACAACGAGTTTAATTATACTTAATCATCTGAGATATTTTATATTAATTACCATATGTAGATTTAAGTAGGTGCAATGAATTTTAAGCTGCAGAGGAAGTATCGACAGACATATTACTCTCATTTGGATTTTGCAAATATCATACATAGGCTTGTTTTATGGAGCTCAGATTATTGTAGTTGCATTACTGCATATAGAAATAAAAATCCTTCAGTATCATGTCAATTTTTCTGTTGTTTGCAGTTAGCTGTCTCACGCCAACATCACCCTGACACTGCATGTAAGATTTGAAGAGACTGACAGTATACAGGTGAGCACTGACTTATGATTGGCAGTGTGTTTCATGGCAACGCTCATATTATTTAATATAGCATATTTAAATCTTTCACCATGGCGTTTGGCAAGGCCACAGCATCATCCGCTCATTCAAGGAGCGCTGGGTACTATTAAATTCTATGAAAATTAATTTTGATTTCTACGATATGCACACACTGTATAAACTTATGACTTATTCCCATATAAAAAGGAGTGTTCAGGTTTAATAATGTTTCCACTAGACTTAGGTTACATATCTGTTTGTTGTCTTTGATTTAGAGTACTTGAGTCAAACCAATGAGTGTATCCAAACTCAGAAAACAGAGCGCTGGCTTATGCACATTCCAGATAACTGGTAACCAGGAGCTGTATCTTATTAGAACCTCACTGTCCTGCATAGACTGACTGAATAATGTACAGATGATCGTAAACAATATTGTGCTATTCAAAAAGCATCAGCATAGTGTTGTGTATTCTTCAATGTTTTGACACTCTTTTCATCAATATTCACATTTACGTCTGTCTAAGCATAGTTCCATTCCTATTATCTAATGGCCAAGAGTGAAATAAACCAGCTAAATTATTTTACCAATTTAACTTGGTGTTGAGTATGAGATGTCTCGGAGAACAAAGTGAATTGTTCTCAGCTGACTGTGCCTTCATTAATTTCATATCAGTGGGGGGTTTCAAAGTAAGGTAAGTTGACAGCTCACATGTCAGTCACCTTCAGAGAAAGGCAGCAGGACGGCTTTGTGATCACATTTGGTGCTGATGTAACTGGAACTGATTACACTGCTACGGCTGTACAGCAGCACAGAAATTGTGGGGTATGGTGAATAATGAGAGAGACGTTGAGGAGATGTAAAAGAGAGAGAGGTGCAAAAGAGAGAGACAGAGAGAAGGAAGGACTATTGTACTGAACAACAGAAAGGATGAGGAGAGAGAATGATGGTCAAAGATGGATCCAGGATCACCTGTACGAAGAAGGGCTCTGAGCAGCTGATCTAGCATTGATGAAACCGTGAGGAGAGGCAAGCAACCAGTGTTTCAGTGCTACGGCAGAGAGAACAGTAAGAAACCCGAAGTCTGTCATATTAGTGCCACTTAAAACCAAAGTCATGTGTATGACTAGCAGGATACAAAAGCAACATCTTAGCTTTATTGCATTGAAGACGTGGTGTGTTTTGCGTTTATGGCATCCATCTTAGTGCACTGTGCACCTTTAAGAGCCTCTTTTCAAATCCTGATGAAACCATCAAAATGATTTCACATCTGAGAATATTTTTGCAATGAAATACCTAAGATTGCCAGTGAAAAATGATTTTTAGAGAGCTCCAATGGAATCTTCAGATAGCAATAAAATCTCATCTAGATCTGCATCAAAAATTGTGACAGAAAACATGTCTTCATTATGCATAGTTTCACAATAATATTAACCCAGAGATACTGCTGTGCAATGAAATTAAACCATTAGGAATAGATTTCATGTTCAGACTGTTCCCCGCCACAGAAACTAATATCTGGGACCCCTTGTCATAGACTGAAAAAGACAAATTGTTCTTGTGTCTGGACACTGTTCCTTTGTTAACAATAATCGCATGAAGTTGAACTGAGAATACCTTTATTTGCAAGGAAAGAGTAGGATCCTGTCACAAACGGATGAAGAATCAGCAGTGGGGCAGGTCCTTCTGATGACCTGGCGGCCTGGTGCGTGCGCCGCTAAAAGCAAATAAAACAGGCTTCATTAGCAGTCTGTTGAATACAATATGCTGAAACACATTAGTCTGACAAGTCCATAAATATAGGTGTAAAATGTGACAAATTACGCCCTATTTTTCAGGTCGCCTGAAGTGCCACTATCGTAGTGTGTTTTTTAATGGAATGTTTGGAAGAACATCCATTATATTTTGAGTTTTTATAATAATATAATTAAAAGTTTCAAGCCAACTTAATCAAGATATTTCGGTATTATTCATTATTAAAGAATCACTACTCTCAACACAGTATGAAACAGACAGAAGCATTTAATAACAATTTTCGTTGAATCCAGATATATTTCTGGTACCAACAGCACCCATTATTAAACATCATAGTATGACTACTAAGCATGTGCACTCTACTGTACCATCTTTGGAGAAGTCTCGATTGAAAGTTCAGAATGGTCTCTATCATGATCCAAGTATTTAGACTCAAAAGGATTCAGTAATTTCAGTAAATCCAAGCTTTCCTCTCCTTAATAAAGTGTTTTTCAAACCCATCTTTCTTAGTGCATTTAAATTAACATAAAAGTCACTGAACTACAGTGGTATGGAAAGTTAAAATTCTGATAATTTTCAAGATTTTCCTTTATAAATCACTGGTTGTTCGGATCAGCAATTTCAGTTAAATATATCATATAGCAGACAAACACAGTGATATATGAGAAGTGAAATGAAGTTTATAGGATTTACAGAAAGTGTGCAATAATTCTTAAACAAAAGTAGGCAGGTGCATAAATTTGGGCACTTTGTTGTTTTATTGATTCGAATACCTTAGTTTTGGAACACAAAATTTGTTTTGGTAAGCTCATTGACCCTTGACCCACATACACAGGCAGAAGCTAATCATGAGAAAGGAAAGTATTTACAGGCCACTGTGTTGTTGTTCTCCTTTGCATCTTCTCCAAGAGTGCCAACATGGAGCCTCAAAACAACTGTCAAATGACCTGAAAGCAAAGATTGTTCAACATCATGGTTTTAGGGAAGGATTCAAAAAGCTCCGCCAGATTTCAGCTGTCGTTTTCACTGTGAGAAACATAGTGAGAAAATGGGTGACCACAGGCACAGTTCTGGTAAAGGCCCGAGTGGCAGGCCAAGAAAACTTCAGATAAGCACAGGCTAAGGATGGTGAGAAACAGTCAAATTTCAACCCACAGACCAGCTCCAAAGACCTACAATATGATCTTGCTATTAGATGGTGTCACTGTGCACGTTCAACTATTCAGCGCACTTTGCACAAGGTGAGTTGCATGGGAGAGTAATGGAAGAAGCCTTCAAGACATACAAACAGTCGCCTGAGGTATGCTAAAGCATTTGGACAACCAGCTTCATTTTGGAATAAGGTGCTGTGGACTGATGAAACTAAAATTGAGTTATTTGTGACATAACAAGGGGAGGTATGTATGGCGGATGAAGAACACAGCATTCCAAGACAAACACTTGCTACCTACAGTAAAATTTGGTGGTGGTTCCATCAGTTGTATGTGGCCAGAGCAGGTACTGGCAATCTTGTTAAAGTTGAAGGCCCATGGATTCCAGTCAGTATCAGCAGACTTCTGCGAACAATGTTCAAGAATCCGTGACAAAGTTGAAGTCATACTGGCCGGATACTTCAACAAGACAACGACCCTAAACACTGCTCAAATTTACTAAGGCATTCATGCAGAGGAACAAGTACAACGCTCTGGAATGGCCACTCTAACCCCAGACCTGAATATTATTGGAAAATCTGTGGTGTGATTTAAAGCGTGGCTGTTCATGCATGGAAACCATCAAACCTGACTGAACTGAGATGTTTTGTAAAGAAGAATATCGTAACACTTCAACCAGAATCCAGACCTCATTGAAGCTATAGTTTAGAGGCTGTTATTTCTGCAAAAGGAGGACATACTGAATATTGATGTAATTCTTTCAATAAGTGCTCCAAATTATAATTGCCTACTTTTGTTTAAAGAATTATTGCACTTTCTGTAAACTTAAAACTCATTTCCACTTCTCATATATCACTGTGTTTGTCTGCTATATGATATATTTAACTGAAATTGCTGATCCCAACAACCAGTGATTTATAAAGGAAAATCTTGAAAATTATCAGGGGTGCCCAAACTTTTTCATACCACTGTAAATGCAGTGTTGAGCAACATGTAGGAGTTAATGGTGTTTCTGTGTTCAACAATCCTTGGTTTTAGCTGACGAAATGTTTTATCAGTGTGTGCTTTGCCTCACGGGCATGAGATGATCCCCTTGATTTTTATCTTTTTACCAGTACAAAGATGTTGGGACTTTTGTCTGTTTTTGTAGTTTGAATTGCACAGAGCAGCTGCACCACATGTAGAATCTTGTATTATGTTTTTGGGTTGTCCCTCCATTCGTCCATTCATCCTTCTGTATATCCCATGAACCTAAGATCTCAAGAGCACCTGGAGGGTATTTCTTCCAATTTGGCACAAATATTCATTCAAGCAGGATGAATTTATTAGATTTTAGTGGTCGAAGGTCAAGGTCACAGTGACCTCATGTCCGTCCCATTGTTGTGAACGTGATATATCAGGAATGCGAGGAGGGAATTTCATTACATCCGGCACAAGCATCCACTTAGACTCAAGGATGAAATGATTAGAATTTGGTTATTAAAGGTCAAAGGTCAGGGTCAGTGTGACCTCACAAAACATGTTTTTGGCCATAACTCACACATAGATCATAATTTTGACAACATTTCACACAAATGTATAATAAGATTAAATTATGAAGTGTTGACATTTTATATCCAAAAGGTCAAAGTTCATTCGTGTTCTGCAAAAACACTTTCCTGGCCATTATTCAACAACATAACTCTGGAAGAGAGGGGGATATTGTTACTATTTTTACTGCAACTTGACTGGCTGGCAGAGGCATACAACCATGAGATGGTAATTGTAGTTTCTTTTACTGTTTAAAAAGTACTTAATGTGTCAGGGCAGCATATTTTGAAATTTCTTTTCAGAATGTTTTGTCAAACACCCAGTGACAGATGAATTCATTATAGTGATTATTTTTGGGTACTTGGGTCATTGAAAAAAAAGAGATTAGAAAAGCATTTTGAGGCAAATTCACATCCAAAGATGCCACCTGTTGAGCTGCTCATTCTAAAACATTTTCAGTGCAATGACTACAGATACAGAGGAGTCAGCAAAGGTTCATAAAGATCATATGGCCATGGGTCCCACCTCCCTCAATGTGAAGTGACAGGCTGGAGATACTCTTGAGAGCTTCAGGGAGCAGAAGAAATACTGTAACTGCAGCCTTGTCGCTACACATCAAATGCATGAGTCAGCACTGCTTCTCAAAGATCATTTGTGCAAGAAGCCTTTTTCCTGTGATGCTAAGTGACAAGTCAAAGGATTTCCACAGGAGAACAGAATAAACAACTGCAGCATTGTCAGTGCTCCCAAAGAAAAGCACTGTAGACACTCACCTGGACTGTTCTTTATTATTTTAGGAACCTGCTCCTCCCATCACAAGGAGCATGCACATACAGCAGGCTGCATGTGCAAAAAGTTTATTATCTACCCCTACAGTGTTGTCTGTCACTATGTTAACAGCAAGTAACATTTTACTCAGGTTTGACTAAAACATCTTTCTATCTGCCAGTGTATGGCAGACACAAACTGTTGTAAAAGTTAAATCAGAGAACTCATACTCAGTCATACTTACATAGTCAGTATATTTTGGCCTCTGAGACCTTATTTTGAAAGATACTGCATAATGATCTGTTCTGTATAAATAATCTAAAGTTGCAGTGAGAATGTACGTTGACTGCTCTTTACTGAATGTTTGATGAAAGTGGGCAACTCTGTTTTTGAATTTAATGTTGTGAAGTGTTTTTCAGGACACATGCAACAGCGCTCATAAGATTACATCAGAGGATCCACAGCATGTCAAAACTTTGATAGCGTGATACTTTTTCTAAAGAAGCAGTCTTTAATTATAGTGGCTAATGTACATGCTTGAGAGGAGATATTTGCATTTAGTTGATATTAGAGATGGAATGCAAGAGGGTTTCTTTTGATCCAGGTCAAAGGGTTTAGCTGCAGTCTTGAGGTGGTTTGTGTGTCTGGTGGACTGAGGCATGTTGATATATTCTGTCTTTGAGGAAATTAATTTTTCAGTAGTTTTTTGTTGTTGTTTCTTTTAATTATAGCCACATAGTCAGCAATAGTATACACACCCAATCTAAATCTTATAGCGAGTGAGGGGAAAATGGTTTGCATTAAATCAGTGTTCTTTAATGATTCAGTTTTTTTGCCATTGGCTCATTACCGCTGTGCAACTGTACAACAAGATGGAAACCATCTACAGTTATGTGCTCAGTCGATGAGAAGATTCCATTCTGAGTATTTTATCCCTCAGGCCTGTAATCTGTTTTGCCTCCCCTGTTGCTACATTTCACATCAATGATGTCAGGCAGGTTTATGGTCAGCCATCACTCTTAAGAACAATAGGATCAAGGGTCAGCCTGAGCTCTTGTCTCAGCGAGACCACGCAGTATAACTCTCGAGATGAGCCCTGCTCTTCCTTCACCCTTGCTTATTGGCTGAAATATCTGCTCGCTGTGCCACTTTTGACATGTAATCTACTGCTGGCAGCAGCAGAGAGGGAGCCTGATGATAAATCTTCCCTGGGACTGAGCATGTTTTATGGGTTTCACGTCCTTACCGTTAAACTATGCTTGAGTGTTCCCTCAGCACTGCAGCTGAATGCAAAATAGCTTGGTATGGAGGGCAGTCTCTGAGGAGAGCCATGTGTTTTCTGGTGCCTACCAGCTGACTGAACCATGAAGTCTGTGGAGCCCAGCAGGGCAAAGCAAGCTGCTGCTTGTGCCAGGACATCAGCTAGTCAGGCAGGAGTAAATCTAATTACAAGAAGGACACATGGAGGTTTTTTATAGCATACTATTGACATATCTGAAAAGAACATCTGTTCTATAAAAGTAGTTAATACTTTGAAGAAATGTCTTAAAGTCACTGTGCATAATTAAAAGGCTAATCAAGCAATTTAATATTGCTTTTCCATAATATTCTCAAAAGAGAGACAGAAAAAAAGAGAGGTAAAATTGGTGCTGCAGTGGCCAGTCTATCCCAGAATACATCCAGTATCATCTTTTTGCTATGTACTCCCTGCTTGGTAAATGGTCATGTCTTTAAAACTCACACCTTCACTTTGTAACACAGGCATCCTGTTATTTTATATTTTTCATTCCCCAAAGCCAAGCTAACCCGATGGCCACAGCTGACATCATCAGGGTTACTATATCTGTATTAAGACTTTACTAAGGTCCCACAAAGCCACAGATATATACTATCTATATAACTGTATACTATATAACTGATTTCACAGGCTGATCATTAATAACCATGGCTGGTAACTGACTTAATGTGTAAAACTGGTGGAAACAGCCTTTAACAGAATATAACAGCAAACTAAAAGCAGGCAAATAGATACAAAATATACATACTATAAATGTTACTCATAACTGCTCCTAAACAACTTTGCAATGATTCTACAAAACAGTTAAAAAGAAAAGAAAAGAATCATTTTTCACACCATAAAGAAGTTAATTAAAACTCTGCAGGATCCGTTTTGCTCTCTGCAGGAAAGTTAGACCACTCTCTCCCCTGATAACAGAAACATTTCAGTTTCTTATACCAACATTACCTCCTGGATCTCCCGACTATGGGAGGTGTATCAAAAAGACATTGAAGATGAATTGTCTCTTTCTTTTCTGAAAGGAGATGTTTTTAAACCTTGTAAGCCCTGAAGAGGTTTACATTTCTCATCATGAAATTCTATGCAGTCATCACAAATCATAGGCAGGCATGTTTGCAAGCACACACACCTCATACAAAAACAACATGGTCTATATTTTGGCCTTTCTGAGATGCATGGGGTTAAAGTTAGATTCTCTTTAGTCATGCAAACACACCAGGCAAATTAGAGAGACAGAAAACTGTCAGGCAGTTGTTTGTAATGACGAAGGCTATAGCAAAATAGAGTTGTTATTCCTGTCATCTTCTCCCTAGTTACATAAAGTTTTCATGGCAATGTTCTCTCTGCCTATTGACAACAAGGATTTCTTTTTTACTGTGCTAAATGTCAGTCACTCTGGCCCAGTTTCATTGTATTTGAATGACAGAGGTTTCATTCTGTTGAAATGAAAGAGAGCAGACACGCAGGCTGGTTTGATGGAACACAGCTGAGGTGGCGTTCATGATTGCTATTTACAAGAGTGTTCACATCAGATGTGCAAAAATTATTCAGCATGTTTTTAAGCAAGAGTATCTAACTTTTGCTGAACAGCAGCAACAGTGGCCTCAGATTCTGTTGGGCTTGAGTGGTAAAGGGTATCAGAAGCGTGTACCTAAATCAGCTAACAGCTCATGTAGTCTGAAAAATTAGCATCTCAATACAAACCAGCAATTATGCTGTCCACCAATGTCAAATCAACATATGCTTAATCTGATTACCATGAACAAAAACACCTGAGCCCACAGCAGTTGTGTGCTAAAATGTAGTTGCTAGTAGTTGTAGGAGCCGGCTTCATACTGACTGAGTGATTAACAACAGGGAAGGGTCCTCCCACGGCAGCTCTTACAACTTAAATCACAGCGCCAACATGTGAATTATACAATCCACATCATCTTCACTCATCATGGAAAGTCTTGTGGGTGCTTGTATACTTCCTTAGCTCTGTTGATAAATTACAAATTCTGGCTGATGTCAGGTCATAGGCTGTGGACAAAAAGTTAGACTAATAGAAGACATCATGAGGTCAAGGAAAGATATGAAAGAGAAGGACTTAAGAGAAAAATAGGTATTCAGAGAATCTGCCTGCCATTACAATAGTAATGGGTTATAAACTTTATTTATAACACATGGAAGATAAGTACAGTGACAAACTCAATCCTGTCAGCTACAGTTCAAGTAAGGTTTCCTGTCCAACACTGAGTCACACCTCCTTATGAAAGGATGTTTTTAATTTATACACTGGAACATTTAACCATCAATTCCTCACAGGAAGTAACAAAAACACACAGACAGGATTGAAATGCTGCCATAATATATATATATATATATATATATGCTGCCGCAAAGAAAAGGAAGGTCCAGTGTGTCCTATGCTAAAGGAGATAAGACTGGAAGCATTGAAACTCCTTTCCTTTTCTATCATGGCTGCCACTTCCGGGTTATTTCACTCAGTTAGGAACCTTCCTAACTTTCATCAAAGGCGTTGATAACTGAAAGAAAGTAATTAGGATGTGTTTGGGATGTGTACGCTAAAGTGGTTACTACTAGTAGTAACATTATTAAACATAAAAAACAGGTCACACTAGACTATGAGGAAGTTTGTGTACCCTACTGTTACTTATGCTTCGCTGAATAAAATTCTAAAGTTAACTTCGTAGCACTCGACCTCCTAACATTAGGATATTGAATCAAACTGCAGTGCCAAAAAATGTCATTCCCACAACAAACTGCCACTTCAGTGTAGTAACCAGTGCACAGTAGTTTCCAGTAGTAGAGGAGATGGTATCTCCAAGCCTGTTTGGAAACCAAGCTGTTTTCATGTCTTTCCATCATGTTATTGTAAGACCAAGGGTTATTCTTGTCTTACCCCGCTGTTTGTCACTGTCTTTTGTTGCATGTTGACCTGCTCTTACTATTTTCTTCTTACTCTAAATGCTCAATGGTTTGTAGTAGCTCTAACATTTCCCCTGACATGTTTGTTCAGGTCACATACATATATATGTATAAATGTGTGTGTGTGTTTATATATGTATATGTTTACATATGTTTATATATGTTTGTGTTGCCTAAATCTATCAAAATTTGATAGAGCTGCAACAATTTTGTCAAATCAAATCACTTTTTTTATCCTCTTTAATGGAAATGAGACTGAAGAATGTTATTGTGGAACTCAACTCAGCACATACCAAAACATGTCTATGGGACTGAACAAATCCTACTGAAGTCAGTAATTAAATTGTTTTACCACAGAGAATCTTCTGGAGTAGGGTAATGAAATAAAAACCAATCCCCAGTCGTATTTATTCCACACAGTTTGTTTCATTACCAACCACATTTTTTTACAGTGCTCCCAAGAACTGCTGGAAAAGCAACACATTAAAAAAGTCTGCATAGTTAAAAAAAAAAAAAAAAAAACTGCAATTTTGGCAGTGTTAAAAACTTTTTCTTGTGAACACTTTTGAACTGAATGGACCTGTATGCTACATGACCAGTTTTGTACTCTTGTAGAATCTCCCAATTCAAAATTGATATGCGTGAAAGAGCGTCCCTAAATATAAATACATGGCACCTCAAATCTGCTGCCAACAGCAGATGATGTCCCTTTTTTAAAATACATTTATATTTCTGGAGCCCTGTCAACATGTTTTCTGTGTGCAGTGATGTGTACCAACAGTTTTAATTTGGAAGATAAAGACCCAGAATAATTATGTGTGCAGTTAAAACTAACTTTGTAGCTAAACTAATTAATCATATTATATCTATATTATATGTATGTATGGCTAATTATTTTGTTTGGTTGTAATTCAACAGAGTTACATTCAAGCAGTTATTTTTGGCTGTGTTGATATGTACACAAAAATGCAACCAGCTCATCAAGCAGAATGTTGACAGTGGACGACTCTGCAATAACATTTGTTATATTCATTGACAATATCTATAATGACATGTACAGCTTGGTTAATAAGGCAGCTAAGACAGTGTTGTTGCGGTTATTTAAGCCAGCGTTGGCTGTTGCAAGAAATAGAACGTGAACTTTGGAATCTTTTTGTATGTCACCAGACCATCCAGACCTGTGCTCCTTTACACTGTTTGCTGCATAAAATAGACTGGGCAACCTGATAGCCGAATGGTTAGAGCCTGTGCCACATGGGCCTTAGTAGCGAGTCCCTGTTTCGACTCCCGAGTCAGCCAGGCCCTTTCTGCATGTCATTCCCCTGCTCACCGTGCCTGCATTTCCTGTCTATCTTCACTATCCTATCTAATAATAAAGGCATAAAGCCCAGATAAATAACTTAAAAAAAACATTTAACAAAATACACATTTTTATAAGTGCTTGACAGACTGAAGTCTGGTTGTGAAGCCCGGTCTCTGGTGTGTCAGTTGTGCACTTCGTACATCTGCCATCCACCGCAACTACCTCCTTGTGAGTCTGCTGCTCTTAATAAATGTAGCACTCACTTCACCCAAAAAGCACATTGCCTCTCAACGTCATCCAGCCAGAGATTATGTTTCCTATAACACATCATTTTGCTGTTGCTGTTGTATAGAAACATAATTTCTAGGAGACAGAGTTGTCCTTGCAGTGTATATACACTGCTGCAATCACTGATTCTACTCAGCAAATTTAATGGTAATCTGTCCTGTTCATTTTGAGATAATGTATCTCAAAGTTAATAATCTGACCTGAGAATGGCACTACATGAAATGTTCATTAAGACTTATTGGTTTCCATAACATCCTCTGAGGAAATTTATTGCCCTCAAGCATGATTATCCTTCTCAAATTTTTTTCTCAATATATCTCAAGACCTTTGTGTTGGACACTTTTACCTTGTAATGGCGTCAGAGGAAAGCTGAAGATATCTTTATTTTATTGAATTCATACCATGGAGAACATGGTATGTGACTGACAGGGTAGTCCACAGTGTATTAAAGACAAGGCTTGTTACCTCTCTACCCCATAGTATAGTTAGCAGCCTCTTAATCCCTACTCAATAGTTTGATAGTACTCTGCTCTGTGAACACTGTGTTGATCTTTATTACATGCGACAGGGAGCAACAAGGTCAGAGCTAAAACACCTAATGTGGTGTCTGTAATATCATAAAATCTGTTCCATGTAAGGTGGCTGCTCCGGCACATCAAGTTTTTCATAACAGCCACAGGTCTACCTTTGCTGCGAGATACTTGTTGGTACTTACATGTTGTATGCGTCATTGAACAGCAGCCCCTAGTTGCACCAAATTTAATCATGATACCCACCTGAGGTGAGCGTAATTGGGCACTGTTTTGGTAATCTGCTGCACAGCCTTCAAATTAGAGGCTGTAATTGGAACAAACATACTGGCCCTGCTGCCTTTAGATTAGCTGCAGAGATTTAATCAACTAAAAGATTGGGCCTCATCCATTCTACAAGACATTTTGGATGACAAGAATAACCCATGACAGAATAATATAACCTAGTACAGAACAGACACCGTTTTATTACTAGTATCATTATCTGGGCCACATAAAAAGACATTTTAACATGAATGTAAATGGTTGAGGACATTTTAAATAGACAAACATGTCATACATTAAAGGGATTTATGGGATTTTGGATCAGAGGGTATGTATTCAGTTCCACCAACTAGAGATATCCAAATAGCATAGTCCTAGCATCTGTGCTAAGATGTAATCTGTGTAGGCAGTGGTGCCAGCATATTTTTGGACACTAAAATTGCTCTGTGCTGTCCAAATTAAATAGCACTCCCTGTCATGGCAAGCTTGAATGATTTCAGGCAGAGAATCCACTAGAGTGTCACTTCACTTGAGTTTTATTTGTGCACCTCTAAATTACAGTTATTTATTAATAACAAGTACCAGTACTTAATAACTACAAAATAGTTGAGTTGTTGGAGTCAACCTTGAGTCACTCTGATTAATTGTAATTTTCATGAAATGCATTAAGGGATCTGGATTGAACCATTCATTATCCTATGAAAAATGTAAACATTAATAGGATTCTGTGCAGAAAACAGTTACACTCACAAGAGCAAGCAAAATTTGATCACGCATTTGTTCTACGTGATTGCAGCTTATGTGATTATTCGGGCAGAATATCATCATTCCCAACAAACAATGCTCAGTCAAGTTACAACCAAAGCTCCAATATTCAGTGTATGAGTACCATTTTGTGTCTGTCTTAGATTGTTGCCTGAACTGTTGCCTCAAATGTGATCACGCATAACACTAATAACATGTTCTTCATCCATGCATGATAGCTTCATAACAGCTACACGACCCATTCAGGAATATAGATGTGAGTGTTGAATCGATATGCCAGCTTTCATGATATGTCCATGTCCTACATTCTGCATGCTGTTACCATCACTTTACATTACTGTGTCTCACAGGAAACCCTTTACTTCAAATTATACAGGTAAAACATTACATCATGTGAACTTTCTAAACTCTGTGCAGATCAATGATTTAAATTAATAATGGAAAGGGAATAATGTTTTTTTTTTCATGCCACATCACAAGTGGAAAAGCTAAAACAAAGCTCATTACCTCAAGCTAAGGTCATAGCCTCTTTGAAGCACATTGGGCTATGCTGTTTGATTAGCTAATTATTTAACCCTTTTATGCTGTTGAGATGAGTAATGAGGTCTTCATACTTTTGTTGTGGATTACATTAAAAGTCCATTCAGGCTGCACTCTGTTACATAAAAGGATAAACATCACTTTTAACTGTTTAAATGCACAGAAAATCACTTGACGTCCCTATTACTACTAATATTTAGTTTAGCCAGCATTCCGCACTAAAACCATATCATATCGCATTCACATTGATTTCTGCTTTCCAAGCTCTCAGCCAAACACGCGTTCCCTTGTGCTTCCCATTTAAACATGGAAAACATTCCTTTTACACAACCCTAGGCTTAAGCTTTTTAAGTAAATACCACTTACATATTCCCTTTTAACACACAGTTAACATTTGAAGTTGAGCGAAAAAGGGCAGAATAATTTTGGGCTTCAGTATAACGAAAACATGAACATACGTGGAAATGCAGTGCAGTCACCCCCATATAGCTAACAGCATTCAGTGTATCTAAGGTCCACTATACTTCTGTCTTTTTCCTAAAGAAGTACTCATGCATTAAAGTTTTCTATACACAAAAATTGCAATTGCCTACATTAAAAAAAGTGGCATCTTGTGAAATGATCAATGAAATATTCATCCAATGTATTTCCTCATTTGATAGCATGTGCATCTTTGTTCATCAATACTGCACAGTGATACATTTTGTTTTTAGAGATCTGAGCTGTAGCTTCTTTGTGGCAATATCCATATTTAAAGCAACCTCTTCTGTCTTGGCTACAACTTTATGCTCTTACAGAATTAGCTCTAGACATGGATGTAAACTGCAACTTGACTGGTTGGCAGAGACATACAAGCCTGTCCACCCACACCTGCTTAAGGCCTACTGTGTTCAGCAGAGTTCTGTTATGTAGAATCTGATATAAAAAAATAATAAATAGATAAATAAGGGAAACTGCCCTGCAATAGGATCAAATTTGCCTCCAGGACCTCATGTCTGTCTAAGATTTCAAAATTGGGCACATGCTTCCTGACATAGTCAATATTGCTATATCTTAACGGGTTGCAAGCCAAAATTGCGGGGAACCACTGAGCAGCATCATTGGATTGTTCTGAGGGGTCTCGATCTTGATCTCATGTTATTTTAGGCTTATTGTTCCCTCGGTTTGTACTGTGCTGTACCCCCTTTGTTTTCCTCCATGTCAGCTGCAACAGTCTAGATTACAACAGTGTTGACATCTCAACTATGCAGACCCTTAAGATTGCCAGCATCTTAGCATTCATCTCCTCATGGGATGATTAGTGATCTGCTGTGCCTCTAGTCTACATCAACAAGAGAAAATGGATTCAAACAGTGCTGAAGTAACTACTTTCCTTATTTTATTCACTACAAAAAGTGATTGTCACCAAATGCCATTAGAATGTTGAATATTCATTTAAACTCTCATCTTCTTTTTTACTCTGCACCAAGCAGTGCAAACATATTAGCTAGAATGTAGATGAGTAATGTTATTACTTGAAACTTGTCTGCAGTGCAGTGCCCAGCACTTGCATACTGTTGATTCCGTCCCATGTTCTGGAGGCAGGGAAAATAATGTTATTTTGAACATGTAAGTCACACATTTAACATGTCGTGGTCTGGTGACACATGATAAATTAGTTAGTAGAGGGTAATGGTTTCCTGTTTTGAGCCATTGTCTGTTTGCTGTGAGCTTAAAGCTTTAACAGCAGTATTTTTATGTTACAAAGTGAACATGTTTTAATCACAAGTGCTGTCACTCGATTGGAGTAATTTCCTGTGGCTCTGTAAAGTATGAGGTTGCAAAGTAATTGAATTTGGGTCATAATTAAAAAGTGCAAGGAGCCATGTGATCTCTCCCCCCATGCCTTTCATCTTTGTAACAGCATAGCAGTTTACGTCTAAGAAGCTAAGTTTTCATCACTGAAATTAGTCATTTCTAGTGGTCCTCCATGCTTTATGTGCCATGTAAGGTACAGTCAAAACCTTACTAAATCAGATATGTAGTTTAATTTGACATTGATGAGAAGAAAACACAAATGAGTTGAGTATCAGTCATGGAGAGAATTGGCTAGAAGGCAGTGCAGCAAAAACTAGATTAATGATGAGGTTAATAGCAGCGTAATTTGGAGACTTACTGTAGTATCCAAGCCGGTTTTCTACATTTCAATAAAATGGTATTTTCCTTTATTTTGTGTTAAGATAGTTTCCATTCCTCTATACAAACATGGTTAACATGTTTCCATGGTTTGCTGATGCCCTCAGCCTTGATATTTCCCTACTCACAATTGCAGTGATATTTCAATCAACACAATATCATTAGACAGCGCTGCAGCTGTAGAGTCGTAACCTCTGAATTATTCAGAACAGTGGTGGTGTAGGGGGGATAACACATCTGATTATAGAACAGTATGAGGTAAAGGACTCAAAAGAGTCAGTGGGAGAGAGTTAGCATGACAGAGAGTATGAAGCAGTATAACAGATTGTTGCATAGATGATGGAGGAAACTATGTGAAATGAAATTAGATGATGGGGAAAAAGACAGAGAGAAAGTAGCTACAGTGATAAATAGCACTAAAAGTGGTTGGGTTGTTGTTTTTTTTGTTTTGTTTTTTCACTTTTACCCCTATGGTGTGTCACCACTTATTCAAGACAGTAACCTTATTACAATCTACTGTATTATCCAAAACAACTAGTTGTGGCATACTCCATGTCTCATGTTTTCCCTAATATGAAAACTGCAGTCTCCAGCAACTGACCAGTACAACTATGGTCAGGTGTTGTCAAACATTGTTGTGCTGTCTCACAATGGCGGACACAGTATCATCACAAAGAAATCATTCATGGCCATCAGGGCCGCCATTAAGCCTTTATCAAGCTAAATTCAAGTGGTTCCCTGGTATTTGGGTTTGCATCAATCATCATTCAACTACTTACTTTTCTCAATTTGTCTAGTTTGGTGGTTAGCATAACAGTCCATTTTGCGCAAACTAATTGGTCACCAAGGCAAGCACATAGCTCCATTTTCGGTGAACTGGCTTATTATTTACCACATACTATTAGGGGAATACCCTGCAATTAGTTTATTATCACTGTTTGGCACCAATATACCAAGACAAATTGTTTGAATGTGTTAAGATGCTTGGCAAAAAGGATGATTCTGATTCTCATTCTGATTCAATTAGGCTGACTAAAACTATTACAGTTAATTATTTCCATTGCTTACAGAGTATGTAGCACAGAGTGTTAGCACCAGTAGTTAGCTAGGTCCATGTAGCTTACCATAGATTCCCAACTCAAAATAAAAATGTCATGTTTTCTAGCATTTCTGTGTATTAATAGGAAGACTTTGGGAGGTTTTCTTAGTTTTTTGCATTGAGCTACATACTGGTGAGACCATCAGTTAACAATCTCCCCCACTGAGATGTGTCGGCAATTTATATGACCTTCACCTAAATTAGGTGAAGGTCATAGCCCAACTGGGTTGCAGCCTCCAGTTGGGCTGTGTGCATATTCACCAAAGGAATGACAATATCTTGGGTCCAGTTTTGGGTTGTGAACACAGAAGAAAGCCATGCTGCAGTGAGCTGGGTTTCAAAAAACTTTATGTCAAGGCACCCTGAGTGTGGACTCTTGGCAGCCAGTCACTCAGATAAGCTTATCTGGCAGCAGAGTCAGTGTAGCCCTATTGAGAGATACTGAAACAACTGTTTTAGAGAACTCAAGGTTAGTTATCCTGTAACCTCTGTTCTCCGATAATGTGAGAGGGGTGTCTCACCAGAGCACCCACCTTTCATATACTGAGGAAGAGGTAGGCTTATCTTGAGAGTGATGAGTGACACTTCACCAGTGCCCTTTTTGAGGGGTGGCATGGGGCAGCCTTGGGCTCAGACAGTTGGCTTGGTAGTGATAGGGAGGCATGTGAGGATAGTGCTGAGAGAGCATTCCCCACAGTGAGACACATCATGCATGTTATAAGAGAACAGGTTTACAGGATAAATTCCCTCATGTTATCTCTTTGTGGTTTTAGCAGCAGCTGACTGGGGGGAAAAATAAGATCTAAAATTTTTACTCAGACTGACTAATCATGATCGAGCCACAGATCCCCTAACCCCCGGTATGGACACATGCAAAACTATGCAGCACATAAACCAAGCTGCAATTATCAATTGAAAATGTGCCAAAGTAGTGAGAGGGATGTACACTCATAAGATGTGATGAATTTATAGCCTCGCCACACACAAACACACTTGTATAGAGCCAGCTGGCCAGTCTAATCGAACAGAATCAAACAGAATGCGACATTTGTTTATTTTTTTGGACCAGTGTTCCCAGCCCACACATTGATGGGCCTACATTAAAACTCCTGCTACTCCAGATGGCAAGACTGTCCTGTTTCTTGAGGTTTTTCTGTCTCAGTGACAGGTTTAACTACTGCATTTTTTCTAAACCTCAGATACTGTTTAAGTCATTACTAAAGCCACAAAAATTGGCAAGTGATGTCAGAGTACAGATGGGCAGTCAACTGAAGCAACCTGCCAGTCAGCAGTAAGAACTCAGGATCGTGTTCCATAAGCTTTTTTGACTCTCCTGCTCCACTGCCCATGTCCTTCATAACATTGAAATCATCTTCTATGTAGTTTTGATTGGTTTCCTGGGACCCAGTGAGCATTAGTATGCCTCTGTACTCACTGATGCACAGCCTTTTTAATTATTATTTATATAGAAAAGACATAATGTTCTTACAGTCACAGAAAAATGTATGAGGTTGTTTTGCTTCTTTTTTCTTAACTGGGCCCACAGATGGTTTGGGCTCATTAGATTTACAACTATTTTACTTTCCAAAGTTGTGTCAGTGCCTCCTCTTAACCCCCACCCATTGTAATATGCTCCATTCAGACAGTTTATTCATGAGAGGATGTTCAACAGTAGATGCCAAAGACCTCATCTCATTACAGGACTTTCTCAAGCAATGAACATCAGATCTGATACAACACTTACTCAAGACATAGGCAAATTCCATTAGCACAACCTACACTGCTGGAGAAGGAAGCTCAGAAAATGGAAATGAGGATTTTATAGTAGACCTGTCCTTCTTTTGATACATAGCCATCATACATCTAATACTAAGACATCAAGCCATCAGTCTTGGCATAGCCTTCACTGGTTCTTTCTTAATTTCTCTCATAAATTCTTTCATAGCGTCTGATCTAAGCCCTTATGGTCAGCCAATATTCCCTGTTCAGTTTGACCTCTATTAATTTGTAGCAGAATTTTATGTTGGTTCGATTTAAAACTCAGATTGAACCTTAGCATATCAATCTCATGACCTGCTGTAAAAGGGTATTTTGACCTTGTTGCTATGTAACACATCCTCAAGACCAGATACTGTATATGAAAATATGTAATCAATAATGTGGTATTCTCTCTGTACTGTGTAGGAGGTCCTACCTCAGTCAATAGTAACATGAGAAATTGCTGTTGGTGCTGAGTTGAACAAAAATTAAAGCTATTTCCACAGCATTTTCTCAATGTTCCCCCCTCTTTCTTTTGTTGTTGTTTTGTTGTCTTACAACATAGAATCAACATAGATGTGTATCTTTGACACTGATCAATAGAATAAGACCTTCTTTTCCAAATACACAAAGTATGTGTTTTGTCTCCAAATCAGTATTTAGTAGATGCACCTTTGGCAGCAGTGGCAGCCTTGAATCTCTGTGCATAGGCTTCTATTACAGCTTTGCACATCTGATGTGCAATTTTCCCCAGTTTTTCTGTATTTTTCATCTTACGTCCTCAGCTATTTCTGTTACTAGTTCTGTGTAAACACACAGGAGGCAGAGAATTAAGTACTGTGCACATGATGTGCACCGCTGCTCATACAGGTGTTCACAAGTGCCACCAGTGAGTGCATCTTTGCTTTAACCATTAGTTTTATGTCAGATAACCAGGTCGGTTTATACAGGTTTACATAGTATAGTGGGAAGTTGATAACAGACCCAGCCTTCAAAAGACAAGTGTGTGAGTGAAATCCAGGTGAAACTATAGCCCCTGTGCAAAACACCAGTCCACGTATTACAGTAGATATCAACAGTAACACCCTGTTAACATTAGCCTTGTCATTAAATAGAATACAAGTGCCTCTGTAAAGACATGTTTAAATAGTCATCTACTGGAGTTACATGCCTTACTTGGCACATGAGAGGGGACGTGTCTCCCCATCACAACTGGTGATTACACACTTCACCATGAACTTGGCTTTGCAGTATTTGTGTGTATATTTTTAGGGCTTGTGAAATTGCCACACTGACATGAATCCCTGGTGGACTCAGTTGCATCCCATTTTTTCATCTGGGTTTGTTTATTTAGTTTGGTTTGCTTTCATCCTCTGTAATTTGCTCTTGGCAGATTTTCAGTCACAGAATAATTTGCTTAGCACAGAAATGCAAGATAGCTGTATTCAGGTGTGAGTCATCTGAATATACAATGGCTAATGCTCGCCTTGAGTGCAGTCCCAAGTTTTAGGCTGTAAAATCACGTAAAAGCCTCACGATTACTGTCGACTAAACCACCCTTTCCCACTTTTATGTTCACAAACTGCCATAATGAAATTGTTTTGTTATTTGTTGTCTGTGAGGCATATGTGTGTGATAAGACCAAACTGTGTACTGTGTTAACTGTGTTTTCTGAGAATGTTGTGTATAATGGGTTTATAACCAATATTTGAAAAATTAAGTTTGGACCAGTGTGAGAAAAAGATCTTTAAGGCTGAATTCTACCATAAACACATCCTCAATACCAGTCAAGCCTGTATCCCCAGTTTACCCCATCTACCCTATTATTCCAGCTGCATGATGGCATAACAGATTTTACTCTCAACAGATAGCATTCAAATGTGTCCTGTTTAGTTTGAGGAAGTGGCATTTATTCATCCAGGCCATGTCAGGCCATTCAATCTAATCTGTGCTTCTCTTGACATATTGGCTTATGCCTGTTGTGCACTACACCATTTGACAGTCAAAATCAATGTGGCTTAAGTAGAGATCCTGATCCAGCAGCAATCATAGCAGCGCCCCCACCCTCTTCCTAACTCCTTAACCCCTGCTGCCTCTATGCATATCCAGTCATACGCAGCTTCATTTTCAATCAATTCCATCTTTCCCCTATGAAAAAAAATACTTCAATTTAAAACAGCCGACATGATTGAAACCTATGGCAGTGTCTGTTGGGGGGTAAAAATTCCATTACCAGGTAAAGCGGTTTCCATCTCTGTTTTCTCCTTCCTTTAGTTTTACTGCAGATGCATTCAACAGGGTACTTGGACTTTGGGTATGACTGAAAACCTTTTCAATTGCATGCACTTAGGCTTTAGGATGTGAGTTAAGTGGCTTTGTCAACACCATACACTGTATTTTGTTGATACCTTACACATTGTAGGTTAATTGTTTTGTCATAGCATCACCAGATTGGGTTTTACAGTGGGACATTTGGATGGAGCAAAGAGACATTTTGAATTGTTTAAAATGTTTTTTTTTTCCTTTATTTGGCAGATGAAAGTGCAGAGAGAGAAAGGAAACATGGGGAGAGACAGAAAGAGGGAAAGATGTGTGACATGCAACAAAGGTCCATGGCAGACCATGGAAGGTGTGGTTATGTGGTATTTGTCTTAACTGGTAGGCTTCCAGGGTGCTGTGAGACACTGTGAATTTCACATTTCTGGGACCATCAGACTATTTCCTTCAGTTGAACCAAAATAGATTTATTTATTTGTATTATTTGATCAATTTTGCCACAAAATCATTTTACAGATTTGTTTAGATCATGACTAATCTATGTATATGCTATCATCTATAGCTGCTGTGGAGCATTGTAATTATACAGTCACTCAGTGTAAATGCCCATGGAGATAGGCTTTCATGAGTGATACGCACAGAAATATGAACAACATAAGCAGTTTAAGCAAAACATGACCAAGATTGCTGTAACCATTGGCC
Source organism: Lates japonicus (assembly GCA_033238685.1). Taxonomy (NCBI): domain Eukaryota; kingdom Metazoa; phylum Chordata; class Actinopteri; family Centropomidae; genus Lates; species Lates japonicus. The sequence goes on along the minus strand of BRZM01000024.1, from coordinate 3,451,833 downwards.
GACTTTTGCCTGCTGTGCCTGACTGCCGGACTGGCTTCATTCCACAATGTGCTTTCTGTTCAGCACCACCCCACCCCCCACCCTAGCAGAATTCAACATGTCTTCTCTTTCTCTTTCTTTTTTTTCTTCATATTTGTTTTCTGATTCAATTTGCAGTCTGTAATTGTTTCCGGACTACTGGTCAGTGACGAAAAACTAACCAACCCAAACAACATGTGATGGGAATAACTGAAGCAAGGCCAATGGACACACAATGAACACACTTCTGTGATGCCCTCAGCAATGACATAAACACATTTATTTTGGAGGGGATTTTTTAAAATTTAACTGAAAGGGGACCCATCATATACTGCCATTTCCAATCAGTTGTGTTATTCGTTTTACTTACTAGTTACTTATTTTCACAGTTTGCTTTCAGATCCTCCACACTGGTAATAGGACAAGTCAGTGCTCACAAGCACTGAGTGCTGCCCCTCAGCAGGCTTCTGGAAGTTCAGCCAAACAGAAGAGAGTGGATTTTTAAGAAGGCCTCTAAAGAAGGCCTGAGATAATATTGCCTCTTTCAGTCAGAGGCTCAACTATAGAGCTGGAAAATTAGCATAATATGTCCCCTTTGAAATGGATTTTGTGATATTTGGAACATTCATCCCACACCCTAACATGCATTTTCAACTAAATTACCAAGTCAAAGAAAACAAAGATCTAGTTACCGTCTTAACCTCACATCCCTCTTTAAACTGCTGAGCCCAGTATTTCAAGTCCTGGTAAAAATCCAAGAGCTGAAATATACACAATAAGTTCACAAGGCAAAGTTAACACTGCTGGTCTGAGTTATGTTTTTTTATTCCAAGAAGAAAATGTGCTTATATTATATTTTTGCATTTGAAGCCATTTTGTACGGGTGATTATTTTATGACTGATGGTGCTTGTGTTCCAACCCAGCACAAATGAGTTAAAAAAAAAAAAAAATCATTTATAGCCAACAAATAATTTAAAAAATGTTTTGTCTTTCACCCACACACACACACACACATCACTTTACCCTAAACAAATCCCAATTCTAATTCATATTTTAATTTTAACCTTGTGATGTGAGGAAAAGAAAGCTTGCAAGATGTCTTATGTTTTGAGGACCATAAGAATACACATGTTTAAACTGTGTGGCAGATAAAAAGTTAGTCCTCCTGTCTGTACTAGCCTCACTCTGGCAGTGTGTCCAACCAGGTCCCACAGCATTAGGGAAACATTACCACCATGCAACATTCTTCATGTGTTGTTTGTCCTGATGGATGAGACTCACATCTAATGCAAACCAGGCCACACAATACAAACAAGCCTTAATGTGGTTAGGACATAAGCATCCTACATCCTCACTAACA
>BRZM01000024.1:3251140-3450444 GCA_033238685.1 Lates japonicus | reverse complement strand
CCCCATCTGGTCAACACCTTCCCTAAACTCTGAGCAAAATCTGGGAGGAGGAACGGGGAGAGAGATGGTGCGAGGAGGGTTTAGTGAAAAGGGACTGGAAAGAGGTGACAGCAGTGAAAGAGGAGAGGATAGAGGAAAAGCAACGCAACATGAAAAAAGAAAAACATAAGAGGGGAAGCTGACAAAGGTAGTAATGCAAAGCCTGTTGAGTCAGAGCACAGACATTGGGGAAATCAGAAAAGCTCAGAGCCTGTTTGTGTGGTGGGGGCTTGTGTTTGTGTTTGTGTGTGTGTGTGTGTGTGTGTGTGTGTGTGTGTGTGTGTGTGTGTGTGTGTGTGTGTGTACATTTATGTTTGCTGTACTCTTACTAGCACAATTCTATCCAAACAAAGCACAAAATAAACCCCAAAATAAACACAGACAGTTTCTATTTCCCAACGCACTTGTGATAATCGAAAGGTAGAGACCTGCTGAGATCTGAGAGAATAACGTCATCACCGGTGGTCTGTGGCTGCTTAGAACCTTTAGTGACATTGTTCCAATTTGATGGTCTTAATATTATATCACTCTGGGGGGGGGGGGGGAATGAAATTGTGGATGTCTTGATAGAGAGGGAACTCTTTTGGATATTGAATGCAAATACAGCATACAGTAAAACTGAGTACAATCCTCTGCAATATGGCCAAAATGTAAAATTGTTCAAATATGTGTCATTATAATAACTATAAGTTTAAATGTCAGGAATTTGATCTTATGTATATTTAACAGGTTAGACAGACTACACTGAAAGTCAGGCCCCAAAGAACAATGCAACATGGCTCCACATGGTAAGGAACTGTCTCAACAAGCAAGAAATCAGATTGTGAAACACAGTAACAGCAGTGGTTGAGGAGGTATAGGAAAGGCCGTACTACCAAAAACAGAAGGTGCAGTGGCCATCCTCGAATAATTACGCCAGGCACAATTTGCTATTTACACAACCTTGCATTGAAAAACAGATGGGTAAGTGCTTCTGATTTGGCATGGATTATCTGTGGACATTGGTGTTTCAGTGACTGATCAAACAGTGCGAAGGACATCCAAGAAAACCATTACTCCAAAAAAATGCACAAAACTGCAAGATTAAACTTTGCCAAAGAACATGAAAAGATGCCTGATGAATGAGCATTGGCAGCAAATACTTTGGTCAGATGAAACCAAAATAAATTGGTTTGGATCAGATGAGGGCCAGCATGTTTGCCATTGTCCTGGCCAGGACTACCACACTGCATAGTGCTGACTGTGAAACATGGAGGTGGGCGTGTGTTGATATGGGTACTCCTGTATATTCTGTGTCTTGAGTATATCCAGTTAAATTCTAAAGAGGTCTCTACTACATTTACAACAGCTCCAGGTGTTTAAAATAAATGAGTCCAAGGAGAAACATTCTAGCATACGTTTTGAAAATGAGTTCCTCTCAATAAGGTGATATAACAAGATGCCTCATTCCAGTAAAAAAAAAAAGACTTTTTCACCATCACCAAACATCCATTGAGGGAGCTGATGAACTTGATTTTATTTATTTTTTGTCCACAAAGGGTTAGAAAATCCAAAACAATTTCACAGATGCACAACCCTGACAAATAATCGTATGTACACTTGTTTCTTACACAGTTGTCTGACAGTTGTCAGACATCCAGAAGAAACATAGCAACATTATCATCCAGTCATTCATGTTTTTTTTTGCCACTTTATAGTCCAATATTCACTTTTCTTTTAGCTCCAGTTATGTCTTAACCCTTAACTCTTGAAAAACAATCTGAGAGTTAGCTGCCTAATATTCAACTTTTGTCCATAGCTTATCTGTGTGCTGAGCAGGAATGGTACAGTGGGTTTATCTGATGAATCTTTTCTGCTGAAAACAGAGAGTTGATTAAACTATACAGTAAGTATAAAAGAAAAACAATAAGCTAGAGGAGGCTTAAAAGCTATGTACATATGTAGAGTTATATAATAATATACCTATAATATCCCTTTGTGGGTTTTTGTCACTCTGTCTATTATCCAGTGCCCTTTGATTGAGCATGAACTTTTTTGTCCTTTTCCTGATTTTATGTCAAATTATATTAATATATATATTAATAATATATATCAGCCTTTACCTGCTTTGCCAACAAACACTGACAAAACAGAGCTCAACTGTGGGCTCAGCAGCTTGAATATCAGCTGTATTACTGAGTATGTGGATTCAGTTGTGTTGACAGGAAAATGTTTTATACTGCAGACTTTTTTCCCCAATTAGATACATTTATAGTTATTTAAGTAAAGATGGAGTAGGAGACAGTTTTATGTACATAACAATCTGTACATGTTAGCAGTTTGATGCAGTGTAACGTCAAACTGTCAAAATATGTTCACTTTTATATCTGAGCTGCTGATGTGAAATGTTTGTGCAAACTGGACACTGTTAATGAAAATAATACTGCAAAAGAGAGCATGGATATCAGCAAGAAAATATCAAATAAAAAACTAAGCTCTGTTGCAGTGTGCAATGACGTATCTGTTTCTTTGATGGCACTTGCATTCATAGTATGTTATTGTGAGTGTGTGGGTACTGTAATCAGTAGCTATTGTTGCGTGTTGGTAGTGCGTGTAGGTGCATAAGGTATGGCATAAGTAAATCTAACCTCTCATTTGAGAAGCTGGTATTTAAAGCGCATTGACCATATGTGGTGTTACTCATGGCTTGCATGTAAAAATGAAGGGATGGGCAAGAGGCAGGGGGAGGGGAGAGAAAGGGAGTAAGCGAGAGAGAGAGAGAGAGAGAGATTGTTGATGAGCTCGGAGCCAAAGAGAAATCAGCACAATTTGCTTAATAAAATTAGGGACAGTTGAACTACACAAAGCCAGCCGCTGGGTGAGAGAGGACAGCATTCACCACAGGACTGCAGCTTGCCTCAACACTAGAACTTGACCTGAGCGTGTTGTCTCAACCACACACCTGCTGTAATAGTGGCTTTAAAGTCTAGGCATAGAGTCATCTCCTCACTCAGATCTCAACTGAGGCACCACCTTGCACCTGGCTACCTCTAAACCTCCACAAAAGTCTGGGGTGGGCTCAAAAGGTGGGCCATGCATCACCAGACTAAGGAAGAAAGCGACCCACCCAAAATGGAGGAGAATGAGGAAGCCCCCATGACGGCTTCCGCTGAAGCCCTGGACAGTCCTTCCTCTGAAACTTTGGGAGCTCAGGCAGAGCAGGCCCGTGCTACCCTTACCCCCAACCCCCACAACAGATGCGGGTTTTTCTGTCAGCCATGGTGTCTGCTCCTCACACTGACCCTGCTCCTGCTTTCTCTCCTCGGCAGCTGGGCGGTGGTCCACCTTACCCTGGGCACCCAGGGAGGATCACCTTTTCGGGTCTCAGCCAGCTATGATCAGCGGATCCCGCAGGATGACACAGCCACCATCGAGCCCCACTTTACCACAAACTGCACCATGGGTAAGTTGGCACATCTGTGTCATTTCTTACAGATATTATTTTAAGGTAATGGTGATGCTGCTTTTTTTTCTGTGAGCACTGTTTCTAATCTAATCTAATGTAACATTTAGCAAGAATGTGTGCCTGTAAAAAGGTAGTTTGTCATTTGATTGACGTTTTTTTTATCAATATGTGCAGGTATTCACTGGTTAAAGCTTAAAAATGCAACCTGTTGCTTGATTTTATCTGTTTTATATGATCATAAATTCAATATTGTACTAATAGTGGCTGTTTTTCAGTCAGTTTTACAATTATTTGATTTCACATTGGGCTCTGGTTAGTCAGGATGTGGGAGTGAGTCAGGTGAGTCAGGATGGACATGTTATCATTTTTACCATCTCAGAGACTAAATGATCATCTGTAAAACTGTTACATTAATCTACAATGCAAATGATCCAATTACATATATATATATATATAATGTGGTGCAGACAAATACAAACCAGCATATTAGGTGATAAATTCTGAGATTCTTCGTTAGTTTTCAGTTGTTTTGTGTGTGTGTGTATGTATGTGTGTGTGTGTGTGTGTGTGTGTGTTTGTGGGTATTTCCTATCACGGTCTCTGTGTAAAATTTATAAAGACTAAATGTGTCTCACATGTTTGCAGAATGACCAAGTTCCCAAAGCAGCTTAAACATGTCAAACTGGGAATTGCACAGCTATATTCTGTGATTTTTAACTTCATTACACCATGTTGTGGAATGAAAAGCGTAGACTTCTCGAGACTGATATAATATCCTTCTCTGTCAACCTCGAAAGCTCCTGAAATTGGATTAATATAACTGATTCAATTTCCTCTGAGCTAGATGCAGAAGCACAGCAACCCTTGCTTAAAGATTTCAAGTGTGCATTACTGAGGAAATATGGATAAAATCCTTGTTTTCTCCAACAGACAGATGTGTGGTAGGCAGAGAGGTACAAAATACATGTGATGTTTTAATGGAACAGATTGTTGTACTGTACATGTATGAAATCATCCAGATGTTTTTAATACATTTCATATTTTTTTCTACATGTTGAAATAAGCATGATTTGAAAATGCTTAATTTCAGGTTTCTGTAAGAAAAGTTAGCCCACTTGTGTACCAGACCATGTTAGAGTCTACTGAACTCACATAAAAAGGAATAATCAAGTAAAGGATGACCAAGGGAAATGCTGCCAGTAGCTGCTTATCATGGACTAAATTAAATCTTAGAACTGGCAACAGCACTCAAAACAGAAATCTACATTGATATAATGTTACTTACACAACATTGTCCTCACAAACCTACCTTTTTTCAGTTGGATTTGCAATTTATTTATATATGCATTCTAGTGTACTACTTCAAGACATCTTCAGTGAATATGCTGTTTAGGGTCTAGTCTAAAATGTTAAAGACAATTCTTAGTTGCTGTTTAGAGGCACATGGCATACTCTGTTGTGTTTTCTGTTGTGTTTTTTCCTCTGCACAACAGAGAACATGCAGAATGAACTGTAAACCTCCTGCTCGTGAAAAACAGCCCCCAGTCCCACTGCACCTGCTAGCATTAACCCTTTCGTGCAAATCAAAATCCATACCTTCTGTCAGCACAAGTAACATGCAGCCTTATTTTGAGGCTTATTATTATCCATTTATCAATTGCGGTCTGTAAAAACTGCTCTGTTATTTTACACACAGAACATGAATCATTGAGAAAATGTTGGCTTAGTTTGTTTTTCCTGTTTGATGGACAAATTATGCTGCTGGACACACTGGACACCTGGGAATATTTCTGTGTTATGTGAATAATTGCTCCCCTTCCTGTCAACTGTTATCATCCTCAGTTGCCCTGATTTCTGGCCAGAAATTCTGGGTGGATCATTTTGTCAAAAGATTGACAGATGGACCAGTATTGTACACATCTTCGAAGTCCTCTCTGTTTGTTATGCGACATACATTACTGGAAGACGCTCGAGTGGGCTTTGGCTTGTATTTTTCTATACAACCATACAAAGCATCTTAAAAAAAGGTAATCATTCCCCACAGCCTCTTTTTGAATTCAGAGATGCATACAGTCCAGCAAATTTAATCTCCCCTACTTTTACAGAGGATGAGTCTCTTTGAGCTCTGCAACAATGAAATAGCTTTTATACTCGGTCAGTATTTAGCTTGGAATGAATGAAGCACATCGTTCAACAGGAAAGATTTGTCTAGTTGTAATTCTTCAGATTTGGTTCAAATGGGATGTTTGGACTTGAGGTCAGGTCAGAGCAGTTAGTTATAGGGAACAATTCATCATTTGATGTTGATGAGATTCTTACAGCTGGCCAGTGCTGGCAACCTGACAAATCAGCTACACATGACTTCCCCATTACATTATCTGGTTTTGGTTGTCAGATATGTAAATGATTGTGTGTGTGTATGTGTGTGAGTGTGTGTGTGTGAGAGAGAGAGAGAGAGAGAGAGAGAAAGAGAATAAGAAGAGATAATGATAAGGACAAGGAGAGAGAAACTAAAATTTAGCTCAAATGCCCATAAATTTCATATTTCTTACCGCTCAACATTACATACCTTTTACTCTTACCGTAAAATAAACCTAGTCCTAATCTTAAACTTAAAGATAACTCCTGGAGCTAAAGTAATTTTTGTGAGGAAGTGAGGACTGAGAGAATCTCTCACTTCCCTAAATTATCCCCAGAATCACTTTGCATGAGGAGAAAAGCTTCTGATAAAAGTGCAAAACCAAGAAAAACATAGAGCAAACTCACATTCACACACAAACAAATCAGTATCAGTCCCACTGCAGCGTTAGTGATTCCCCAGTGATTTGTCTAACTGTCTTTTCTGTCACTGTAAGGACAGAGCAGAGTGGGTGCTGGTGCTCATGCAAATCCATCCTCAGTTGAACAGTGTCTAATTGTTCTCTGGGTTCACTGTGTTCCTCTTGCCAGGCAGCACATAAAGCTGTGGCTAGTAGAGAGAAAAAGCATGCAGACGAGCCGTACTCTCCTCAGGCACCACCTGGGTCCCCAGCACAACACCCACTATACACATCCCACTCCCAGACTGAGCCCTAATCCGTCTCGGCACGCTCACCGTGCGGCCTCACCACATTTTGCAGTGTTCTGAACCTCCCCCACTCTCCCCTCCAGCACCTGTCACAAGGCTGGGCTCAAATTACCTACCTTCCTACCTAGCACAGAACATGAAGCCAAGGTGCTCGATTAAGGCTCTCAGACTCAGTCCCTGGCAAAGACAGTTGTTTGCTTTATTTGTTCCAGTCCCCTGCACCCAAAATGTGCTAATTACTGCTATTAATGACCTGTATTGTCAGGCTTTTGGGGTGTGTAGCACAAAGCCTGATCCAAACTTGATTAACTGTATTTAATTTGTTCCCAAAGGTTTGAAGTTTTAATTTCACTACATAAAAGTCTGTGGACACAAAATGTTCAGTATTTCTCACTGGGGTTGCATAATGGTTTTCTGAAGACTTTTGCAAGAAAAGCACGATTCACTCCAAGGATTCTCAAATCAGCAAGAGACAAAAACATGCTAATGATTAATTTCATTTCCAACCCCATGTGTTGTATTGTTACTGGTTGTCCTTTGAGCATGTCAACCTTGAGATATGCAACAGTCAGAAGTCAAAATTTTCCTCCTCTACTGTAAGTTGACTCAAATTCTGCTAAATCACAGATAAATTTAGTTTTAATCAAATTTGACAATGACAATGTCCATTTCCTCCCCCTTAGTTGTTTTCGTGAGCAGAAAGGCAGCGATTACTCAAGCCAGTGAAGTGCGAGGAGATATAGTCAATACAGGATAAATAAATGGAGCAGTGTCTGACTTCTTTCTCCATACCCCTCCACTTTAATTAACTCATCAGTCACAGGGCCAACAAGCAATCCAATTTGTTGCCCCTAAAGTGACTTGTGTGGTTATATGCCTATCTCTGGAGCTCATCCTCCTGACAGGAAGTTAGAATCCCGCCTTCTGCTAGTATTTCTCTGATGGTTGTGGCATAGCTGTACAGAGACCCTAATTAAGTGCAGCAAATCTGTCAATGACACTTAATGTCCTACAGTTTCTCATCCTGGAAATAAACAGAGACCACTGTTATGACTGACAAGCTCATTACCAGATTGTGTCAATAGCAGATTTGACTTTGACTCTGTCATAGTACTGTGGTAAGGCAGAAGGTCACGTTTGCCTTTATAGTTATAACAATGTTTGTCCACTGAAGAGCATATTCAGTATCTGTGCTCATGTATTACCCTGCAAACTGTCACAATTCATTTTTTCAATTGGACATGTAGCTGAGACAAGGCAGCAGTCAACCCTGTAGGAATTTGAACCAGTGACCTTCCCTTCCCTGGCCCATTTCCCTAACCATTACACCATGCTGCTGCAGGCTCTTAATGGAGCGTTACAGCGAGTCTATACTTTGCGATTAGGTACACAGCAGAGTGAGGGTGTCCCTAGGCCCATCAATCACACACAGCCATGTGGAGGCAATGAGGGAAATGGTTTTGGAGGAAGCCGGTGGAGTGGACAGTGTTGGACATGTGGATGGATGGGTGATGGTGATTTGGAGGGGGAAAAAAAAACAAAAAAAAAAAAACCTGTGGCTCTGAGGCTCACTTTTAAATACGCAGAACATCTCCATCATAAGCCTTTAATTGAGTTTTCAATTTCACTTTGACTGCATGAATAAAATAAACTCATCCCTGGAGTTTTTGTTATTGGGTAACAAGCACAGGGAGATATGATATATATATATTCAACAAAAATAAAAACCCCTACACTGTCACAACATAGTGAGAGTATTTGTGAGATCAAAAGAATGTCAAAATTGCAGCAAAAGGTTTGAGGGCTGTCATACAGTGACGCAGTGGCCCATAAGGATGAGCGATAGAGTATAACTGATTTCATTGTTTCCCGTCAGCCTTGTAAAGACTCTTCAGCTCCACCAGTGCTCGTCAATCCACAGCCGTACACGTGGGCAGACTGAATAATGTCAAGCAGGTGAACAGAATACTGCGAGCAGTGTGTTACATTCAAGGTATTCTACTTGGAAAGTTTTCAGCAGCAGGATCAAACTTAAAAAGTATACTTTTGTGCCGCTAATTAATAGTGATAAGCATTCAAGCTCTTCAAGGTCACCATTTTGAGCTGTGAACTTAAAGTTGCAACATTTGCTAAAACAAATACTCCTTTTGAAACATTTTCTTAGTCTCTCACATAAAACACATTTGGGAAAAAATTTCAACAAGGCTAAGAGCCTGCAAAATTTAGCACAATCCATGTCAGCATTCTAACGCACTCATGATAACAATGCTCACAAGTGGATGTTTGGTCCACTTGGATGCTTCAATGATCACCAAGGAAATGTGGTCTGATCTACAGGAATGTGCTCTCCATGGTGCTGAAATGAAGTTACTGCAGTCACAACCTCAATTACATTATGTCAGTCAGTCAGAACAAGTGGTTACTTAATTGTTTGTATGTTGTTATACCAAGTGTAGTTCATTATATTTAATAGAGGTAATATATGGCTGATTATTTGGTGTGTTTTTGCCTTGTGCTGGCAGCAGGATTTAGCAGACCATACATTTGCATTGTTCTTAAAGGTATGTTAACTCGTGGAAATTTTGTTTTCATGTCAAATGACTGCTAAAATGTTTGCTCTACATGGCATACTCTCCATTGTTGGTTTCACATGATCAATTCAGTGTTTCTTCACCAAAGAGAAACATAAAAAGAGTGCTCTGCCCCCTCTGCCTATGTATCTGTTCCCCTCCCAGTCCGTTTAGATAACTGTGTTACTCATTGACACCGATCAAATGTATGCTCGACATTTATTCTGTGTACCACAGAAATGAGTGTCCACCTTCACCATCTCCATTGCACCATAGCAATAGGTTATGCTTCCCTGACATTTGAATTCCCCATTGAAACAGGAGTTAAATAAAACAGGACCAAGGTGCAGGCACAGTGCCCTCAGGAGATAAAATCAAATAGTGTCCCTGAAACAGAAAAAGCGATAAAATGTCTGCTGCACTCAAAAAATGTTAACATAATTACAATACAATATTTGATTAAATTTAAGGCACAAGCTACCTGTCTAATACCAGTCATTTTTTTGTGGTAGCTTACAATTACCTGTAGCTGTACATCACTTCACAAGTACAGCATTTAGCAATACATACTTTTGTTCTTGAGGGTTTAATTATAAGGTCTGTAAAATTGTGATGTTTTGTTTTCATAATGATATGTTTAATGAGGCTTGTAACAGAGCAGATACAGATCTTGGATGCTGGATTAGTACATCACTTTCACTACACTCACACATCCCAACGATGAAAAATCAATTCACTTGTTGTGTGGAATCAGTAGAAATATAATTTTATGTGTTAACTGACCACCTACTATCCATTCTGCACAGATTGCATCTTGGATACTTTGTTGAGCATCTTCGCCCACAGGCCTTACAATCCATAATTTAAAGTCTGTAGGCCATATTTCCATCCTCAGCCAGGCCATTTTTTCTACACATCTTAACACAACCTGTTTTCATTCTTTGTTTTATTTTCATTGTGGGTTTTACTGTCTGCCTAAGGGCTTGGATTAAAAGAACACAACTAAAAAGTAATTTTTGATCCCAGATACTCTTTGCATCTCTGTTTCCTAAGTACATTAAGATGAGTCTGTTAAAAGGAGACATTCTTTAATTTTTGGCCAGGGCCTTTAGGACTTCACCTGCCTGCCAGATTTACTAGGAGGTAATTTGATGAATATGTTTTTCTCTTTTCATTGTGAAGATCTGTAGATGTTCTGAAGGCTCAGGATACTTTAAGGCCCCTGGAAAACTTGTTGGAAGTCACACATTATGAGCCCAAAGAGAATGCCCAATGACAAAAAAGTAGGAGCAAGTAAAACAAAAACCAAAGCTCATCAATTAACGGAAGATACAACCTGCCAAGACAAGGCCCTATCAGGCAGTACTAAGCTTCATCACATTCTATCTCTAATCTCTTGCCTCAGGCCTTTCCCCGAGCAGCATCCCCTCAACACAAACTGGGTTTCTGTTGCAGGCACCTTTCCAAGGCAATCTACACAGGCAGTTTCATTTTAAGATATTGAGCAAGTGTTAAATGGCACCAAGTAGACTGTTCCAAGCATACACATGCCAAATGGAACAGATGTCTAAATCAACCCTGACCTGGCAAGGAGGAGGAAATTTCTGGATGTTATGGACTTAAAGCATCATTGAAGGAAAGTCAGTCATTAAGATATAGCAACCTTAAATCTAATTTTACTCTGTAGAGGGGACATTTGCTCCAAGAATTTCTGCATGAAATATTTTATCTGGCCATTTGAGTCACCTTTGTCCATTCAATTTGAAATGACAGACTTTACTGTGTTGTGCATTATAGCTACAATATGGTTTTTGTTGTCTGTGATGCTTAATCTGTTGTAACTAAATTCTTTTAAGAGGACTAACTATTCTATCAACTTTATTAGCCTTCACTCTACAACCAGAAGAAACTTCAAGTATTTACACTCATTGAGTGCTTTATGAGGAACACCTGTGCACCTGCTTATTCATGTAATTTTCCCATCAGCCATGTGGTAGCAGTGCAATACATACTATCATCCAGATACATTGTCAGAAGCCTCAGGTAATGCACAAAAAACATTAAGTGAGTGGCAGTTCTGTATAACTAACTGTAGAATTGTTAGTGGTTTACAGGGATTGGTTATATATATGAGTTGGTCAGTCAGTTGGTCGGTCAACTCCACCACTTAAGTCCAGACTGAAATAGCTCAACAACAACTGGATGAATTACTATGAAATTTCATAGAGCCATTCATCCCACCATTATATCAAATTTAAATTGTCCAAAGGTTATGGCTAAAACACCTGCAAAATGTATGATATTCCCATCAGCCTCAGCTGTACTTTGTGCTTGTTGCAATTTAGCGAAATGTAAGCATGCTGGGCGCACCCCCAAAAAAACATGGTAGATATATATCTTCTTAACTATATGTTTGAAACCTTGACTTTTTCAAACCACGGTATACCTTGAAATCGGTAACTGGCCAATGCCTACATGTTTAGCATGGTAATGTTTAGCTCAAAGCAGATATTCAAAGCAGCTACAATGACTGTAGACTTTTGCTTTGATGTTACCTTTAAGCTCCATGTATTTTCTACAGGCATGTCACCTAAAAACATTTGGTCACAAAGGATCAGTATGGCCTAAGTTGAAAGCTAAACAATATCCTATTTTTGTCTTCCATGAAATGTAGAGTAGACGTTGGAGGTATTGTTTCCATTTTCTGTCTCTGCCAGTCTGCTCTCGTGTGTGCCGATGTCTCTCCCGCAGTGAGTATGACAGATAGCGATAGTGATTGGGCAGAGCTCTGACCAATCGAGCGTGGCTGTGTGCAGTTAATTGAATTCATGAGTGAATACTTCTTGTCCTGTCGACTGTCCAGTGGGAAATTCAGCTGCATCCATCTTTAGCATCAGAGCCACTGTGAATCTCCATGAATATATCTGGATGCTGCCTTCAGTGTGGTGGGAAGGTTGAAGCGCTTCCCTTTGTTGAGATTTTTACCTATGACAGAGGACAGTCGTCCATTACAGCATGCAAGATTAGAAAATAATAATAATGAAGAATGAGCATGAGCATAAAAAGAATGAGAATGAGCAGAATAGGATAAATTATTTCTGAATTGTAAGTTAGACACAGTCATGTCTGTGAAAGTCTTTTTTCTTTTGTATTTCTCCTGTATGTGTGTAGTTATTTCCATTCTGTACACACAAAACACAAGCAGATCTCAAACCAGCCAATTCTTCAGACTGTTTTTTGATGTTCCAGAGCACACACAAGGATTTCAGGATATGACTGACATGCTTGCTCATCTGTAGGAAAACAAAAGCCATATTAATTTCAGTGTGAGCCTACCCCCTCCATGACTCCAGACTGTTTTTGCAGCTTCAACAAGGACACATTTGTATGTATTCAAAGCAATCTCCACCAAACCATAGCAAAGTTTTATTCAAATGGTGAGACAAACTGCTTTGCATGATTTTATGATATGCCACAGAGTGAGACGTCTCTATCAGTGGAATCTCAAAACATGATATGCATGATGCGGTTATGCAAAAATACAAAAATGCTGAATTGATTTCAATTAGTGGAGTGTGTGAAAAAGGGAACCACTACTTCCAACACAGTGCAGCATTTCTTTGTTTTTCTGCATACACTAAAACCATGATGCCTTTGATCCAGTAGAAAAATGGAAGTTTGCTTCAGTGACCAGACAGTATACCGTACACCAGTGGTTCACAAATTTCTTGATGACAATGACAACCACTTTATATACTGCCAGCCTTGTTCATGGATTTCATCTTTTATGTAATTTGACTCTTTTTTTAAAGACACTACAATCAATACAAAACTTTTGACATCAGCCTATTTATAAGCATACATTTTGTCTGTCAGTTAATTCCTGTTTGTTTTTTGTGTGTGTGTGTTTACTGATTCTTTCATCCTGTAAGCAGATGGCAAAATGAGTTGAAATTTGAAAAGTAAGGGCAACTTGGCTGGTAAAAATCTAAATTTGTTTTTTGTGACAAGGAGGAGGAAAAACAATGTATTGGTTACCAGGTCCCAAAAACTTTACAGAAATTTACAAGACAAAAAATGTCATTGCAAACATCACTCCAACATACCATGTAGCGTGAATGTATACATTATAATAGTCAGTAACACTAGCATGTATAAAAAATCCTGGACCCCTCTTTGTAAGCAGCCATTAACAATAGTAGAAAAGTGAAATCTAATTTCTCCACCTACTGATTGTCACTAGTGGCAACACCAGCTTTTACAGCATATATCAATAGCACTTACATGTTCTAATTGACTTTTGTCTGGTTTCTTGTTCATTGTTTACCAATTATTTACTGAAGTTGTCAGTTGTCTACAATCAATCGTGGTAACCTGAACATTATAGATTGTGACTGATGGCTCTGGCTCTCTTCATTCCTTTCTGACATTTAGACAAAAGCAACAAGGGTGAGAAGTACAGTAAACAGCAGGATGTCTGTCTCATTGCCTTTCCTGTTTCTTCAGCTTTGCAACAGAAGATCAATGTCAGTGTAGACCAGCAGCTCTGACTCTAAAACCCAATGGACCTTGAAAAAGACACTGATGCAGCTAACATTATTTTGGAGTGAAAGTTATTTGTTATTAAACCTTACAAAGCTGACAGGTGGTAATGAGAAATTGAATCAGTTACTGTTGTTATTTTATACAGAAGTTTATCAGAAATATGAAGTGCAGTTATAAAACAAACATAAGGGAGTCTGAATTGACACTGGAGTCTGTTTTTGGTTAAAAGACTATGTCTGTCAATTTATAAAAGTTACAGCATTTATTTTCTTGTGCCTGAAATACAGCGTCTTTGCTGATCTCTGAATAGGTTGGGTTTGTTGCTGCATGAAGGGTTTCTTTCAGTGTCTTGTCTTGTTTTCTTTTCTTAACCTTTTGGACATTTCTCATAAACACTAGGAAGGTCTAAATGAGCTCAACATAAGTGTAACTTATGTAGACCTGTTTATTGTTAGTGAATACAACAAGAGTGTCTTATACCTGTGTAAGATAAAGCTAACCTTTGAAGTCAATATGTTGCTGAGGAAAAATAACACAAGCTTTCTTTGTCATTGTAATTGTTTTAAGTTTTGTAATGTTGACAGCTATGCACTGCGACAATAATTGTTAGCCATTTAGCTATATCCAACAAGCACCTCAGTTCCTGTGTTTGTGTATCTATTTAGTCGTTTATCAGTGGCTGCTGTGCCCTCTCCAGTCACCTGTCCAGCCCCTCACCACTCATACATCATTCCCCTTACAAAGGCAAACCAACCCCCTGAGTACATGGATAACAAAACTCACTTACTCCCACAGGCAATCCATCCCCCACTGACCCACCTGTTTTCACAATCTGACAAGTGTGATTTAAGAACTGCGGTAGGCCAAGAGTGCAGCGGCCATGTCTGGCTGCACTTACCTGCTCTGGGAGCTGAAAGTTCACTGACATCGGCACTTGGATACTTTTTACTCCACTGTCATCAAACTAAGATAAATCGATGAATTTACATACCTTGCCCCAAGGTTTCAGTGTACTCCAGATAACTTTTTTCTTTCTTGATAAATTGTTCTGCTTGCGGTGTCAACATTATACAGAGGAAGCCACTGAGCACTGTGAATGCATAATGCATGTGTTGAGCATGACTGAATACACATAGCAAGACCACATCTATACCCACACACTTGGTCATAAACAAACAAGCCTCTGCCTCACCTCATTTGAATAAGATAATGTATTCTCTTTATTGTGTGCTCTTCTGTAAATGTTATGTCTGGGAGACTGTAGTTTCATGTGTGTTCACAGCCTTTACTTTGTAAAGAGTCCTGAAAGATGAATCATAATGCGCAGCACAACATTGACAAAAAAAAGAGTATTCATTATCAAAAATAATTTACTCAGTCTAATATGTTTTCAAAGAATTTGAACTGGATTACTCACTGACATGTTAATGTAGCTCTCTGCAGCTATTAAGGCCCTGCCACAATAGTGCACTGTGGGAGGCCCCTGACTAATGTGTTTTTGTCCAATATAAAATGCCACCCCCTCTTTCTAATCCATAGAGATGACTGTGCCAGTTTCCCACTGGGCCTTAAGGTTTCTCAACCATAGTGAAAGGAAGGAATGAAGTTTGCTGCAAATCAGGCATGGCTATGAAATTTCTGCTCTCTGCTGCATTATAACTAGACAGTAATTTCTGTGCAACTGCCATGCAAATGTGACAGTAACTACTGCAGTGTAATTACTGAATCCTAGTTCTTGATTTGTGTACTTAAAATTACTATACTATACATTTCTTATTTTCATTAAATGCTTTTTATCTATTGTACAGTAGTAGCTCAATTAAGATTAGCCATAAGTACTTCCATCCACTTTTTTTGGTTTTGTCCTGGTTGTTGCCTTTAGAGTTTATTAGCCTGGCAACTAAGTACTATAACTAAAAGCAACAGAAACATCAAGATACAGTCATAATATTGCTAATTAATGGTGTTTGACATTTTCAGTGTTTGGTGTTTGTTTCTTCCTGACACATAACATCATCATTTTGTGTTGATTTGTGTAGTACTTTATCTTGTCCTGATACATGTTTGTGAGCCTGTCACCTCAGTGTAAGTCTGAGCTTGAGAAAAGTGGTTCCAAAGGTGTATCTTCATGTCACACAGAAAATTATGCAAACTGAAAAACAAAGTACATTTATTTCAAACGTTGTGTTAAAATTAGTGTAGCACTGCTGCATATCTAGTGAGCTCCGCTAACAGTATTTGCTCTACACTGCCTCTCCTGTCATGGACTCCAACGTTATCGGACTTCCGACTCCAAGTTCATCTGAATGGAGAACAAATCTACATAATACAGATCAAGGACAAACTACAGTAAGCAGAGCCAGCCACTCATGATAAGAATCACTTCTCTTTTTTCCTTATGAGTGAGGAGAACAACGAGATTCCCATCAGCAGACAGTTTTTCCCTC
This sequence comes from Lates japonicus, assembly GCA_033238685.1. Classification (NCBI taxonomy): domain Eukaryota; kingdom Metazoa; phylum Chordata; class Actinopteri; family Centropomidae; genus Lates; species Lates japonicus. The sequence goes on along the minus strand of BRZM01000024.1, from coordinate 3,434,331 downwards.
TTTTCTGTTTTGTTCTCTGTACTGTGATCAGCCTCTGATGATTAAGGTGGAGGTGAGCAGTCAGTTTCCACAACCTGGAGATATCACCCCTCTGATTTGCATAGGTATGCAAATGTCCCAGGTTCCAATTGAGTTGCTGAGACCGATGATATCAATTGGTGTCTGTGTTTGTGTGTGTATGTGTGTGTGTGTTCCCTCCCCTTCTGCTACCTGCTACACTATCTAGGTCATTGTTTTTGCTGCTTGTGTTCCTTGTCTGATGGATATGTACTGTATTCAAAACCAGATGCTTATGCAGCCTGGGCCAAGTTATTTATGATGCTGAAGGCAGTCTGTGGATGCCATACAAGGTTTACAGTCATGGGTTATATTAGCCTTTGTCACTGACTGATGTACTTTTATGTAGTGACTGTATATTTTTTGCTGTTTGTAAGTTATGTTTTCCCTGAACTACTGATTTATGTTTTGTGTCTAACATATAAATCTAGCAGCTGTATTCAATAAGTAAACTTGGAACATAATCGGGGAGTTATTTTATCCTTGGCTCCAAAAGTTTTCCAATTTTTTTGTTGTTGTTACATTACATTTTCTGATTTTGCTGCCAACAAGCAAATCATTTTCTAAATTCCTGCTGCGCTGTGGAAACATTTCAGTTTGCAGTGTTTACTTTTATAATGTCTGTGTGAGGAAATGCTTCATGTGACAAGGTTTTTTTGTCCTCTTTTCCTCCTCCTCCTCCTCCTCCTCCCCTCCTCATCTGTCCAGCATCCTCCCCTGGCTCTAACATCACACTGGAGGGTCAGTACCACTGTCACCAGGGACCTGGGATCCCGCTGGACAAACTGTGTGACTTCAATAGAGACTGTCCGCTCGGCGATGACGAAGGCCACCTATGTTGTGAGTACACCGTAATACAGAAGCACAGCTGTTGATAAAAATGTGCAAGAAGAAAGCTCACGTGTCAGCTGTCCTTCCTGCATTCATATCTGGATCAGAACAGCCTAGTTGTGAAGTTGGTCAGCCGTCGTAAGTCATCTTTAATGAAGCTGTTGCATCCTGCCCAACAGAGCAACAACTAAGCGTCTGCGTGTGCTTCCCTGACAGAGAGGCAGGAGGAAAGGCAGAAAAAAAGGCAGCGTAGCTATGCTTGGCTAGCATTTCTCACCCATGACATATTCCATGGTTGTTATTTCTACCTCTTTGCACATTTGTTTTCTGCTTTTCTCGAGGCCTAGGAGGAACACTAGCCAAGTATGCTGACATCTTATTCACAAGTGAAGTCCCCCAGGCCCTGCTGTTTGTGTGTGTGTCTGTATGTCTGTGAGTGGTGCGGATCTTTTTATAGTCCTACCTGTATGTGTACATTTATACATTGTCTTCACACACAGTTTAGAACTCTCACCCCCAACAGTTTGTGAAAATGTTGTAGTTTGATTTCAGAGTTTTTCACCCATATTAAACTGACCAGAATTAATTTGCTCCTGCTCACAGTGCAGGTCAGCCTCCCATGTGGCGCTTATTAAAATGATGGCTGCTCCCTTGTGCTCATAGGTTTACTAACTATGGGAGCTGAGAGATAAGAGGGTAACGAGAGGGTGAAAATCCCAGCCAGGCGCTGTTTCTCTTTCTACTGCACGAGGACTTATCAGTGCTAATTGGCGTGAGAGGCTAACCCAAGGGTATAATCTCCATTTGAATGTAATAAGTGTGTGTGTGTGTGTGTGTGTGTAACATTTTGATTGTAGAAGCCAAAATTGGACATTTGAGCATAAATATAATCAGCAAAACACAAAGCCAACTTGTGCACATCATTGACTTCATCCACAGTAAAGCATGAAGCAACATGAAGAGACACATTCTTATGAATATTTTTGAATTATGTGTTATGAGCATTATCATGAGACTAGTATTTGTATATTTATATCAGCCACAATACTAGACACAGACTGATGGGTCTTGTAGGGAATGGCTTATTGCTGCAAGTCGACTGGGATTTGTTTAAGATCTGATACTAGTTTTCTCTATGTCTCTACACACCTTTTCCACTGTGCCCTCATAATGCTGAAAGTGCACGGAAGCATAAAGGCCAGATGTAATTTGCTTTGAATCAAGGCTCTCTCGCTGTCTCTCAATCTATTCCAAAAATAGTAATAACATTTATCTTCTCTTTTGATTATGGACAGGGACTGACAATCCATAGTTCATTCATCAGTCCACCCTGACACTTTTTTTTCCTTTCCCTGACTCACACAGTCTACTACTGTACTTCATGCTATGTATTTATTCCATTTTCATCCCCAGTATTCGTCACAATTACCCCCTGCTACCCAAATCACATAGTGTTTCCTCTCTGATACCCTATTCTCTGTGATCTATCCACAAGTTATCTTCATCTGATTTGATCTATTTAAATCCTTCATAAGCTGTGCCAAGGCTCATTAACAGGAAAAAGCAGAGAGAGACAGGAGGAACAAACTTAGCTTGTGTCAATCACAAAGATTCCTGACATATAAAGAAAATCAAGTCCCTGTGGATCCCCCTCACCATCCTTCCCCAGCATCATTATGCATAAACACAGCCTCCACTCTTTGAGAGTCACAGCATTCCTCTGGTTGATCTTAGTCGGTCTAAATTCTGCAGACACCCCACTGCTTTCCAACACTACACTTTCCCTGCAACTACAGAGAAATGCTGCTTTGCATCAAAGGAGGATGCAAGTAGGAATTTAAAGTGGTAATCTGCAAGTTTTTCTTGGAATGTCATCTGTGATGACAAATTATTTCTCATTCATTGTTATACATTGAGGCCAGTGCTATGATGTCTTTCTTTGTATGGTTAGCTATGGTAACTGCTCATGCTACTGTAACTACTCAGTCTTTCTTTGATTAATTCCAAAGTAGTCCACGCCACACCACTTCCTGTGCACCAAAAATTGTAGCTGTAATAATCTCAGCATTACAACCCTATTGTGTTGTAATGTTATTACATTTGACAGGATAATAGTACTTTATTATATCTTTATGAATCTTCTGAAGTCCTTACATCAGTAGTGGTAAAGAAATGTATTCATGACATATCATAAGGGCATTTGCCAATGTAATCATACTTTATTATATGAAACCTGCCATTACATGTTTTTATAGGCTGTGTCCACTTGTCAAGTTGTCATGACACAGGTGACTGATACTCCACAATCGTAAAGATTACATAATGTTCATGTCAGTTTTCATCAAATATTAATACTGTTACATCAGTGTTATTCACATCTCTTTATCTAGTGTGTCACTAGTTAAACCCATTTGGCAGTGTGAAAATAGCAAAGCAGGGGAGAATGATGCCAGGGAAGCAAAAGTCACTGAGCGATATACGTGCACAGAGCTAATACAGATATGTACAGGTATGTCTAAAGTGACATCATCACAGACTGAGCAGTTGTCATATCATGTGACACTGAATCTCTGTGCATGAAGAACATCTAAGTGACACTAACTGGTTTATGTAACAAGGAGAGTGACTCATAATATCACAAGATGCAGTAGAACATGAAATTCACTTATTATCCAAAAAGTTCAGAGAAGCCTTTACTTGCTTGAGAAAAACAATGCTGGTGTTGTTTTGTGTTACATAAGAATAAAAGTGATAATGATTGTTTTCCAGTTACTGTCATGATCTTAAGGTGCTTGAAACCCATTAGGAGCCTTTTGTGTAACAAAAAAGAATTCTGAAACTAGTGTCATTGAGAAAGGCAGCATTTTTCTTGCTTTTGTTCCTGAAGAGTACCTGTGTTATGATATCTGCTCAGGCCAGTTTCAGTTCCATTATCTGGATGATGCCATTTCCAAAAAGGACACTGTTATCGCAGCACTTACAGATTCTTAGAGGTAATGGGCACTCAGAGACACTAGCTCAAGATTAAAGGAACATAAAGCAAATTTCAAGTGAAAACTTTCAAACACTTAAATGAAACTCGAACCTCAGACCTCATCATTGTTATCATAAACTGTCAACTGAAGTATTAAGTTTAATGTGAACACACAGCAACACCTCCAATCATGAAAAAATAATAATTTCACAAGAGGGCTGTTGTCATTACATCCTGGCCAGAAAATATTTAAATTCTGGTAAAAGTACCATACATGTCTCTGATTTGAACCTCAGCACTGCAATAAACGAGTAGCATACTTAAATAATCCATGTTATTTAATTTATTTATGTGGCAAGTATTTCCAGTGTTGTCATTTCAGCACTTTGGAAGGATTCAGTGACAATAGTTTAAAATATTTAAACTGATGTAGGGCCCTATTCATATATACACAGCTCTGTTATCTGTAAGTGAAGATGGACTGGAAATGAGCACTGAAAGTGAAAATTTGATCAGAAACTATGCCTTTGGCAAAAGAATGGACGTTTAAATATTTGCAATACTTGAGTTGTATTTGATTTCTTCTGTCAGTCACTTAAACATACAACGAGAAACCTTGTCTGCAAATCAAGTTTACACTTTTTCTTTACGCGCACACACACACACCTTTCTGTGGTGTGTGTGGGTTTTCCCCCAATACACAATCCAATAAAACATTTTCACTGTATTGCTGTTATACAGACTGGCTTTGTAAATAATAATGGGTGGCTGAAATGCTTCCAAGGCACATGCCGTTCTTTGAGTGTTGACTGGCTCATCATGTCACCACCTCAGCTTTCTCATTTACCCTCAGACCCTCTTCCTCTACTGTTTCATATCTCCCACTCTAGACACTTCAGGCCTTTTCCATTTTCTGCTTCTGTTTCTAGAGTCACTCTGAGGACCCCCTCCCAACACACCTCATCCCTAATTTTCAGCAACACATTGAGTCCTGTGAGCCATTAGTCTTCTCCCCCTGTACGCCTGTCTCCTCCCAACCTATTCACCCTCACTGTCGCTCAACTCCTTGATCCCCACTGCACCCGTGTCCTTTCTCTCCTTGGCAGTTTGGCTGTCAGTGTTCACTCCATTCTCTCCTCTTTCACCCCCCTGCCGGGCCTGTCTGCTCATTATATGCCCCCTATTCTTTATCATCTTCCCTTCTCCTCCCTTGATATATTCTCTCTCCTGTCTCTCCAGACCGCTTTCTCAATGGCAGCTACTGCTCTTTTGAAGATGGTGAATGCAGCTGGCAGTCAATAATGGGCCGTGGTCTCTCCTGGAGAAGAGTCCAGTCTTCAGTCAAGGCTACCAGACAGAGCTGCCCATCATCAGGTGGCTCATTCACATTTCTCACAATATCATAAACACTGTTCTGATCAAACGATGAAATGGCCTGTTTGCAGCATCTCTTAAGTGTATAGTGTTAAGGCTTCATTATAAAGGACTTCAAAGGGGAAACTTTTACAGTAAAGCAAGACTGGGATATTTTAAACCAATAATCTCAAACATTTGAGTACGTCTGCTCTGTGAATGAGGAGAGATGATCAGAACCTCTGATCTGTCAGACACGGGCATGTTGTCTTGTTCAGAACTCACAGCACTGCTACAAACAGAATCCCACTGGGTGTAAAAGCTCCAGCATATAGACTCTGATTCTACATCTGCAGTTTGTCAGTGCAGTGACTCGAGTGTGTCTCTTGATGAGATTTTAAAGTCTTGGTTTGCTGGGGCTTTTCTTTTTGTTCTCAGCTATTTACAGAAATCTCTAGTGTGGGAAAACTATAAATGGAAAATTGTAATTTTTTACCACATTGGGTGATTTTGTATATTATTTTTTCATCACTGTATTACTACAACAGTTACATTAAAAGGCTGTAAAATCAGTGTTAACTGTATTGTTTGTTGCTGTAGCTCTGTTGAACTGTGCTTTTCTCAGACAATACTTCTTGAGAGTTCTTTTTGAAATTTTTCTGTTAGATTAGTTAAGTTGTGCATCACAGTGAACAAAAGGAGGAATGGAGAAATATGTTAACACTCTTATTCATGAATGGTTGCATTGCATTTCAAAAGCTCAGAATATATTGTAAGAGCTCTCATTGTCATTAGTCTGTGTGTTTAATGTGTTTGTTTGTGTGTTTAAGGTGCTACATTCAGTGTAGAGGGAGGCCAGTCCAAAGGCCAGCGTGGCTCCAGTTTACTGAGGAGTCCTCTCTTTCCCCCTCCTCTAAGAAACTCCCCATGCACGGTGAGCAAAGTATAGAATGTGTTTCTCCTCAGTGTAAATACAATCTTCATTCTCAGACATGTACACACAAACACATGATGAGATGTGCAGAACTGCCTGTTCATTCGGCCCCATCACCAAGTTAGTTACCACTGCTACATCTGTCAAGCTTTCTGTTGTGTCACTGCAAGTATGCAGTTTACAGTGATGCTGGTGCCAGATTCACTGCTCCAAAATCCTCATTTTGATCAGAGTTTCTCAAGTGAAATGGCAGCTGTCACCACCAGATTATACTGTATACTGAAAGCTTCAATTAGCTAGCATAATCTGATATTGATAATATTAATTAATTGGTTCAAAACTCCAGCTGTCTCCAGCAGTTTTTAATGTTGCCAGCAGATTTAAAGATTTTACAAAGGAAAAGATTTTGAGGATGAGGAATAACACATGGTTTTAGTAAATGATGCAAGTTTAGATGGAGTTGCTTAAATTTAAACTTCTCCAAACTAAATATTGACTCGCACATTTATAGTAATGTAATTCATCTCAATCATGAACTCTGTATGCTCTAATCATCACCAGAAAAGAAACAGGGCCATAGACTTACTTTTCACTTTTTGTTATTGCTGTAGGTGTAGAAAGCTTTGAATAATTTGATATGTTAATTGCTTTCAGAAACTGCTCAAAATTCAGCCATAATATGCCAAGACAGTAGGTTAACACTGTGCCATCTGCATGTCCTGAGAGATCCTCACAGACAGTGTGGCTGACCTTGTCAATCACAGGTTTTATCTTCTGACCTAGTTGGGAACTATTAGAAGTCATGCATTATTCAAACCATGATGCTCACAGAGCAGGTCTCTGGGTGAAGAGGTTGTGTACTTGAAGACTTGATTGATGCTGTTGCATCTAGCATTTAGACTTACGTTAGATTTTAATATTGCTCACCACAGTGACCTTTGGCCCTGTGCTTGTTTACTTTACACATTTAAAGTGGCGGCAAGGAGTGATCGAGTTGAGAGAAGGTGAGACACGAGTGAGGGATGGAGGTGGGAGGATGATTCTGAAGGTCAAGAGGTCAGAAAACAAGATAATAAGAGAGGCAGAGGGGAAATAAAGTTAGTGTCAACATGAGAAACATGAAGAGGAACTTGCTGCAAGGAAGACAGAAAGGAAAAAAAAAAAAGAATGTTGCTGTCTCTCAGGTGTGAATTAGAGATGGAGAGTGGTGGGGGCAGTACCACACCATCACAGACATGCCTCCCCCAGCATCTTGGCACGCAGCCAAAGATTAGCCATGATTCCAGATTAACACTCTAAATCCTTCTCTCTACACTGAATTGGTGCTGTTCAATCTAGCCTGTCTGCTCTTGGACAACTATGTTGAGGATATTAGTTTTGGGTATTAGCTACAGACCACTTTCATGCTGTGCCCAGTGTGTGCTGTGCAGTGCCTGTAATCTTGATGTTTAAATGGTCACCATGTGGTTTCGCAGTTCACGATAAGGACGGCAACCAGCTATCGACAAGCACAGTGCAGGCACTCAACATAAAAGTGGTGAATTCAGTTGTCTGGATAGCGTCATCTCTACGTGCACTTCTCATCAGGCTTAAGCCTGCGTCTGTTTCACTGAAATGGAAAAGCAAGAATTATGTTCTTGGCTCCAATAAAATGCTGTAGAGGGACATGGTCACATCCCATGCTTGTTAGCAAGCTTTAGATTCAGACTTCCTTTTACTATTTAATTCCTGCTATGGCCTGTGTGTTGTTTAATTTTAAGCAGTTTTACACCCACTATATCCCTCCCGGAAACAGCGAAATGAGATTGATTTGTGCTGAAGCATGCAGGAGCAGCATAGATAGCAAAATAACCCAAATCACGATCCTAGCTGAATTCTATTAATCTTAGAATAATTAGAACTGAACAGATGGCGGTTACTGATTGATCTCCATGCAGTTTTAAGTGCATCCCTTTCTTGACTAATAACACCCCTGACTGGTTTATTTCAATTCTAAAATATTCAAAGGGAGTTAAAGTTGTTTTGGTGTTTTATATACTTTGTGGTAACCTATACTGCATACAAAATTTTTTATTTGACTACAGTGTTCGTTTAAAATGACAACTTTCTTCCACAGGTGCGGTTCTGGCTATGTTCTGGGGGCTTACAGAAGGGGTCGCTGTCTCTGTGGATAGTTGAGAACAGTACAGGCCCTGAGGAGAAGCGCAGACTGTGGCACTCAGCCAGTGAACCCAAATCTGAAAGGGGCTGGAAACTCATCATACTTCCCCTTTACGGGCTGGCAGACTGGTATGATAAATGCTCACCTGTTTTGCCACATAATAGACAGTTTTGATCATATCAAAGCTGTTTGTTAAGACTGTCTGAAGGCATTAAACTGGTAGCTCCAGTGTGAAATGTTTAAGCAGATCAGCCATTCAACTCTCATACCAACAAACCTCCGACACACTCAGACAAATGCTTAAATGCTCCCACAGCAAAGAAAGCCTTAAGAAACAAAACCAAGAAGCTCTTCTTCCTTCATTTCACTTCTCATAAATGCAGATTTTTAACATTTACATTCCATTTTGTGGGAAACATTTCCTCTCAACTCCACAAAATTAATGAATCCCATCGGGACTCTAGTCTTATACCATGGACCGGCCATGTGTACAGTTGTACAAAATATCCTCCTCTCTTTTTATTCCACTCGTCTGTGATAAAGAGAGTAGAAATCAATACACAAGGCTCTACCCACCCTACTTGCCTTCCAATTAGCTGTGGCCCTGATTTCCCCTCAAAGAGGAGAGAAATTAAAACAAAATAGAATAAGGCAAGAAAAAAGAAAAACACCAGATAAGGCATTTCATCTCTGTTTGCTTGACTGGGGGTTTCTTTGCCATTCGAGCTTGGATAATCCTGCTCCCCTGAGAGTGATTAATTTTTGATTCCTGGGTTATGTAGTCAGCTGTGCTTGTGCTCTTAATTAGAATGTCATGTCCGTAACCACTAGGTGAACCTGCCAGTCTTTGCACAGTGACCTTTGTAGAGCTTAAATGGAATCAGAAATACAGCCTCAAGTGCAGACAAGAATCAGGACATAGCAGACAGTGTATGTAGACACTGCATGAGTGTTTTTGCTTTGAGAACCTCTGGGTTGACAGCAAAAATAGAGATACAATGTGATTACTATCAAGTTTAAGCAACAGTTGTCTTATTAAATGTTAGAATTGACAGATACAACACTCCTGTCTGAATGACTGATGGTGTTAGAGGGCAATGCTATTTTATTAAGGACTCACTGAAGGTTATGTTACTGTCAGTTACAGCCAAGACTAGTCACTTCTTATGAGCATCACTGTCCCAAAGCTACAAATAAATACACAGAATGATGACATACTGTAAAACTGTAACCACACAACCATTCACATTTTTATGAAAATGCACTTATTCTCTTTCTCACCTGTTAAGATGAGAAGATTGATACCACTCTCGTGTCTGTACGCTAAATATGAAGCTGCAGGGAGCAGCTGGTTGGCTTATCTTAGCATAGAGACTGGAGACAGGGGTAAATGGCTAATCAGGCTCAGAATCTGCCCGCAGGAGCTGCTTAACCATGCAGATGAACAGTTTATGTCTTGTTCAAACTTCTTAGTTTGCTATTAACTAATCCTGACAAAAAATAGTCCAGCAAAGAACTTTTGGACAGAGACAAGCTAGCAGTTTCCTCTGTTATGCTGTCTTTATGTTAAGCTAATCTAAGCTTAGATAACTAGCTGCTGGCTCTCCCTTAATATTTATCAGACAGACATGAGAGTGATGTCGATCTTCACATTTAAGTCTCGGCAAGACAGCAAAGAAGCATATTTACTAAAATGTGAAACTGTTCCTTTAAAGGTTTTAGATGTATAGTTCTTACTATGTATGCCTAAAATATTTCTGAATTAACGTATTTATTTGGAACCAGAAAAAGTCAAACTGCTCTCTTTTGTCTCTGCTGAAAGAGAAAGTGAACACTTCTTAACAATACAGACCGAGCTGTCATAAGGCATACAATGCACACCTTCCAAAGCCTGCCCACGGCGGCATTTTACTTTTACTTGTATGATAAAGTCTTCCTCACATCATTTGAGTCGGAAGCTGTCCAACCACTCGCAGGTTGTAAGGTAGTTAAAACTGCTCTGTCCCTCCACAGGTTCTGGCTGCAATTCAGCACAGAAGATGGGCCTGGACCCGGTTCAGCCATCTCTCTTGACAACATCTCTTTCAGTATGGACTGCTTCCTGGCCTGTGAGTACAATATGAAAATGAAAATGTTGACTCTTTCTTTTTACACTCTAACTTTACCAGACTTTGTTTAAAGTAATGGAATTGATTGATTGATCATGACAAACACGGTGGGGGAAAAAACCTGGGATACTCAAAAAGTGTAAGCACTTCTTGGACTTAAGAAAGATTTAAGTAAACACTTAAAGTGACCAAAAGCAATTAAATGAATAATCAATATGTTCATGTTGTACAGACATAGGATTTGATTGAGAGGCAGTTTTCTACACTGGAGAAGTCATCAAAGACTTCCTTATCCATGATTTATTTATACACTACTTCTTTAATGCAACGCAGACATTCACTCATACCTTTTGAAAATCTTAGTATGTCCTCTATACCTCTACTTCTCTCTTTAAAATGATCTTTATTAGATGTATTACAGCTTTAGGTGGAGATACATTGACACTGATACATTTAATTTTTAGTGCAGTCTCTTTAAGAACCTTTGATATGTCCTGAAATGTCAGAACAGTTAAAATCTGCCATAATATAGCTTGCTGATTGATAAGGGTACTCTAATATTGTACTGCAGGTATATAAAGGTCAAACCTTATGTCACCTTTGCAGATATTTTTGTGTTATAATTGAGATGGTTTATCAGTATGAAAACAGGTGTATGATGACAACCAAGTCTGCCATCAGAAATGAAAGGTTAGGAGTTCAGTGCCTCCCTCCATCTCTACCTACGTGCAGGAACCTGTTTGAACAGTGACAGGAATAGTAATGTCGGAGCATCTCTATACCTGAATATAGCTCTGACAATGAATACCCTGTTAAAATGAAGCAATGTTAAACTGACTACACCCTGGCCAGGAATTAGAGTCAAAAATAGTGGCATGGGTGTCACCCTCTGACAGAGTCTGATTTTGTCTGCTTCTATTTGATGCATTCTAAAACAGATCCTGTTGAGTTTTTTTGACCTAAGGTGAGAAGGTTTTAGTTTAGTAATGTCACTGTATGGATTAAAGATGAATGTTGAAACCTTTACAATAATGCTGTGACTTATAACAGTTGCACATTGTTTAGATACCAGTTCAAATATAAAATAAGAAATGACGAATGTGACACATATTGTATTTTGTGTGCACCGTTAGATGATGTATGTGATGAATTTATTAATCAGCTGCAGATATAATCTCAACACTGTTGCCCTTACTCTAAAATGTAATCAGCCAACATTGGTTCATCAGCTGAATGTGATTTGAGAAATTGCTGTCGGTCTAGTCACCCTGTACCAGCACAGAGTTATTGGGTTAGGGACTCTTTATTTAAAAAGATGACATTTTCCATGAGATATTTGCACACCAATTTGTGTTTCATGTCATCGGGAGCAGCAGCACTGGTATGGCAGCTCTGAAGGATCATCTGTCCCCACTTAGCTCACTTTCCAGATGGCAAGTTCTTAATCTAGGCCAGGTATCCATTACCTACAGCCACACTTGACACAGTCACATTTTATCGCCTATCAATCAGACCAGTTGATGGGAGATGCTGAAGCTCAGCAAAAGGCGCCGTTTCCAAGAGTGATCACTGTGAGTGATTAGCATGATGGATCTCTGAGTGTTATGACACAGCCCTGTAATATGTTTTGGTAGGAAAACATACTGCGAACACATTATGCAGAGGTTCAGCCATCCGTGGCTTTTTTCCTACACTTCTCGAGGCTTTAGTGTGATTTATAGTTTGGCAAGCATGTGTGCTTGATGATGCGTCCATTGCCCTTCAGGTGTTGGACCTGGTTGTCAGTTTTATCATTTTATCTTCACCAGCATCATTAAATTACTTTATTGGGTTAGACAGCACAGGAAGTTCATCCTTTTCTCTCTGCCACATACCATTGGTTCTTCCCACACTTAGATACAGTAACAGCAACACCAGCTGCTTCTGTAGAGATCCCCAAACATCACACTGTGAATTTTCACCCACAGCTGGTCTTTGACATCGTTGGATAGTCCATGCAATGCTTCTCAAAAGATTTACCATTGGAAATAATCAGATTTTTAGGACTGAAGGCTCTATGAAAGCTGCCTGTTCATACTGTGTTTTATCAGTAAACAGCCATACATAAAGATATTTATCCACTTACAATGAAGGTCTGGTCAGTGTTTCTGTTCCAATTGTGTGCTGTGTATATGTCTTGGCCAGCTGCTGTATCTGTGTTATATCTCATGGTAACTTGTGTAATACAGCTAAGAGAAACCAAAATGTATTAGTTTTAGTAATTTTCACTGCACCTGTGAGGTTTAAGAAACATGGAGACACACCGTAGACCAGTAAGTGCATAAGCTCTACAATCCCTCAGTGTATTCATGGTGATGACATACTGTATGGGGCTAATTTAAAGCAGGTTATTCAAATGTGGTCTGTGCCAGGTTTATGAGCTACTTTGTGGTCTTATATGAATAGCAGCAACAGGATCAACAGTCACAGCTTCAGGTATGTGCAAGTAAACAGATTACAAATCCACAGGTACAGTATGTGTTCTTATATTTGAGAAAACATACTACAGTTTTTGAATCCCATGTTTCCATAAGGAATAAGACTGACTGTCAACATGAAGTGTCTGTAATGTGGATATTTCTCAGAGCTGTTGCAATCTCAAGATATTTTGGGATTGTGGCTGGGTGGTAACGAGGTGCCCCCCCATGGCTGGCCTCTGGTGGGCTTCAGGTAGCTTACGGCGCCCTGCTAATGAACAGTGACAGCCACGCCGGCTGTTGCCCTGCCCTCTGGTTCATGCTGCTCTGTGGTGGACCTGCTGAGTCCTTCTCTTGCAACAGCAGCATACCAATGCTGTGTGCTCCAGCTCTGTCTGTTCCATAGCCCTGCTGTAGCATGTTGCCCCATGCTCAGAATAACAATGCAGTGAACCTTATTAGTGACTTTGTTAAAGATAGAAAGTTGCTGAACTTGTGTACACATAACACATCTAAGGGTCTTACTTACAGAGAGACAGTGGTGTGTAGTGTGCTTCTGCTAGCCCAAATAATCAAACATATTGCAGTCACTCGCGTGCTGTATGTGATCCATTAAATCTGCACATAAACTCTATCTATATCAAAGCTCCCAAGCAGTGGAGACTTAGACGATCATATTTATTTGAGGATTACAAGGCTGGGGAATGAGCTATTGATTTTTTGCTGGCACATTTTAGGTAAGCAGTGCTAAGGCTTTTGTAAGCTTTGAAGCCAAAATTACAAGATTTCCCTATCCCAAAGAAAGTTTTAGTCAAGACCACCAGCCAGAGCCATCAGATTCAGTGCACAGCTTTGGTGTACCTTTAAAGATAAATTGCAGAATTTTGATCAAACTGTTCTTTAATGCTATACACAGTATCACCCAGAGGACCATGGGTGAAACTTTAACTCAAACACAAATAATAAGTTGTTTTCTCTAAGTCAAAGTGAGAGGGTTTTCTCAGACCAAATGGAGCACTGCCACATAAGCTTTCCAAACCTTTCAGCTGTTGAGGGAGCCCCTTGCCATATTGTCATAAACGGTGAGCTTTCAGCCTGAGGTGACAGGGGAGCCAGGATGGAGAGGAGGGAGTGTTTCTGCGGTAAAATGATTATAGAGATAAAGATGAAAAGTCTTGTTTTTGTCCCCTGATACAGCCAGAATGATGGCAATGATGGGAAGGCAGGCATGATTTGTTTTCACCAAGGAAGAAAATGACACAATGTGGGCAACTCATTGGCTTGTCACAATTAGGAAACTTGTGGTTGGATTTCTGCTTGAAATTCAGCTCAGGCAACTCTTTTCTGAGGTCTTGGAAACAGCACCTGCTCATCAATGGGTTGGTAGTGATATACAGAGCTGCAACTTTTTACTCCTGGAATAGTTGTGGCTTAGAAGAGCAAATCAAGTGAGAGAAATCTCATGAAACCTTTAAATCACACTTGCTATTTGCCATCCAGGGCTACCCTATGGAGAATATCAGGCAGCTACAGTGTAAACAAACCGTATGCTGTTCTGCTGCTCTACAAGACAGACCAGTCTACAACTAGAAACCTTCTCTTTTCTCTTGCCGTATGAAATGCAAATAGAGCCTGAAACCATGTAATCCTCCTCCCAACATTCTATTCCATATTCAGGACAAAAATAGGCCTTAATATGCGGGTCATATACACATCACAGAATATCATTTACAATGTATTGTTTGCATGCCTCAAGTATCTAACTGAGCACATTGGAAGTGTTTAATGGAAGGACTATAAGGCTATGTGGCAGTCTCACTGAATGATTTCTATTGTTCTAAAGCTGACTTGACAGTCCTGTCTCTTTGGGTGGCATATACTGTATCCACCTTTGTTATAAAAGTTATAAATCAGAGACAGGATTAGGAGAATAGCAGCAGGTCGAGATCTGAAACCATGCCCCTGTTTAATATCATATCATTGTGTGATGTGCAGCATTATCAGCCCTGCAAACCACAGTGTATCTGCCGTCTCTAAAATGATCTCAGTTGTACCAAAGTCTTCTGTTTTCACAGCAATCAGCAAGGGTCTAGCAACAGAGCCACTGAGGGCTTTTCTACAGAACATAGCATCAAAGACATGAGAGTCTGGATGAAATCAAAACATGGCCTCTCCTTAGAAACAGAGTTTAAGTCACATTTATAGTATCTAATCTGAACATTTCCATATTATCTGAGTTCTTTAGGTAAGAAAGCGAAATGTAATGTGCATGTCACACAAGTTGAAGGAAAAAGTACACACTCTGAAATGTCTTCAGTGACTATTGTTAGCAAATAATTATTTAAATTGATTTCAATGTATTATGTCCTCTAGGGTGTTGTAATACTGTTGTTGGACATTGATTTTGTGATTTCAGCACTTCCTCAAGTAAATACTGAAGTATTTACTGAGTATTTTCTTATATTCAGCTGACAGGGTTGCATTGATTGTTCATGTAGCCTGTACAGTCCCTGATCAGATGTGGCAGCAGGTTTCTTTAACACCATTCAGGCCATTCTTTTATAGCACTGATTGCAGTGCATGGACCTTATCAAGGAAAGTGGTTCATCTGCTCAGTGATTCAGTCAAGCAACCATGGGAACTCCTGTTTCTCCACCTCTACTAAAAACTAGACAGTGGGGATAGGTGACTCTTTATTCCAGGTCAGCATTCAACCATTATGATAGTTATATAGATAGTTATAATTAGTATTCCCTAATTAAACATTGTTTGGGGAAAAAAGGGTTCCTCTATCTTAAGTCATAACAGCCAATCAGCCAGCCTTTTGCTCAGAAGACTTAACTCTGGGTGAGAATTTGAGAGGAAGGGATCATGGTACCAGCAAGTTTATGATCTCACTCCTGGGAAGTGAGGCTGGAGCCTTGATGGATTGCTACAAAACACCCAGACTGAATGTGCTTACACATCTACTATAGAGACGGATTGAGACAGGGAGAGATGGAGAGGAGCTGGATGTTGTGCATCCTACTCCCTCTGTGTAACCACTGGTGGTACAAATGAAAGAATGACCCCTGCTGGTGGTTCAACATTTTCTGTGCTGTGAGGGGTCTGCAGCTGCTGTTCTTAAGCAGTTATTCAGGGTAATAGCAACAGGATTTCACTGCTGCACACAAAGGAAAGAAAGCAGTCTTTTCAATAACTGCATTATTTTCCATTTCAGCCAATGGCGAATTTCCACCAGTGGTCACCAGCACAACCAGGCTGCCATTTAGACCGACTAACAAGACTACAGCCACGTCCATTGGAAGCCCTGTGATAGACTTCCCCACCACAGATTACTGTAAGTGTGAGTTTGATTGCCACAGTTTAACTGGAAGTGTGAGTGACGCTCAGATGTGAATGCCTTCCATCCCAGAGGAGAATATCCTCCACATTGACATTTTATGTCTGTTTCTCCCTCTGTTTCCCTTTGTCTTTCCTGCTCTCTCTTTTGTTCACACATCAAACTCACACACACGTACGCTTGCATGCATTAATGATTCACAATTACTGTACACGTGCTGAGCTTGGCACAATGCACGAGCTGCAACAAAGTAAGTGTGCCCCCTACTGGTCTATACCATGTCCACATCTGCATGAGAGCTGCAGAGATCTCCTTTGGCATTAAATGGAGCAGGACAGGCAGTTTTGAAGTGTAAAATCCTCCAATTTGTCTCCTGAGAATGTCAGTGGAGCCAGTTACACAGACTTGACATTTTCCACCTCACACTCTCTCACTACCCTGCTTCAAAAGGGTAAAGACAAGCAGAGGTTCAATTTCTGTATTTAAAGTCATAAGTTAGAGTCACTTTCATATCAAACCTGCTCTAAAACACATTTCTTCAGCTTGTAGCTTTGAAGTGCTTGAGGAACACTGGACTTGTTGAAGCTTCTCTTCTCTGCCATAAGATATCAGGCACTACCGTTTTAGTGTTACACTGGACAGAATGAAGAAATAATTGCTAATGTAGACATCACACTTCTTATACAAATGCCAATCAAATGAACACGTGAACTTTGTCTCAGTTTCTGTGACTTTGAGGACTGGTTTCCAGTCCAAAGACATGACTGGTCTGGACACTCTAGGATTGTAATTGCATTCATCTATGTCTCGTTTTCTCTCCCAGGCGGCATAAAAGGCTATATGACATTCAAATGCTGTTAAAGCCCAGCAAATCAATTTTGTAGGGTATGGATGCTGGCCTTCTATTTGAAACTGGTTAGATGAATCACACTCGCATACTGTGGGCTCTGATACACGAACCAGCCTAACTGACAGATCAACTGATCAACTGCTCAATCATCAAATTGCAATTGAACACACAGCAAAGACCACAGCCAGCAAGGAAGAGGGAAAAAATAAAGAGAATTTGTCTTAAATTGGAGAAATCGCTGATTAATTAAACCTGAACAGTCAGTCAGATGGTTCTCTGACAGACTGCCCACACTGCAAATTTAACATAAAGCATTCAATCTGCTCAACAGCCTGACTGATAAGTGCAGACTGGAGCTAACGGCCCTTGGCACACCACAAAAAGTAGGGTGATGGTCGGGCACAACAACAATGCTTAACAGAAGCCTAAAGTGAAACGTTGCTGACTGTTGACTCGGTGTGTCCAGGCACTAATGCTAATTTGTGCCTCTTTTTGTGCAGTGACTTGTCTGATTGAATGTCTGTGATGTGGGTCACTCTTCAGTCTTGAGCACAGAGCAGGCTATTTGTCTCTGGAGGGTCAAACGGGGACAGTAAAAGATCAGACTAATGTTTTGCTGGCTAACATGATTTGATAATGTTACAGGATTATGCATTGAACTGGAGCCAGAGGCATGGGTCAGTCAGCAAAGAAAGGTTACTCAGTCTATCAAGAAAATCTTTCATGCTGAGCAGGAAACATGGCACTTGAGGAAACATTTAAAATACAGTATTATATAGGGTATTTTATATAGGAGCGTTTGGTACCTGATTTTGCTGCAAGGGCACTAACAAAAAGACTATTGTAATGTGCTTACACAGATGAGAGTCAGTATGGCTACAATAAAGCCAGCAGACTTGAATCTCTGCAGAGAAACATGGGACTTTGAGATCACACTGCTCTCGCCCTTGTAATTATCATAGATATTAACTCAGGGGAAAGAAGTTGAACTTGCAGTTATACGTTGGCCATTTCAAAGACAGCCTTGAGCGGTTAACATTCGCCGGGCGTCTCCATTCTCCCCTTCTGGAGCTGATGCTTTGACGTCTACAGGGCAAGACGGCAAGCCTGATGAGAGTTTTAGCTCAGCAGACCTGTCACTCCAACAAGACTGTCTTCTTCCCCCGACACGCTCAATGATTAACCCCACCAAACGTCATCGTCTCTTGTCTCCTCTTACTCTCCCCTTCATCTTTCCTCTCTCTCTGCCACCATATCTGTGCCCAGCACATTTAGTTCCCTTTTTTTTCTTCCTTTGTTTCCCATCTTCATCATTTAAAAGCTGCTATTGACTGTCTGTTAGTTCTCATTATTGCCCTCTCATCCTGCCACCCTGTCTTTCAGTCAACATCCACCTAGATCTCAGTCAGCTATCCCACTTCTTGCTCCCGCTCTTGTTTTTCCTTCACCCTAAATTCACCTTCATTCTTTTCTTTCTTCTTGTCCTTTCCCCTCATCTCCATTGATTCCCCACTATTCTGGCAGCAGGCACTTTCATTTCTCACCACTGCCCTACTGTGTGGTACCCACCTCTCACTGCTGACTCATCAGTTGCTTTGGGGGGGGAGTGAAAAAGTCAACCTAGATGAGCTTGCTTCCCTTTCTTTCTGTGATTACCTCTCCTGATGGGAAAGGAACGCGTCACTAACCTCAAAATCAGCTCCAGGTTTATTTCTCTCTGGCCATACACTGTATGAGAGTGTGTATGTGTGTGGGTGTGTGATTGACTAAGATTAGTGTTCTCAGGTTCTTTAAAGATGACACAACAACTACACAATGCACTATCACGATGTAACAAAATGTCATTATATTTGCTCCTTATCTGCAAAAGTGTGGCAGGATGTACAAACATTAGCTTCTTTGAACAGACAGCACATTTTCATATCAAGGTGTTCCACTTCTGCTCATATAACAACAGAAAACAACAAAAACCCAACTTGTGTGGAGTAAACTGGCATCACATCAAAGACAGAAGGCATGGTGTCTGAAGCAATCTGATTGGCTCTTGAAAGTAAATGACAGCAGATGTCGGTCCCTGAATGCTGCGTGCAGAAAAGGAGTTTTGGCCATTACGTGCTCGCTAATTAGCCGCACAGAGAAGATGTGAGTCTATGCTTCATTGTTTACATGATCATAAACACTGGCCTGCGGCAATCAGTTAGCTAGTTGTTGTTACTTTGGGTTTTGGAGGAAGAACATTAGTCACTAAGACAGATATGAGACTGATAACGAGCAGTGCCACGCAAAACAGGCTTTTGTAATTAATTGGACTCGGGTGCTCCATAAGCTTTGTATTTAGCATTCAAATCCATTCATGGTATGCCAGCCTTGATCCATCTTTCTAATGGCCAGCCCAAGGAGGACAACTAACTGTCACTGGATAAGGAAGATACATGCTAAGAGAGAAAAGCAGTGTAGAATGAGAGATTACGTATTGGTTTTACCTACAGTATGTTTACGGTCGTTGTCCAAGTGGAGTTTTGTAGAGGCATAAGATCCAGAAGACATGAAATAACATGGAAAAACAAGTTATCAAATACATTTATCATGTTTTTTAATATAATGTGCTTTTAAATTCAAATGTATGAGAGGGATGTGTTTTTTCACAAAGGGATACTATCGGTCTGAGCGTGGCCTTAGTCCAGCCTGCACAGTTCTGACTGGCTCAGTTGTTTCTCCCACTGGGGGAAGAACCGATGTGGAACCAGGCTAACCCAATCACAGCTAAAGTCAAAAAACATTAGAATTAGAGAATTTATGCCTCCGAACTTAATCAAATAGCAGTTTGACCCAACATGCCTTTTTGTACTGAGTGATGAAGGCGCTCTCCATCTGTCTATTTGACCGTCCATCTGTCTGTCACAGCACACAATAACTTGGATGTTGCTCATCAATTTTTCACAAAACTGAAAGAATCTCATTGCTTCTTTCTGGCAATTTACTCATTCTGTAGCTTAACTGGGAGCTTGTTTACTTGTTCCACATTGGCCTAAGGACTGCCCTTGTCATTCACAGACAGTGACATTTTTACTGTTGGCTTGTTTTGATAATGTTCAGAGGAGATAAAGAGTGCTGGAATATTACTGTCAGTAGTGCAATCCAATCAGAGACAATTTTCTAAACTCTGAGTGTCTCCTCCTCTCTCCATTTGACTCTTTGTCTCTTTCTCCCTCTTATTCAACTCATCTAGAACAATATCTCACTGATGACAGTGTAAAGCATCACCCCTGTCTTTGATGGAGGCCAGTGTTTGTTATTATGATGGTATACCACTGGTGGCAAAGTTCACAGAAAAGGAGATTTGTATAATAGTCAGGCGGAGTCAGAGTCTCCTCAGGGATGTTTGTGTGTATGTGCGAATCAGTATGTGTATACTAGTGTGTGTGCTTGTGTTGTATTGTTTTCAAGAGAGGCTGGGAGTGTGCACACCACTTAGAGGAAGACTATGATCTATGAGCACATCTTTTTTTGTTTGTTCTGCCAAGTGCCTATCACAGAATGACTCATTACGCTAGTGTTGTGGGTGTGTGTGTGTGTGTGTGTGTGAGTGTCTTTGTGCAAGAACTCACTTATATTGAGATGGCCCAACAAGATCAATCAGCTGGGTTGTAGTGTGAAACCAACAGCACCCTAGGGAGATTAGAAGGAGAAATCGAACGGAAGACTTGGCTACTTTCAACACCAACAGCGCTAATGTCAAAAAGTCCAGCTCATCCCACATAACGAAGGAGGAGGAGGAAGGAGGAGGAAGGAGGATTAAGTCAAACATATCAAACCAGCCAGGTGCAATCTCAAAATGAAAAACAAAATTGAGATGCAAAATACAGACTTTATATCTTACCCGTCACTTCTTTCTCTTTAGCATGTCCTACCTTAACTGATTGCCATCTCACAGTAACCCATTAAGTACGGTAAGATTTACGTCTAAAGAACCGTTTTGGCTTTTAGGAGCTTTCACGCCAGTGATGGTTATTCCAACAGTCTTAACTCTTTACCTTGGGTGTTGAAGCTGACTTGAGGATCAATTTGCACCTGCTGAACAGGGCCAGACCAGGGCTTGATCCCCCACAACAGTGTTTTGATAGAAGATTGCATTTGCTAAGACCAAAATAAACTCAAATGTTCTCTGTTACCATAAGAGTGTTTCAAGTGTTTTGATATCAATATAGCAAAAATTGTCTGCTATAACACTTTACCAAACTTGGGGAGATGTTTGTGGGAACAGAGTACAGCTCAAATTATGGTCTGGATGTTGTGCAGATCACTTTAAGTTGTACACTTGTTTGTATGAACCAATCATGGGGATCAGACTGGAAATGATAGCAGTGCCGACATGCAGTCCATCCAGGTTTCAACAGTAGCACTAATTATGTCATCATCTGGATAGGGCGACAAACAAACGCAGGATGAATGTTTTTTGTGGTTTAAGATTATGACATCCCAGCTAATTTCTTGCTGCTTTCAACTGGAGATAGTGTTATATATTTCATTTTGTTGTTTGTAGGTAAACACAGGCACACATACTAAAATGTAGCTTCACCTTGTTGTTTCTCAATGAGAGTAGATTTTGTGAGAGATCTGTTGGGATCTATTCCTGATCTAATAAACTACACAGCCGTGACGTAAGGTGTTGTGCATCTAGTTTGGGTGCTTGCTCTGGTTTCTAGATCTCTTCTTTCTGTAATATATGCATTTAAGCAAAAATAGCTTTACAAAAAAAACCAATACCTGTCTGGCCATTCAAAAAGTATCTAATCTCAAACAGTATTACACAGTCATAGGCAAGTCTAAACCTAAAACCACCTGTATGAGTTGTTCTGTTGCAGAATGACTTTGACTTCAATTGATGTCAGATTTATAATGACAGCCTCTGAGAATTGAATATTAAGTAATCTCGGCGTTCTGGCCAGGCTGAGGAAAAGAGAAAGTGCTTCTCCTGGTGTCCTCACACCTCATTTGCTCTGTGTTCACAAGCCTTAAATCTGGATTTAGTACACAGCATGTTGCCGAGTGCCATCCATCCGGCAGAATAATAAGTGCCCGTGCAGTGCGAAGGAACTCAGTGCGCTGTGCTTTAGGTTAGAAAATGAGGAGAAATGTTTGTCACTGTAGTCCTGTCCTGTGTCCCTGCATGATTTGCGAATATGATAATAAATGGCATCTCCTTATGAAATAGCTTTGATTTGACTTGCTCTCGATATGTAATAATTTCTTCATATCATATTTGGGTTTATTGACGAAAGTGGTGCAGTGGGAATGACAGGTGAATGGATATGCGAGATAGGTAAATGGGAGCTATGGCTCTGTGGTGCTCTCGCACGCGCGCCCGCCACGGCCTGAGGGAGAAGTTTGATTCCAATATGCCTTTTTTGTACTGAGGATGAAGGTTTCCATCTGTCTATTTGACTGCCCATCTGTCTGTCATAGGTTAACTTGATGTTGCCAATAATTTTCTTCTTAAGCAAAACTGGTGCAGAATCTCTACTTCGTTTCTTTCTGGCAATTTATCATTCTGGGGAAGCCATGAACTTGGGAGCTTGCTTGATTTGTTCCATATCATTTGCACTGCCCTTGGCTGGGTCTCACAGACAGTGACATTTTCTACCGTTGGTTTGGTTTTGATAATGTCTGAGGAGATAAAGAGTGCTGAAGACACCACAGAAAACCTAATCAGAGACAATTAAACTTGAGGTTCTCCTTCCATTTTGACTTCGTCTCTTTCTCCCTCTTTATTCAACTCTATTCAGAATGATCTCACTGATGATATGTAAAGCATCACTGTCTTTTGATGGATATTTTACAGTGTTTTATGGTTGAGGATGTGTCGCACTGTGTGTCTACAGTGAAAGCGAGATTTGTATAATAGCCAGGCGGAGGTTGAAGTCTCCTCAGGGACAGTTTGGTGTGTAAAAGGAACTAGTATGTATACGAAAGTGCAAAAAGGCTGGTGCTGTATTTCGTGAGAGGCTGAGGAGGTGCACCACTTATTAGAAGTATCATCATCTATGATATATCTTTTTGCTTGTCTCCGCCAAGTGCCCATCACAGAAATTGCAGACTCATTACGCCGAAGCTCTTGTATAGTGGAGTGTGTGTGGGTGAGGTGTGTCTGTGTACAAAACCCACTTATATTATTACCAACACATCAATCAGCCGGGCTACAAGAAACAACCAGACTCAGGGAGATTAGAAGGAGAAATCGAACGGAAGACTTTGCTACTTTCAACACCAACAGCGCTAATGTCAAAAAGTCCAGCTCACTCCACATAACAAGGATCTCATTCATATCAAATAGCCAAGAATTCACAATCTCAAAGTAAGAAAAACAAAATTGAGATGCAAAATACAGACTTTATATCTTACCCGTCACTTCTTTCTCTTTAGCATGTCCTACCTTAACTGATTGCCATCTCACAGTAACCTGTATTGCTATCAAAAGATGAATTAAAGAACCGTTTGGCTTTGGAGGCTTTTCTGCTCCAGTGATGGATTTATTCCCAGCAGTCTTAACTCTTTTTACCTTGTTGGGTGTTGAAAATACTGACTTGAGGGATCAATTTACTACTGCTGGATGGGAGCCAGACAGAGCTCCAGTCACCCCACAACAGTGTTTTTTACAGTAGGAGTGCATTTGCTAAGACCAGGCTAAACTCCAAATCGTTCTGTTACCATAGAGGTGTTTCAAAGTGTTTTTGAAAGTATCAGCCTGCTTGAAATTGTCTGCTAGCAACACTTTACCAAACTTAGAGAGATGTTTGTGGGGAGACAGAGTACAGCTCAGTGTGAATTACGGATGTTGAATCACTTTGGGGTGCCCTTGGCCCAGACCAATCATGGGGATCAGACTGACAAATATGATGCCCGACATGCAGTCCATCCAGGTTTCAGCAGTAACACTAGTCATCATCTGGATAGGAAGCGACAGAAACAGGCACTCAGGATGAATGTTTGCTGTGGTTTTAAGATTATGACATCCCAAAAACACAATTTCTTGCCATAACTCAACTGGAGATAATTAATAAGAAAATTGTCTATATTTTCATTTTGTTGTTTGTAGGTAAACACACAGGCACACACATGCTAAAAATACCAGCTTCCTGCTGTTGTTTTCCTCAGCGAGAGAGAGTAGATTTTGGCGAGAGATCCTGGTAAATACTGGGATCTCTATTCCTAGGCTTCAAGTCTAATAGGCACTACACAGCAGGAGCAGCAAAAGGTGTTGTGGCGAGAGCATCCTAAGTTTAAGTTGCACTCCTGAGACTTCTCTCATGCAGTCTCTTCTATTTCCTGTGTATCCTGTCACATTTTAAAGCAAAAAGTAAAAAACTTTAAAAAAAAACAATGCCTGTGTCTGGCCATTCCAAAAGTATCTAATCTCAAACAGTATTACAGTCACTCTGAGCAGCAAGTCTAAGCCTACAAAAACCACCATGTGAGTTGTTCTGTTGCAGGAATGACTTTGACTTTAGTTCGTGTCAGATTTGCAATAATAAGCCCTGCTCTGAATTGAATGTTAAGTAGTCTCCGAGCGTTCACAGCCAGGCTGAGGGAGAAAGAAGAGAGAGAGGTGCTTCACTCCCTGGTGTCCTCCTCATTGCTCTGTGTTCACAAGCCTTAAATCAGGATTTAGTACAGCAGTGTTAAGTCCTTCCACGTCCATCTGACAAGACTAATCTCGTGCTAATTACAGTGAAAAGAACTCCAATTAGCACCAACACATGGGATTACACAGAAAATGAGGAGAAATGTTTGTCACCTGTGATCCTGTCACTGTGTCCCTTGCCGCGGTTGCGAATATGATAATAGTAGCATCTCATGTGAGTAGCTTCCAGTTTAGAGCTTGCTCTCCCGATATGTAATAATTTCCTTCATATCTGTATATTTGGGTTTTATTGACTTGAAAGTGGTGCAGTGGGGAATGTGAAGTGGAATGAATGTGAGACAAATAGAACTGTAATGACTCTGTGGTGCACTCTCTATCATCTTTAAGTTTGCTTAAATGCATATGAGACTGAATACAGAATATGTGCCTGTGCAGCTCTGTGTGTTCCATGAAGTGCTTAATGTTATTTTCCCTTTTTCTTCATGTGCAGCCAAAAAATGGATTTTTCATACCTGTGGGGCTGTGGGCCCTGAAGGCCCAACTCCCACTCAGTGCCTCAACTCCTACAGGAACAGCAATGTCAACGTGACAGTAGGCACCAGAGGGCCCTTCAAAGGCATTCAAATGTGGCGGGTCCCAGAAACTGGCACCTACAGGTAGGACTGATGCCAGAGTATAAAGCCCCTGAGCACACAAACACAAGATTTTCACTCAACACCCACACCCATTTTTTGAAGGGTCTCATTGTGTTTCCAGGCCAATCATTAGGTACATCCACTTGGGCTCATGAGCACTCAACACATACAGTAAATAGTATACACTTAACCTCTCAGTTTTAGGTATCAGCTCACTCTGTGCAACTCACATTTTTCGCAACAATGCAGACTATTCCTCACGCCCACCTCCACTCCTCTGTGCATCAGTAGCGCATCAATCTTCCACAAGCAAACAGAGAAATATCACTATCAGATTCTTGCAGGAGGGAGCAGAGGCTGGAGTAATGGCAGCTAAATAGCATGATTCACTCAGCACCTGACTCCCAAATCCAAAAACCACCCACCTCCATGTCTATGTTGGTGGCCTTCACAGCTTCAAAATGCCTCAACAATCAGCCTTAGCACCTTGACCTCAAACTGTGCACTGCTCCAGGATTAATGTTGTAATATCCACTACCTTGTGCAGGATCAATATTCCTCCTGTGGGCATTCATGACAACATGAGGCGTTTAACTTGGATTTGACTTGGACTCTTCAAACAGAAACGCCTCTGAAAGCTGTTAGCCTCCCACATCAACACACAACAACAATCGTACACACACACACACACACACACACACCGCTAAGCTTAGCCAAAACCCTTGAGTCTTAAAATACCTAACTAACAACGTGGACATCACTGTCTTAGCACATGTCCCAGAGTTTTAGAAAAACACCTTCTGTCTCCGCACAAACTCCACAATTGTGGTCTTGGTGCGGCCTGGTTTAGCTGGCAGAGCCTGTAAATGAAGCTGACAGACGGCCACAGAGATGAATATGTGCTCTGCATCTCCCAAAAGTCATTAGGCAAACAGCTGAGGTAGCTACTGAGCACCGGGCAACGTTCTCTCTCTCTCCCCACCAAGCTCAACCACCAGGGAAGAGAAATATCGAAGCGCTCCCAAAAACCAATCAAGCTGTTGTTTTTTTTCCCTGGCAAGAAAACTGGAACGTTTGAAATTAGTGTCTTCTGCTACAAAAGTGTGTATTTGTAGGTCTGTTTGTGTGCCCATGCATTGTAGTCTATGTAGACTAGTTTTGTGTACATATGTTTTTGCTTCAAAACAGTGTGCCATGCTAGGTCAAATATTTTGATTAAAAACACTCATGGTGAAAGTGTATTTCAGTGTTTGCAAATGTTATTCAAAGTTGCACACTCATGAAATCACAGGGGGAATACATGAGGACTGTTTATCAGCCCCAGGTTATATCTCATAAACACGTACACTAAATGCATCATCATTGTCGGGTGAAAACCTCTTAACTCAAGTTTTGTTTATACCCATAAAAACCTTCCAAAACCAAATGGAATCAACCAGCCTCTCATTTCCTGTATCATTAGAATAATTATTCCACTAATGAGTTTTTTTTTTTGAATTTGTGTGTTGTTTTTGTTTTTGTGTATCTCTACACATTTGTGTGTGTTAAAACCAGGATCACAGCCTATGGTGCTGCTGGCGGTCGTAGTGTGTTGGCCATGAGCAGGTCACATGGTGTCTACATCACGGGAGACTTTCTGCTGAGGAGAGGCGAGCTGCTATACATCCTGGTGGGACAACAAGGAGAAGATGCATGCCCCAATGTGAGTATAATTTAATTAGTTCAATGAGTGTGTCAACTATCATGCAGTAAATAGATGTTCAGAAGCATATGAGAACCTATAGTTTGCAGTTTGTCATAAATCAAGATAAACTTAAGAAAATGATTAATTATGATACAGATTCAATTCATGGCTCTACTGTAAAATAGCCATAAATGCTGCAATGATTCAAGTTTGTGAAACAGGAGTCCAGTGATTTTGTCTTGTTTATGGACCACAAATGGATACAACAGCCCTTTACTATCCCTCATGTATTTGTTTGCACCAAACGACATTGATGTAGGAAAATTAAAGTAGCCTATAAATTTGATTGAATTATATCCTTGTCCACACTGTACAACTAGATAGTAGTGGAAGGGAGATTTATAGTGAGATTCAACGTTCATTCTGCAAACAGAGACCTGGCAATCTTCCTCATGGACCCTGAGTGGTCCCTGGATCTCGCTGTGGATACCCATGCTCTAAGTTGTAACATTTTATGGCCACCAACCACTGTTTAAATCTGCGGTCGACGCTTGCAGTGATCTCCCCGTTGTCTCTCTTAAGCTTACTTGTGTTCTTTTGCCAGGGGTGGCTGTCATCCATTATGCTCTGGAGTTTCTTCACTGGCAGCCGCACAGCATGCTTCCTCTCACAGTTCACAACACTGAGACTAAAACCCTCCCAGTCCCTCTACTTGCCAGTGAAACAATCCATCATCTGCTATTTAAACGTTAACACATATACAGTAAAGAAATTCTGTAAATTCTGTAAAGTTCACACATTGTTAGTTTGTGGGTTGTGTAGCTATTTTTATGTCCATAGGATACATGTTATGTTGGATAATACATTATCACTGGAGGAATCCATCTCTCTCTGTGCCTCTGTCTACAGTTATATTGATTTGACATGCAATGAACACTACAGTATGTCAGCACAATATGTCAGTCTTATCAATTTTCAGTTTAATGAATTAACTGAGTGGAGAGTGCAATAGAACAATGACAGCATAGATGTAGAAATGTCATAAAGAACAGGTCAAAAATGAAAACATTTTTATTTTAAAAAGACTTTGAATACAACATAAATGTTCACATGGAAACAACAGTTTTCTGGTGTGAATAATAAAATGATGCTGATTTAACAGCCCTTCTTGTATCATGGATTGTTATAGCAGGATATCAGGCAGCTCAAGTGCCTGTTGTGTTTTGTGGTTTTGTTTTCAAGAGGCAGAATGTGATGCTTTGCAGGCAGGGGTCCTCACCACTGTCATCCAGTTATTAGTTTTTAACACGGTGGTGTGTCTTGAAGTGCTCAGTACAGAAGAGAGGGACTTGGCTGTCCCAGAGTGAGACTGAAGTCGTTTAAGGTTCCTCTTATTTCCCCCCAGTTCTGACAGCGAGAGGTAGCAACTCTCTCCAAAGGGTCGCTCTGAAAGTGATTTGTGCTGTAGAACAGTGTTTTCTCGCACCTAGCCTTCCCTCTGGTGAGGGAAATGATACCGCCCTTGTCCTGACAAATACTCACTCTTTCTTTCGTGCCTTTTTTTTCTACTATGCACGCACACATGCTCAACACACACACCTGCGCTCTGTCGTTCTCTTTCCCTCTCAGACACAAACTCAACTTTAAAGTGAGGAGCTGCAATGACAGAACAGGCTGGGAGGAAGAAAGAGTGAGGAAGACTCCCCCATAACATTTGAATATACTGCCTTTTACTCCCTCTACCCGTCAATCACAGTTACTGAAGTCCCGCCCCCTCCTCCTTCCCAGCCCCTCAGAGTTTCAGCTCAGACAGATGAGGGAGTCAAGGGAGCGATGAGCGACTGTGAGTGTGTGCTTGTGTGAGGCTCAGACAGAGTGAGGGGAGGAAACTTATGCCCTCTCACTCTCAGAGTAGGACTGACTCCAGGCAGTTCAGCATGATAGCACACACAAGGCAGACACATCAATTCACAAAACCTCAGCTATGGCAAAGTCCCTGCATCTAACATCATTTGCCAACAAAACGTCCAGTTCCATTTTAATAAAGAGGCTGTATTTCTGGGAAACAGAGTGGAACAACAACAAACTGACTGACAGACTGTCTTTATTGGTTAACATGATAAATCAGCATAAAACATAATGCCAATGGAATCATTTTGGGGTTTCATAACCCTTTAAGATGAAATGCATAATTTTGAACTCATTTTACCTGCGGCAATGATGACAAAGAGGACCGTTGTTATTGGTATGCAGTAAAAATTCCATCAATCAACCAGGTAATGTGAACATGAATATATTATCAGGTATAGTAATAAACAGGTGTGACAAACCTGTCACGTCTGTTTATCCATGCCTGCTGTCTCTCAATAGCAGAATAATGAGGGTGCTTCCAGTGATGGTGAATTCACTGTTAAAACATTGATTGAATTTTTGTAAACAACATACTAACCGTCTGTTTACTCATCTGCAACATAACACACACACAGTATACACAGCAGAGAAATCAACTCCAGGGGTGTTTTATTTGGTCGGTAACATTAAACCAACACTGTGAACAGGAAGCTGCTCAACAGCAGTATCACAGATTTACAATGTACAATACTGAAGGTAAACAGGAAATCAGTAAAAATTGAAACCACACTGGAATTGTAACAGGAACACTGGTCCTTGCTTTTCAGTTCCTGTTTGCATCTGGATGTTTCTGCTTGGTATTTGCTCACCATTGTGATGCTAAACCCTTACACTCACAGCAGCTGGGGTTTGGCAACTGCTCAGCCTTCTCATACACAACTGACATCCATGAAAGCAATTCTCCGCTGAACTGACATCTCTCTCCCTCCCCGCAGTCCAACGGCATGCTGAATAAGATCTGCCTGGAACAGAGTAGCCCAATGGTGAACAAAACTCAAGTGAAAGGGGGCGGAGGAGGAGGTGGCGGTGCTACATATGTATACAAGGTAAGAAGGTGCTGAGGGAATAATACACCCAGGGAAATAGGGAGATATTTTTATATTTGATACATTGGAACTGCACATGATTTATAGATTTGTTTGATATTCCAGTCAAAAATATGAGCCACATATAT
Organism: Lates japonicus; assembly: GCA_033238685.1. NCBI lineage: Eukaryota > Metazoa > Chordata > Actinopteri > Centropomidae > Lates > Lates japonicus. The sequence goes on along the minus strand of BRZM01000024.1, from coordinate 3,404,218 downwards.
AAAATGAGCCAAGTTTCTCTTGCTGCATGTAGAATATATACTACATTGCAGGTTTTTGTTATATTGACATGTTGTCAGCTCACTGTACCATTCAAGTAGTTCATATGAGATATACAAGATAAAAGCTAATACAAGTGGCCTGCTGTTACTCCTATATATCAATGATCATGAAGCACTAGACATAAGTTATTTTGTTGTCTCTATGCTGATAACTGAACAGATAAGCTGACCATCTTTCATAACCCAGAGTATTCCTTTGAAGGATAGCTCTTTCCCCCTTTTCCTAGTCTTGTAGTAACCTTAGTTTATTGGCCACTGGTTCTGACTTCATATTTAGTGGCATGGCAGTCATATCAGTTATCTTATAGTGTCTATATTTTCTCTGCAAAAATGCAAACAATTGCATTTCCTAAAGTGTTGTTTTTCCTTTGAAAAGCAGAAGCTTTTACATAAATATAACTGTAAACAATACTGACTCAGGTGGACAAAGAAGTGTACATCCCCCTCATCATCGCTGCTGGGGGAGGAGGCCGGGGCTACAGCAGCCAATCAGAAACCCAGCTGGAGCAGATGGACTATGACCTCAGCCAACCGGGACGCAATGGGAAGTCACACGCAGCAGGTACACCACGCACAGCTTTGATGTGGGTTGGCACTTTTTGTATGTGCATGCAACTGATTGTGTTGTGGTTAAGTGCATGTGTAGGGAAACACAATATACTCAGTGCATCGTTTGTGACTGCAGTTATGTGAGTGTTAGTGAGAAAGCTCGGTACAGGGAGAAGACAGTGTGCAAAGATACTGAGACCATGATAGATGAGAGTAGATGACTAATACCTTATTACAGTACTATAATGTATATGGCTTGTCTTTCCCAACTCTAGGATGAGAAAGGCTGTGTGTATTCTGTTCCCCTCTGCATGCAACCACAATAATAAGCCAGGTTTACAGATAGCCTGAAGTGGAGGTGCTTATTTGCATGTCTACCTGTACTTGTAAACACATCCATTTACCCTGAAGGTGTTTCATAGACATTCCACCTCTGTGTGCCAGTGTTTGTGTTTTTGGCAAAACAAAGCAGTGTGACCCTACTCATGTTAATTCATATGGAGCACGTTGTCTAACTGTGTAATGTTACATCCATGAACACTGCCAGTTCCATTATTCATCTTTTAGGAGTTGACGAACAGCCCAGAAAAAACAAGATATTGATTTTTACATCTTGACAAAGCCCAAGGTTTACTTTTGAGGAAACTCTGTGAATGAAAAATGAAATATTCAGCATGTCGGTGGAAGTGTTGCTAGTTTGCTGAGATTGGGTTTGTTGTTGTTGTTGTTTTAAGTTTTTTGTTTGTTTGTTTGTTTTCTATTTGTTTTTACATCTCTCAACCTTCGGAGGAAGAGAAGGAAAACGAAAGGGGAAAATTAAATGGGCTAGTCTTGGGGAATATGGGAGAGATTAGTTTTAACTTCATGAGCTATAACTTTAATCTCATATTACCAGGTCTCTTTCAAGGGATTTTTATTTTTTTTATGGTCTCTACTCTAGCATATGTTGTTATCACTAAAAAGGAATTATTGTGCATGTGTGTGTGACATGATGAAGCGCTGCCTGCTACTGTGATGATGACTCTATCCTGGCACACAAGACGGAGTGTCCTGCATCAATGCTACAGGTCTGACATACAGACATACTACAGGTCTACTGTTAGCAGCAGGGTATGAGTAATGAACAACCAGTCTGTTCTCTGTGGACTACACAAACATGTGTTTAATTCAAGCTAAGGAACGGAGTTAATCTGAAATGTAATTGTACCTGTAATAGACTATGACTGAGTGAATAGATAATGAATTAATCTACAAAAGTAATTAAGCCTGGGAGGCTCTGTACGCTGCGGAATCTCTTTTATCTGGGAAACATTTTTCACAGTGCCTTAATCATTTATAATAATTATCAATTTGTAGGATAAGCTCAATTGCTAATGAAAATGGATACACCCCATAGCAGTATTAGCTGGTGTTTTCGGGTTGAGTCCTGTTCTGTGATTTATCTCTGAGCCAGCCAGATAAGCTCTTATCTTATCATGTCGTTGATTTAGGATAAAAGGTTTCACCTGGATACTCATGTAGTGACATTGTACAGCAGATTTAAATGTACTCATAATAGGCTTAATGAGCTCATGCAGTTATTCTACCTATTAGACCATGTTGCCTTGACTAGAAAATCAGCTTTCACACAAGTTCCATGTCTTCTTCCCCGGGTTAAACTGTAAAATAAAGGAGTGTAGACAAACCCCTCAGGGACCAAGAATTGGCCTCTTCAATTATGGGATTTGTAATCTCAGATGAATAATGAATATATGAATGTAGATCTGAAATGAATTAATATGGTACAATGTCACTTTTATAATATACAAAATAACAGGGTTATTACCATCCCACACATCATAATGACCTAGAGTGTTCTCAATTCTATGATTTACAAATCTGTTTCAGTAATGACAAGCAGCAGTAGATAATTCATGATGCTAGGTCATAAAAACAATCTCAATATGGTCTCTCTCGTGTGCAGATTTGTTCCTCAGTTTATGCGAAATGAGATCACCACCACTGCAGTAAAGGAACTGACATGCACTGGCTGTCATGCTTCTAAGCTCTGTTGTGTCATCGCTTTCACATCATTAATTGCTGTGGATCAGAGCAGCATGAATGTTAATACTCCTCTGGGGGAGATAACAATTGTGCAACACTGTTGTTTCCCCTTGTCTTGCAGAGGTGTCCCTGCCGCCTCCCCCAGCTGCCTGCCCAGCCGCCTCCCACCTGGCGCTGGGTCTGTTCAGGGCACCCAGCCCTCATCGCTGCCCTGCTGGCTGTGTCCGGGGTCATGATAAGTAAGCATTTTAACACAAGAAGCTATGGTACTATGACACTTCTATGTGGTTATTAATAATGGTAACAATATCGCAAGATTTCCACTGTAGATATTATTCTGGAAGGTGTTTAGTTTCATGATTTAAACTGCATGTTGTGATGAAAATTGTCATATTCATATATACAGAATAATGGCAATAATGATCAAGGTTAGTATTATGTTTCACGCTTATCACTACACACTACACTATATACTGCATGTACAAAGTCTTCCCAAAGCACTCATTTTCATGTCATGTTTACTGTATTTCAAGTGAAAACACTGCAAAGGTAATTTTTGATACTTCATTATCCAGGATCTTATTCTTATCAATCAAACCAATAAGATATGTTTGGCTGCAGTGTAGGTTGATAAGAAGTTTAATTGTCTTTTTCTACCCTTTAAGCTGTAATATGATTGATGACAAACAGTGTCAATAGGACCAGTTTAAAACTGTTTTCCAAAACAGGTTCCAACTTTCAAAGTGTTAAAAAGCATCTGGGGAGACAAGGAGTATGGAAATATCAAGGGTGGTGTCTACACACTGACTGCTCCTTTCCGTATATGATAGAAACATGTGAGTTAAGATTCAGGACTCTTTTCAATCAGTCGTCAGTCATTCCTGATAGATGTAGTGTCAAACAATGGTAATTTTAACATATAAAAAATGTGATTTATTGCGATTGTTTGTGTACACACCGGCGATTTTACCTTTTGTCGCGTTTGAATTTCCAGTTGGTACTATAATGCACATACAAAAAATATTACTATGTTAGTTGCATATAGTACCATATTATTATCCACTACAATAAACATTCCAACAAAATGTGGACTCAGGGACAATAGAAATGTGATAGTATCTAACAAGAGGACAACAGCCAAAATGAACAAGGAGAAGTGGTGTTGAAGCTAGTTGTTACTGACTCAAGGAGCTGGACTGTGTCTGAGAGGTCGCTATTGAGCACTTTATAGTCATGGCCTGTCTTCTGCCCAGCAGCAGACACTTTATTTTATTTCCTCTCTCTCTCTGTCTGATATACACACACACACACACACACACACACACACACACACACACAGAGAGAGAGCTGCTCAGTGTCTGCTCATCCCTGCGCTCCCAGTGTTGTTGTCAGAATGGGGAGTCTCACAGCCAGCACAGACGCCCCTTCTGCCTGCCTGCTTTAGGCTATTGCAGCCAGACATATGCACTCATTGAGCTACCTCCACACACACCCACGCTTACCGTGACACATCCAGACTTCACCTACGCTTGCACATGTACACCAGTGGATTAGCAGCGGAGGAGGTATGGGACTACCTCTGTGGATGAATGAAACCTAAGCACGATGAGATGGCTGCTTTCAGCCGGTGGCTGACAGCACTCCTACATTAGACAGCACTTTGCAATAACACTGCCTTACACACACATCAGCATACACACAGAAACACACACACAAACAATTCTCCTGATGTCTAATATGTTCACAGCCCAGGTCGAGACTTCTGGCACTATAAAGTGTGTGTGTATGCGTGTGTGTGTGTGCGTGTGTGTGTGTGTGTGTGTGTGTGGGAGGGAGGGATGGAGAGAGGAAAAAGAAAAAGGTTGTATATATTAGGTTTGCTTATGCATTGTACATGTAATTGCGTTTTTAACAATCACACATGTACACTGTGGCTTTTCTGTGTGGGGAGTCTCACGGCCAGCACAGACTCAATCAATATTTCACAAACACAAAGGAAATTCATTTTCATAAAAATTGCTGTTGTTCAAGCAAAAGGTCTTTAGAGAAATAATAACTGTAAAAGCTCTCCACTTTGCTTTCTTTGGCTGCCAGCATTATTTTTCTACAAGCAGATGAGTTCAAGGTTTTGTTTGTTTTTTGAATCGTGGTTATCTCAGTAGTGGAATGAAACTCCTCTTTCATTTTCATCTCACCAGTGTATAGGCGTAAACACACAGAGCTGCAGTCTATTCAGCTGGAGCTGCAGAGTCCAGACTGCAAGCTCAGTAAGCTGAGAGCCTCCACCATCATGACCGACTACAACCCCAACTACTGCTTCGCCGGCAAGACAGCATCAGTCAATGACCTAAAGGAAGTGCCGCGACGCAACATCTCGCTCACTAGGTAAAATGTTCAAGACTACATAAACTGTGGCAGTGATGATTTGAATGCATGCATCTGTTACAAAATGTAGAATTATTGATTCATGGATAACAGCATCTGAGCAAACATGACAAATGACAGAGTTCTCTGTAATAGTTCTCTGTAATTGTAACAAAAATCCACAAGTACAAATTATTTAAATAGGGTGGACTCCAGCAGTTTGAACAAAGACTGAAATATTAAAGTCTCAGTGTATGGGTGTACTGCAATGATCCGAGTGGCTGAGAAATGATTTTTTTCAGGGCTCTTTTCAATTTTTAATGTATTTTTCATGTGTTTATAGTTCTCCAGTTTATCATTCTGGTTCTTAATCTTTGTGCTACATTCTTTTTCTTGTGGACCCATGAATATTTCCTAGCATTCAGAGCTATATAAGTCATGAATCAAATTAAATGTCGGGTATCAAAGTTCACCATTCTACACTTGGACATCTGCAGTAAGATGCCACACATAGACAGTTATTTGTCTTTGTGGGCTAAAAAGCTGGTGAGCAGCTAATTTAGAATACTGACTAGTGTCTCTACCAAGCTGTTTAGAGGAAAGCACTCTTGTTGTTGATTTCCTACAGGCCACTCATTTCTTCAGCCAGTGCTCCGTAAGTCATCATCCTTTGGACACAGGTGTATTTAGGACATCTCTTATTGCTAGTTGCGTCTGATGTCTTCAGTCTAGAAATTTCAGCTTTAACATTGCTCTTGTTTATGTGTCACAGTTTCTGCTTACTATGTAAAATATAAATGTAATTATAAATAATAGATATGTTTGTTCTTGTGTGTGTGTTTCTCCAGGGGTCTGGGACACGGTGCTTTTGGTGAAGTGTATGAAGGGCTGGCAGTGGGAATACCAGGCGAACCAAGTCCACTGCAAGTGGCAGTCAAGGTGAATTCTTACCTGGTCTCTGAAACAATAACTTTTTTTCTGTTTTTCAAAGGTCACACTTTGATTCAGTCAGATCAACTCCTACAGGGGTTTCTATTGTAATTGCACATCATCCACCTTTGTTCTAAGAATACTTTTTCTCAGGATAAGAGATCAAGTTGAACATAAGCAGTCAGCTACAGCTAGCTCTTGTGCAGCAAAAGGCTTTGTAGCACCAATGCTGAATCATACATACAAAATAAAATAACTACTGTACATACAATTCATAACTGTTTATTGAACTGAGATTTTGTTTCTTTTTACAATAGACCCTTCCTGAGGTTTGTTCTGAGCAAGATGAACTGGACTTCCTCATGGAGGCTCTAATCATCAGGTAAGAGCCACTTAGACAATTAACAAAAAATCTATCAGGAATACAGAGGCATCAAAGCCACTTCTGATGCACATTTCTCTGCTGTGTTTCTGTGCCTGCAGTAAGTTCAGCCACCAGAACATTGTGCGTTGTATAGGAGTAAGTCTGCAGGCCATGCCCAGGTTTATCCTGCTGGAGCTGATGGCAGGAGGAGACCTCAAGACTTTCCTGAGGGAAACCAGACCCCGACTGGTGAGACATACTGCTGTGTTGCACTCAAGTGTACATGGTTATTTAATAATGCATTTAATTTTCTAACCACCTTAAGCTACCACTTCTTCTCATTAAGCCCCAGAATTGAACACAGTATGATACAAGTGAGATCAGTCAGGTTTTCAAACATGCACTCATGTTTTCTTTACAGTCATAATGTAATCTCTGCCACTAATATGCAATTCTGGGACTTTCTCTGTCTCTTATGTCTTTGATCAGGAGCACCCATCGAGCCTGACCATGGTGGACCTTCTCAACGTGGCCAGAGATATCGCTAAGGGCTGCCAGTATCTGGAGGAGAACCAGTTTATACACAGGTACTTCACCAGATGACAACACATTTTGCATATGCATTTGCAAAAACAACTGGCATGCATAAATACAGCACATGATCATCAAAAGGTGTATTGTATTCTGTGGCCCTGTAGTCTTCCTACCTAAACAGCAATATGCAATATAAGGAGTGAAAATATGCAAAAGAAAATATACAAACTCAACAAGCCCAGATTTGCCCACATTCCTCTGCTGACTTCTGCTCAGAGTTATGAGCTGACTGCATCCATCCAAGCGTAACATATGGACTCTGCATGCCTTTTGCTTTGCGTATGATAGCAGAAAGGACAAGTGATGAGTTTAGCATCAGAGCAGCCAGATGGAGTAGCCGGCTTGCCTTTTTACGGTCTGTATCCAAGGCACAAGTCAACAGAGTGCCCCCTGTATGTCCATACTCACAGCAGTTGGTGAACCTGAGGATGTGAATAAAGACATTTAAAAGCCTTCTCTTGAACCTGTCTTGCAAAGATATCCTGCATGTATGTCCAGGAGGAAAGTCAAGAACATGTCAGCATGGGAAAAGGTCAGGATTGTTCCTACAATCACATCAAGACAATTAAAGCGCTACCCCCCTTTCTTCACGTCTGTCTTTGACTTCTTAGGAATCGGCCAATGACAAACAAGGCCTATTAAACCTTATTTGCCCCGGCGTGGCACAGTAAAGCCCCATCAATCCACCTAATGGCTGACTCTTCTCCAGAGGCTCGTGAGCTCCTTCCTCCTCTTTCTCTCTCGTTCTTCTCCTTCCTTTCTTTCTTCAAACCTGTATTAAAATTCACCCCGACACTGTCCTTGAGGCTAATTTCAATTTTTATGAAGGTGTGTTTACTCGGGGTTGAGTAAAGGGCAGGTGAATGAGGTATGGTGGAGGAGTAACCGCTACTTAGAAAAATGGAGCTTTTTCTCAGGGATTACTGGGTTGGGAGATGAGCTGTGGTGTGTTCCAGCAGGTTAAATCACAGGGTTAATGCTGTCTGAAATAACTTACTCTGGCTTTCATGTGTTTCTGTGCTTATTTCTGTGGTGGTATTTATCTTTTTTTTTTTTTTTTTTTTTTTGGCCAGTGGCTCCTGTAATGTTACTCCTTGCTTACTTTATTTTACAACAGGCTTGGTACTCACAATGGAAATTATAACAAGCTGAAACTGTACTGAAGAGAGTCTGGTAGTTAAATGCAACCACAGGTGTTAAAATAGACTAATAACACAGGCTGCTCTTTAAGTGCTGCAGTGAAATGGATCTTTAAGCTGCAGTTAAAATTTACTGTAAATAAGGTCTACAGTATGAGCCCAGTTAACACTGCTTTAATAATAACCTGCTTTCACATCACTGAGCTGCATGTACAATAGCACTGTGTCCTTCCCTAAAGCCCTCAGCCAGCAGCCTGTGACAGCTACTGCTGCATTTCAAGGCTTGTCCTTGCCTACAAGCAAAAGCAAATCATTTGCATGAATTCTTCTAAGCCATTAAACAAGGACTACTTGGATTTAGCTACAGCACCTCATGAGAAAAGATCTTGCGAAGGTGTTTGTATCTGTGTGTGTACACTCCCACATGCTAATTGTAGTGCTATGATAAAAAAATATTCAGTCTTCCCGAAGTAGCTGAAAAGGCTCTAAATTAATAGATTGTTTCACTTCTTCTTCTTGAATAGGAAATTCTCTGATAGCTCAGTTTATTAGCACTCCTTAACTGTTTCAGTCTGAGTTGGACACAAGCAAAGTAAAAGACAGATCTTCGTTTATTTCAAATGAAAAGCAAAGGGATGTCCTTGACGTGTAGTTGTTTTTTCATTCTAAATTATTTAATATCAAACTTGAAGTAATACCATAACATTATAAGTTGAATAGTTTCAAACACTTCTGGCACATGGAACTGGGGCAACCATGCATAGTGTAGTCCCTGCCTGAAAAAGCCCTCAGTTTAAATCAGTCTGAACTACTACTTTATCCTCATTGTGTCATTTCTCATCCAAGTTAATCAGAGTGTGGAGGCCAAACATCAAAACAATGTGTTGCTGTCTACATACTCACAGAGCTTAGCACTGTTGTTTGTATCACTGTTAGTTTTTCATTTCCAGCCCTGCCCTGTCTCATGATCTGGTTTGAGCAGTGGCACATGATATTATTTTGATATTAAATTCTGGGTATTTATTGGCTCTAGTGCGCACTTTAGTCTGACGAGGAATAGCGTGCTCACAAAGTCACTTCTGAAGATGTTAAGAAAGTGAGACGCCTTGGGAGCAGAATACAGTGTGTGGGCTCTATTTCCTTTTCCCCAGACAGGAGCAGAGCATGCTGTGTGAACTACTGTATATTCTCAAAGAATAACCAACTCAGTACAGTGCAAATATGAATTTTATGATTTTTTCCCTCTAACCCACTCTCCCTGCATATACGGTGGAACATTTCAATCTTTCCTGTGGATGCACCATGTGGGCAGAGTCATAAAGGCACTGTAGGAAACTTTCACTCTGTCAGTTTGCCCAGGGCAACTTGGTAGTTATACTGAATTTCAGATCCAGCAGGGGAGCATCTGTAGGTGTTTATACACAGAGCCTCTTATAGATGCAAATATATGAAAAACTTTGGTAAACTAGTGAGGAGACAAGGCATGAGCCAAGCTGTGTGTGTCAGTCAATCCAGCTCTCATATACACTATACCCCCCATATATTAAAAGTCACATCATTCAGACTTAGATTGCTAGTGACTTTTTGAGTTGTATTAAAGTGGCCAAGCTCCATCAGTCCAAGCAGTAAGTGCATACAGTGACCTGACATTCTGTGTATGTCTTCTCCTCTTTCAGGGACATTGCAGCTCGGAATTGCTTGCTGACCTGCAAAGGACCAGGTCGTGTAGCCAAGATTGGAGATTTTGGGATGGCTCGAGACATTTACAGGTACAATTCCAACACAGATCACTGACTGATGTGAGACAGCAGGTAACACCTTGGCTCAGTTGACCAAGTTCAGTTGAATTTAAGTCTAGATGAGATCCAAAGGAGGTTGAGACCACATAAAGGCCTAGCTCACAAAAATAAAGAATAGTAATGAGAAAGAAAACAAATATGGGGACAAACATGTAGTTAGCATGCAGTTGTGGGCAGGACAAAGACCACTCCTACACAGTAACCCCAAGACCTGGACAGACATTTTACAGTCATATTTGAACATAATTATATCAGGTATCAGGGTCATATCACTTTTATTCAATATTTTCACTGAAGGACCCAGGAATAGCTAAATTTGAGTGTGAGGAGATACTGTATATCAGCACCTAATGTAAATACAGTATGTGTGTCTGCATTTCTGTACAGAGGCTACACAGCCTTAACACTGCACTTGGCAACATTTTGGTTTGGAAGCAGTCACTCCATACCAAAATATCCCATATGAATATTTAAAATGCCACTCAAATGAGTATCATCTGATCTGGCTTATGTGTGGTGAAAACATAACTTAATACCAGGCTGTCACTGCATTCTTTGGTGTAAAGGTTGAAGTCTGTTGCAGTCCTGAGAACACCCAGCATCACCCCTGGATGTGGTTTGGGTGTGGTCCTAAGTGTGCTGACATACGCTGGAGTACTGCTGTTAAGTTTCTGCTTTACAACACGTTTGCGTTTAACTTATTCTACTTGGTTAAAGTTATAGTTTCATTGTTTTATTGGTCACAAGAAATAAATGGAGGCCTTTGGTGTGAGACAGAAAGCAACCCCCGTTCTCCAGTAACAATCAAATGCTTTCCTCCCCCCTCACTTCCTCTCCCACTCTGCTTCGCTGTAACAATGTGACACTACTTCCTGCTTTGGCACATCAACTTAAGCAGTTTGAAAAAACAACCACTGTTGTTTTGTCAACAGTCCCATCTTAAGTAAGACTCTCTCCAATTGTTGATTTACCCTGTTTGTCCAAGTGCAATCCCAGGTATAGACATTTCTTCAGCCACAGGATGTGACAAATCAACATGCAAGAGCAGAGCCCAAACAGTTTCTCTAAACAGCAGTGAATAAAAGCAGTGCAAAGTAAGCTGGGCTCAGTGACAGAGACAATATTAGATCTCTTTATTCTCTTTGGTATCATTTGGCTGGCCTGAAAAGAAGCATGCTGTATAGTTCCCTGATTCCACTGAAGTCATGGGTATTGAAGGTTACATTTTTAAACAGCTGTTTTCTTACTGCAAGTATAGCTCCTGAAAACTTTGTGATTTACAAATATGAATTCAGTAACAGGGCATATGTCACACAGCAGAATTTCAGTGAAGTACCAGCTCTGTATTTAAGAGAGGCTTTTCTTCCCATGTGATTGTAAAGGCTGTGGCACGTCATAGAGTCTTTTATACTGGTAAATGTTGAAGCTGAGCTGTGAGAGTGTTTTTAATTCTCCATCACACTGGTATACTTCTGCCTTCTTTTAATCTACATCAGCTCATCTGTAGCCCCAGCGGCATCTCATTATTCTTAGCTCAAACTTTTTAATATAGCTACCACAATTTCACGTGACACCATTTAAATGAATGCACAATCCAGCAGGGAAATCTCCCAAGCCTTTCATCTGGTAAGAAATTAGAACAGGGGAAATATGTCACAACATTCAGCTATATCAACGCAGCACTTTCGAATCATCTGATGGAAAGTCACACGAGAGCAAAGTCACTCTGCATCCGGAAAAGGCTGTTGCACAATAGCCCTGGGGAGCCGCATTAGGAGCGCTTGATTTAATTGCTGATGTCAGTTTTTCAGGTGCCTCGCTGTGATTTTGTTTTTATCTCTCAGCCTGGAGCCATGGTGCTGGGACTGGGTTTTTTTTTTTATTATCATTGTTATTATGTTGAGAAGGAGGGGTGGTTGTTTTGTGCACAATGCCATGCCGTCGGTGTGTTATTTTTGCTGTTTCATGATGTGGCCCTCCTGCTATGTGACGAGGGACATGGGAGTCCTTTTGAGGCCGTCACAGGGGACGGGTGTCACAGTGAGGGACCAGGACGAGGCTTAATGTCAGCTTTTTATATTCTGGGAAGAGAGCCCCAGGTGTTCTTGCACGTGATGTTCCATGGGCTTCCTCTCACGCACACAAATTCACTCACATAGTCTCACACACATGCTTGCACACCAGTGATGTGGTGGTAAATAAGAAGCTGGGTAAACAATAGCTGCCAGTCAACAATCATCCTAAAGTAAACAACTGCCACCATGATTCAAAAATCCTTTGTATTTTGCCTTAAATGACCATGTACTCATGGGAACTGTTGACAATGGTGTATAGCATGACTTTAGGTTGCATTTAATAATGTCAGTGTGGTGCGCACACATGCAGACACACAAACCATGAACAAAGACATTCAACACAATGAACAGACACAGTATTAGGCTCCACATTGTGTCCTGAGGTGCATGTTCTTCTATCTTACTTTCCATTCAACACAGTCAGGCTCTGTGCTTTCCTCTCTTACTGTTACTTTTTTCCTCTAATATTTCTCTATCTTCCAGCTCCCCTCTGCACACAGCATTGCCCAAACAAAAACACACATATTTAAAACACCTAAATTTGCGCTATAGATTTCCTGGGACTGCATTTAAGCCCCCTTAATCTGCAGTTCAGCATTCAGTCTGTGTTGGTGGTGTTAGCAGTAGTAATAAATGTCCATAAACCTCATGATTAAAAAAAAGAGGCCGATCTACTGATAGGGGGATTATCAGTCTTATGCTCTACATTTTACTATCCCTAAATCTTTTCAAAGTATTTTTAATGGACAGATAACAGACTGAATAGCAATGTATAAAAGTTTCATGTGTTCAGGTCTTTTTTTGTTTGTTTGTTTGTTTGTGTTTTTCACTGGCTGAGGTCAGAAAAGGCAGCCACTGTACATCTAGTGCAGCAAAAAAATGAAAAGATTGTGGCAGTTGGCTTTTTTGTAAACTTCTTATCACAGAATCAGGTTCTACTGAGCAACAAGGGAAGTATCCACTGAGAGCCCACCGCCACAGCTGTTTGATCTAATTGCATCTTTTGATGCAGACCAGTCCACTTCCATTATCATTTTCTCTATTAGGATTGACATGAAAATTAGAGGGATACATAGTAAGGGGGGGGGGGCAAGGTAGAGAAGATGGTGGCAGGATTCAATTCTCAGATTGTAGCCTTAAAAAGGGTGTGGGGGGGCAGTAACTGATTCCTATCACTGAATTGATTTCGTTATTCTGAGTGATAGATTAAGGCGCTGGGCAGTGATCTGTGTTACCCTGCAGTGGTTGTTAGCTCATCTGTCAGGCAAACAGACTCAACTAGTAATTGTGTTTTCTCCTTCATTGATTAAGTGTAATTTTCCTCGAGGCTAACTTCTTATGCCAATGGTTTTCCAAGTATAAATTTCCCTTTTAGCCATATTATCTGACAGCATATCATCTATATTCATCCCTACTCACTGCTCAGCTGAAGATATACAGCTGTAGCTCTGAGTTCAACAAAATGAGTGATGGTTCTTGTTATTTGCTGTGGCAGGAAATGCAGGTGTCTTTTACTTTTTAACTGCCCCACCATAAAGCTTGTTTGAGTAGCTAACAAACATTGTATGTCTTAATAAATGGATTTGAGCTTCCAGGCACCAGTTGCATATTATTTTTGGACTTAATTTTGTAGATCATCTGAAGGCATTCGTAGTTTTGGCTTTTTGCAGAAGTTCAGACATGTTGGCTCCTGGTGAGGAATGGCACTGCTTAAAATTAGCTTGAAATCCTGCTTACACTAAGACAAAATGTGATGGGTCATGTAGCCTAAGCCTGTAGGCTTTGGATGCCCTATCTGAGGAGCTCAGACTGCCAAGACACAGTTTGTTTTTTTTGTTTGTTGTCCTATATTTTATCCAAGCTGCAATTGTCTGATTTATTCTTGCCACTCTGTTTTTGATGTGTTTACCATTCCTTTCTTTTTTCTCTAAGCTTTATTTGTCCAGGGAAAGCCAACTGAGCACAATGCTCTTCTCTCATGCTGTATCACATTCACACCTGGGAGCTGCCCACTGTAATTACAGTCCTCTCCTGTGCAGTCATGTGAATCTCCAGCAGAACAGTTGGTGCTTCATTTACTTGTCTTGTTTTTGAAGGCAAAGACAAAGAGAGTGTTACTGCTACTGCTTTAGTAAAAGGCCCAAGGATTTGAACTGGCAACCTTCCAGTCACAAACCTGTATCTACAGGCTATTGCAGTCCTACTTATTATAAAGCTCTTGCCATGTTTACAAACAAGTGCTTGGGGAATAAAGTGTCATTTTTATGACAAACTCACTGAGAGTAAACAGATCCACTCCTCTGCAACAGCAAACTCTGCCAAATGATGCTTTTTCCCAGCCAAACACAGCTGACACCACTTAACTGGGATCTTGATATGTGTCTGTTTTTCTGTGTGGACGCCATGATGGACGTTGTGCCAAGCAGCGCCCAGTTTCACGTCTGTCCTCGCTGTGTGCCTGGAGCAGGGTGAGATGAACCAGGCAATGTCCCCTATCAGCACCAACAATCAGACAGAGCACACAACAGATAATTTCTCTACCAACACAAGAGCGCAAGGCAGCATTAAAAATGGCTCAGACAGGGCACAGCCCAGCGAGAAAAAGAAATCTCGCTCTTTCCTCTTAGTGAGATAAGAGTTCTTAGAGGGTCTCTCACACCAACATGTTAGGAAGCTGAAAATGTGACAGGATCAGAGAGCTGATACGGCCGCTGACAAACAGTGAATTAATTGCTGGATGTGAAAAATTGTTCTTCTTCTTGTAGCTTCTGTTTTTGAGGGCAGTGTTGTTGTCATGGTGATGGAGCTGCAAACTATAAATGCTGGTTTTCATTTAACAGTTGCTCCCTTTTTTATAGTTATCGTTTTATTAGCACCATGGCTAGTCAGAAAGCATTTTACTATTCAAAACTTTGTGTGTGTGTGTGTTTCTGTGTGTGTGTGTGCATGTGCAGGGCTAGCTATTACAGGAAGGGTGGGCGTGCCATGCTGCCAGTGAAATGGATGCCACCTGAAGCCTTCATGGAGGGCATCTTCACATCTAAAACAGACACGTGGTGAGAATCCCTCACTCTTCTCTTTGACTGGCCTCAGAGAGGACACAGCCTGCCTCAGTTTCACCTCCTATATTTCACAGATGTCTGTCTCTCCCCCTTTTTCTGTATTCACTATTCCTCTGTCCTTCTTTGATCCCTACCCAACATTTTTTTTTCAATTCCTTGTCTCT
Organism: Lates japonicus; assembly: GCA_033238685.1. Lineage (NCBI taxonomy): Eukaryota > Metazoa > Chordata > Actinopteri > Centropomidae > Lates > Lates japonicus. Next base: position 3,389,075 of record BRZM01000024.1, on the reverse strand, counting down.
GTCTCATTATTGTCCTCTGCTTTCATCCTTTACCGCTTCAGCTCTTATGATGCTTATAATTTATGACATGATTGTCCTTAGTCTCCCCACTTTTCTTTCCTCCCCTGTAACTAATCTTTCCTCTCATCATCTGCCTCTCGAAGGTCATTTGGGGTTCTGCTTTGGGAGATCTTCTCATTGGGCTACATGCCATATCCGAGTCGCAGTAACCAGGAGGTGTTGGAGTTTGTAACCAACGGGGGAAGAATGGACCCACCTAAAAACTGCCCCGGGCCTGTGTAAGGGCAGATCCACACACACATGCTGAATGTATTCATATGCTGCACATGACCGCAAGAGAAATATGAACCCATGAGGTCTAATTAAGCTTCTCCATAACATAAACAAGAAGGAAAGATACTTAGTTGTGTATGATAACATACATTGTACTCACATACACATAGGCAGCATTCAAAAAAAAAAAAAAAAAACACTAACACAGAGGCAGACATGAAAGGCTCTGATGATTTGCTGATATTGACATGTAAACAAGTTGTGACCTAGAAGGCGTCAGAAAAATTGAACAGGAGATTGTTCTCAGTGCTTTCAGTATGGAAACCACACCAACAGTTTCTTTCATGTTTGCCTCCCAATTTGGAAGAAGTCATGGGGAGCTGATAGGGAGCTAAAAATCACACTGTATTTTTCACTCACTATTTAAGATACCGCCTCTCATGTGAACTCTGTGCTAAAACATATATGGGCAGATCCACACACACACATTTTTTCACTCTCTCATACACATATCCCAGCCTCTCTGTGATTTCACAGCTTTATCCTTCACACCTGTTGGTCAGAGCTTTGCACATTACTCCTCCTAGCATTGTGCAGTCTACCTTGTGTGTTTATTGTAAATGTGTTTTGGTTTTTTTTTTCTTTAAAAATAAACATGGTCCACTGGTGTTATATTAATCTGTAGTTGTGAAACATCCTCACAACACGACACAGCCATTACTGAAAGCAGCAAACTATAGCTGGAATCAGTTCAGCAATTAAAAGCATATCTCAGGATTTAACTTCATCGTTAGTTGCTGCTATAATGAGCATCACCCATTTAACACAATCAGTCAAACTGGTGGGAGGTGAGACTTTAATTCTGCCTGATGTGATCAAAACAATTATTACAAATGTTTTGTCAAAAGAGATCAATCTGGCATTTGTTAAATCAGCAGCAGAGATGGTTCTGGTCAGCTTGTGTTTGCTTTTTGTTTTCTCTACATCTGCATGGAGCAGGAGAAAATGTTGTCACTGAGTGTTTCCTGCTTGTTCCTGTCTACACATACACGTGTATGTTTAGGTATCGTATAATGACTCAGAGTTGGCAGCACCAGCCTGAAGACAGACCCAACTTCTCAACTATCCTGGAGAGAATTGACTACTGCTTACAGGTAAATACACAGTGTGGAACTCTGACTGCCATGTAAACACGAATCAGCAGTTTGATTGATTAGAAATTGTCCTTGTAAATAGTGATTTACAATATTGCTGACAGATAAATTGTGATTATTATGGTTTTTATTATGGTTGTTTATGCTGAACGACAGCCACAGAGAAGTCAACTACTACAGACAGTTTTTTTTCCTTTGAATAGTACATTTGACATTTATATTTTACATTTCTTTTTCCCATATAATCCTGACTTTCAAAGTAGCACTACATTTATGAGAAAGAGTTTCGTGTGTTTCCACAGTTATTTAATCTGGCAGTGCAACATTTTGATAACTGACAGACAACCCCAGTGACATTGCTTACAGCTCTACACTGGAGCTACTTCAGCTAGCGTTAGCTTCACTGACTAACAGTTTGATTTAGTAAATTGTGGTGAACTCTCAGAATTCATGCTAATTAGCTACAGTTGACTAAATTTGCAAGTGACAGTTTTCATTGTAGCTGGAGAAACTACACCACACCACATACTTGGGTGTTAATTGTAAATGATGTTAAAAAAAAAAAAAAAGTACAGCTCTGATCTGTTGATTATTTGCCCCGCTTTAGGACCCTGATGTGGTGACCATGCCCCTGCCTATAGAGTATGGACCTGTCCCTGAGGAGGAGGAGCGTGTACCCATGCGCCCTGATGACCCCTCAGCTCCAACCGTGCTGGTAAATGCCCAGGTGCCTGATGGGGAGGCTCCACAGCCGCCACCCTCCTACCCCACAGACGAGAAACAGAGAGGTGGGGAACACACAGTCGTGACTAGCACAGCATCGGAGGCCAAAGCACAGACGTCGGTCCAGCCCCAGCCATACCTCCACCAGCACCAGCAGCCTCACACGCAGACCTCCATCACCATGACAACCACTAACACGGTCACCTCCACAGCCACCTCTACACTCACCGCCAAGGGACCTCATGTCACCACCCAGCCCAGCCCCGACGGGGGCCATATCAACCTGGCGTTCACCCAGGGCCACCTGCCAGAGAAGGAGGGCCCCAATGGGAAGAACACCAGTCTGTGGAACCCCACCTACGGCTCGTGGTTCCTGCAGCAGCAGCAGAGGAAGCAGCAGCAGCAGCAGCAGAGGCAGGGAGGGGTAGGGGGAGCAGGAGGCAGCGGTGGCAGGGTGCCTGGCGAGGGACAGGAGCATGTGGGCCGGACAGTGGCCGAGGTGGCTGGGGCGCTGGGTCTCCAGCACCAGCACAAGCAGTTCCAGCATCAGTTCCAGCAGCAACACCAACTCCAGCTGCTGCACCATCAGCAGCAGCAGCAGCAGGGTCTCTGTAGACCTCTGTTACCCCCACCGCCACCCCCCGCTGCCCAGTCACCCCTGCTTTTAGATTCAGCCGCCTTGCCCCCAGTTCCCCTCTACAGACTGAGAAGATTCCCCTGTGGGAACATCGGCTACGGCTACCAGGAGCAGGGCCTGCCGCTGGAGACCGCCCACAGCAACCCCAACCCCCCTCCTCCACCCCCTGCCTCCCAACAGGGCACCTCCTCAGCAGCTCACCAGAGGGGGGCCTCTATTCCCACCTCAGTGTCCCTGGGTAGGTCGGGTATGCCCGAGGACAGCCGCCCATTGCTTGTCACCATGGGGACAGTGCAGGATCCCAGACTGCCTAGGATGGAGGGCCACAACGCCACCGTGCTTTAGCCCAAATGCCTGTACTGCTGGTCCCTTTTTTTCAGGCCCTGTCTTTGGAGACTGTGTGTCCAGGACCCACCACAGGAAACAGTGTGTCAGGAGAGATCATTTTACACCCCCCACCCCTACCATCCCACCATTTCCTCCAGTTCAGAAAGAACCCATCTTGCTGAAACAGAGCTGGATGAGTCCATTAGGCTTTTCCCAAGAAAACCCTGGAGGTGTGTTCAAATCCCCAACGGATGCTAAAGCACATCAGACAACTAAAAACCTTTGGGAAGCAAAATGTAGAGTGAAGGCCAGTTTTAAATGTTTTAAGAGTTTAAAAAATGTATTTTTTCAACACTGGAAGGATCCTGCCCGAGTGAGAATACTGAGAATCAAATGGAGAGTTTATGACAAAGGAAGACGAGGGGAGAGCTTTCCCTCTGGCTCTGACCAGGAGCAACATGACAGCTGAAGATGTCTCTTATCTGTGAGAATGGACTGTTGAGAGGATTCAAATCTCTATATTTTGCCAGACTTAAGACTCTGAGTCACAAACTTTGGTGACCAGTTTGACTGTAGCAGCTGTGAAGTTGTCTACAGCTGCCAAACATGTGTCAGTTCTACAGCAGAACCCTCACACTGTTCCTTCTCCACATCCTTTTGGAAAACAGCAGCGTGGTAAATAACTTGTATCAGACTATTTTTCAAGAGTATCACTGAATTGGACACTGGACTACCAGAGACATTTATACAAAAAAAAATACTGGGAAAAATGTTTGTTGTTTGTTGATGTTTGCTTGCCTGCTTGTTTATTTATTCATTTGTTTATTTATTATTTGGAAGTGGCTCTATAAATTATTAAGAAACACGCCTCTTCAAATCCAAACAAATTCATTTTACATCAACTGGTTTTCACTTCAGGTTTTCTAAGCTGCAGGAATTTATTTTTAGTTCTACCTAACAAATGAAAACTCTAAATATCAAAATCAGTTGTGTCCTTTAAGATGGACTGGACAGAAAAATAAAGCAGTGAAGCAGGTTTGGGAGATTATTTGACAAAAGCATATAATGGGTCAAAGACAAGCCACCCTCAGTAACATTTGAGTTCAGCTTTGTGTTATTGCTGAGGACGTGTGATAAAATAAATAAATAATATAAATTTCTGCCCCTGGCACTATTGAAATCACTTTTTGTTCACAGCTCTGTTCTGTTGAAAGAGTGCTTTGAGACAGTGAAGTTGATGCTTTTCTTTACTTATGGCTTTTTCTGTAACGTTATATTAATTCATTTCTTGTTTTAAAACGTTTCTTTCCCCTTTTTGTCTGGCTATAGAAACATGGTGGATATTGCTGAATCAATCTTAACCTTCAAATTGCTATCTCCGAGCACTCTACGTTCTTAAATTTGCATATTTTATCTTTTCTATTATGGGATGAGTGTTGTGGAATACAAATGAGTCTGAGTGAAAAGTTTGAATACAAACTGCTTTCGCTCCACATGTGAATGAAACCCTGGGACCAGTTTGAGTCTCATTCATTTTCTCACACACACGGTATTAACACTCATCTGTGTTTAAAGTCTGCTTCTTTCAGTTTAAGGACAGTTACAAAGTATCTATCAGATAACGCCCTGAGTGTGGCGGGGTTGATATTTAATGATGAATGACGACAATGTGTGTCACTTTTTTTATGCTTTTGCTTGACTGTATTTGGCAATCGTGTCAGTCCGTCCGCTGTAAAGCAATGATGAGCTGTCATGTATGTGTCATGGCGCTCAGTGACTGATGAAGACAAATGCATTCCTGTAGGCCAAGTCAATGAGCAAGTTAAATATTGGCTAATGAAAAGTATTTTGCTTTGTCTCTAATTGTGTGTTCCCTTCACAACTCATCTCCATCGTTTGATGTAAAAAGACAAACTGAACTGCACCTGTAAATGTTGTAATTATAAAGTATTGTACTATGGCTCTGGTAAAAGCTGTAAATTGCCCTTCAGAAGACATTCGCCAAAATTAATAAATTACTATATAATAACTGTTGTGCATTTGTCTGTCTGCTCCTCTCTTTGGTACCAGGGCCCAGTTAATCGGATTAACTCAAGTAGGACTGGCAACATTATAATTTGGTGATTTTTAAAAGCACAATCAGCAACCACAGACATACAGCAGCTTGTTTAGTGTAACATCCCTTATCTGCTAACAATGGAGCTATTCTTTATCTTAAAACTGTACCGTAATGTTCATGCACAGAAACAGAGCTTTTTAAATGCAAGATAAAATCTTTATTTGCCATGTCTGTAGCACTCTAGCACTCCTAGTTTGATGGCAGTAACTTTAAATGTTATTGGCAGCACAAACGGTTGTTGACACAGAGTAGTATTGGTAAAAGCTGGCAGTAATGGACTCGAGAAGTGAGGCTAATTAAAAACAATGAGTCTTCTGCGCACCAGCTATCTAAACTGTTAGCATTATGAACCCTGTGTTACATTACATTGAACCGCAGTTCACATTACATTACATCAGATCAGCAAAGTTTAGGTTTATCACTGAGATGCATCAGCCTCCACACAAAATCCTATTTACTTTTTGCAGACAGCTGCTGGGTAATTTACTATAAAGGGAAACAATGATCTGAGTCGCTCAGTCTCCCTGATATCTTCACATTAGCTCATTTACACTGTTAAAGTTTCTAACATGTAATACTCTTATTTGACAAACTGTATCTCGCTCTGCCAAAAAAATAATTAGCAAGGGTAAAATGTAGGTAGTTAGGTTATAGTGACGTTACAGTGAATTTTCTGAAATCTGCCAAATATTTTATATCCAGATAAGGTAACACTTTATATCAGGCTACACTTATTCACCATTAACTAGTTGCTTATTTGCATGTATATTGGCTCTTTATTGATCATTATTCTGATTCTGATTCTGATTATAAAGCACTTTTTAATCCCTTACTCTGCATGATCATATTCTACAGCTACTAGTCCATTAACTAAGAGGTTTCCCTCAATAACCTCCTAAATACTGTTCATTGATAATAAGTAAGGAAGTTGTACATGAATTTATGATCTTAATATACTTTGCTCAGTATGGACCTCATAAGGTAGTAACAGTAGAAAAGTAATTCAGCCTTATTAACACATGATAAATATGGTCTATTCTTACTTAGACTAGACTTTACTGATCCCTTTGGGATTACTCCCTCAGGGAAATTAAGTAACACATAACTAAACACAAAACTGATGATCAAGACCTCACTTTAGAATAGGAAACATATTCTGAGTTACAGAGACTTCATTTAGACACTGTTGTTTGGACACTGTTAACACACAGTTTTGTGTTTTGTTGTGTAAGAATAGAGTATATTTATCAAGTGTTAATAAGGAATTACTGTTACTACTGCCTTATAAGGTCCATACTGAACAAAGTGTAATAAGATCATAATTCATGTACAACAACTTACTTACTATCAATAAGAAGATTATTTAGGGAAAACTCTTAGTTAATTGACTAGTAGCTGTAGAATATGATCATGCAGAGTAAGGGATTAATAAGTGAGTAATAATGACTAATAAAGAGCCAATATACATGCTAATAACTAACTGGTTAATGGTGAATAAGTGTAGCCTAATATAAAGTGTTACCAAATTCATATTGTGGTAACAGTGTGCTGTACAAAATACAATCTGGGATCTTAAAATGTCCCACTGCACATTTTACTTCTAGGTAATGTTACTGCTAGCTAGCTAACATCTCTTGCGGTGTAATGCTATGGAGGTAAGGGGGCATGGCATTTTTACTATTATTGTTTTACTCCATGTCTAATTCAACCAACATTTTTTAAATACATACATTACATGGTGCTGTATCAATGAGCTTATACTAAGTAGATTTAAAATTAAACTATGGGAAATTACTAAAGTACACAATAATTATTATGATTATATACCTTTATTATTTATTATTTTTTAATTTAAATGACTTTTTAAAATATAAAAGTAGCAGGGCAATGAGACAGGATGTTGGGTTGAGTTAATGGTTAAGGTTAGGAGGGTAGGGTAAGGGGCTAACCAGGGCTGAAAACCTAGAGCTCACTACACTTGTTGGGTCTGACAGCATCATGCATTAGGTCAATGGCAGGTCCCCACAAAGACAGATGAACAGCTGTATGTATATATATATATATATATATATATATATATATATATGTGTGTGTGTATGTGTGTGTGTGTGTGTGTGTGTGTGTGTGGTTTCACAGAGAAGGGAAAGGTTCTATAATATTATAATGAGCATTCCGTTCATCTACTATGATGCATTCATTCTAGAACTAACTGCTTCTGCACAGAACACTCACCTAACCAGAGCCTGGGCTGAGTCACACTTGTCTTCAGTGAAAATTGACATCCATCTATTGTCTATCCATGTGTTTCTTCCTTCTCTGCAGTGTCTTTGTTCAGTTGACCTGGAGAGCCGACACAGAAGAAGAGGCTAGATAAGATTTTCTAATTTGACCAAAGCAAACCTTATAACAAACATTGTTTAGCTTTACATGTATCTAGACCAACTAAATTCTTTCATTTATTTACATTTTATCTTCAAATCAACTACATCCTTCCTCTTACTAGAAACTGTATTAATTTTCAACATGATTAGTTAATGTTTCACAGTTTAAAATATTATTTCACATCCAGCCACCCAGTCTGTGTAAGTACCTGCTTACAACTTAAAACACTGAGAAATAACTAGGAAATATTTGGATTAACATACATTAAATACAGGATTGATTTTACGACAGCAATGAGTTTTTTTCTCTATAATTAAGACATTTATTTTCTCTTAGTATCCTGGGAAGGTGGAGAGGAGATCACCTGTGTGATGGAACACACAAGCTCGGCCTCAGAGAGAAGGTTAAGTCAGACAGTGACAGCAGGGACAGTGATGCTACTGTTTGACTGGCTCCAACAGGAAGTAGGAAATTATTTTTTGCTACCCCTTCTTTTTTTCCTTCATCTCCCTCCTTCTCCCATCCACCCTTCCTCTCCTTCATCTTCCTCTTGTGACCTAACCTTACTTCATCTTCCTTAAACTTTCCTCTCCTTCCTTTTTCCATCCATTCTTTCCACCTTCTATTGCCCTGGCCTTTCTATTTATTCTTTACCTCTCCATCCTGACTTTTTTTCCCTCTCTTTTCTTCTTTCTTTACTGCTCCACCTTTTTCCACAGCACACCTGTCCCATACCATCCAAAATTCCTTCTTTTCTTTTCTTCTTCCTTTACCTAACCATATTTCCTCTCCTTACCTCCTACCCCTTTCACCTTCCTCCCCTTTACCATCCACTGGTCACCTACCTTTTCTTTTTTTCGCTTCCTTCCTTTACCTAACCATACCTCCTCTCCTTCATCCTCCTACCTCTTCCCCTACTCTATCCTTCTTCACATTTCCACCCTTCATTTTCTCTTCCTCTTACTGATCTTCCTCCCTCTTCCATCCACCTTTCCTGTCTTACACCATCTCCTCTCCATCCACTCTCCTCCTCCATTTCCTTAATGTTCCTTCCTTTACCTCTCCACACCTGTCCTCCCCATCCTTCTTCATCTTTCTAAACCCACTCTATCGTTCTTGAATGGGAGATTTAGGTCTTTCCTTCCCTTCATTTATATTCCCTCTTTTCCATTCAAAACGAACTCCACCCTTGTTCTCCTTTTGTCTCCTTCCTGTACCTCTCCTCCCAGTCTCCATCCTTTTTGTCTCTTTCGTGGATGGGGAGTGAGACCCTCTCCCATCCTTTTTTTTAACTTCCTAGCTCCTACCTTTCCACTCCCTCCTTCTCCAACCATCCCCTTCTCCCCTTTATCTTCCCTCCTTCATCCTCCCTCCTGTGACTCTCTGCCGTCCTGTATCCTTTATCTACCCTTATTTACTTCTCCTTTCGTCTCCCTCTCTCTCCCACTTACCTTTCATCTGCTTCCATTTCTTTCCAAACTTTCTTCACCTTTCCTGTCCATCATCTTGTTTACCTTTCCATTCTTATTATCCTAAAGCTTACCCACTTCCCTTTCCACCCTCCCTCTCCTGTATCTTCCTTACTTGACATCCCTCCATCTCATCCGCCCATCCTCTCTTTCTCTTTTTGTTCTTTACATTTCCGTCCTTCTATCCTCCATGGCTGTTTCCCATCCATCTTCATCTTCCTTCTTTTAACCATCCACCTCTCTTGTACTTCACCATTCCTCTCCTGGTTTTCAACTTCTTTTCTTTACACCCTTCCTATCCTTTCTTTTCCTTGTAGCTGCACGCGCACACACACACATACACATACACGTACACACACATGCACATACCCTTCATGGGCAGCATGGTGGCGTCTGTGTGGAGTTTACTTGTTCTCCTTGTGCTTGCATGGGTTTTCTCCGGGCACTCCGGTTTCCTCCCACACTAAAAAAAAAAAAAAAACATCAAACTCAGGTGAAATGAATTCAAATAAAATTCAATGAAAAATAGAATTAACATGTTTGTCTTTGTGTCTGAATATACAGTCAGTTATGCCTCACCCTTGGTTTGACAGCTGGTTGGCTGGTGTAGATATTCCCTGTTTTAATCTGTGTCTGTTTCCACATAACACTGTATCATGACTAACAGAACAAACAGTGTGAGACGTGTTGCTGAAGGGAAAGACAATAAGTCAGGGGATATAACCTGTGAAACATACACAATGAAGAAGAATCACACATTTACATAAATACACATTTTCAGATCGTAGACATTTGGAAAATTCCTTCATATTATTATCACAAAAACTGAAAATGAGAGTGATGTAAAGAAAAGTTTTTAATTTTGTTTGCCAAGGCCATAGTTAGCATTTAAAATCAGTACTGGAAAAAAGCAAACACAACATTTTTTTAAATGTATGGGAGTTATTACCAGTGCCTTGCCTTACTTACTGAGACAGAGTCCTCTTCTCTGGAGCTTTCCATGGTGCCAACTTGTGTTTGTTGCCATCTAGATCACAAAAGCATCATATGCTAAACATCCCACATGTTCTGAAAGTGGTCAGCAGCTTGTTTTACTCAGAATCAGAATCAGACTTTATTTATGTGCCGTACTGTTATGAGAGGACCTAGACTTTGTTGAGGAGCCCAGTTGCAGACGGGAAGAAACTGTTCTTGTGGCGTGAGGTTTTAGTTTTGATGGACCGCAGCAGGTTTACAAGAAAATACACACAAAATCACTTTCATTGTCTTTGATGCAGATTGGAAAACTGAATTTATTTTTGGTTCAGTTTGGTGTCAGTAATTTCAGAGATAGTGTCTTTCAGGTGATAATGTATGCAGACAGTTTTGTGTTTTGTTGTGTAAGAATAGAGCATATTTATCAAGTGTTGATAAGGAATTACTGTTACTACAAGGTCCATACTGAACAAAGCGTAATAAGATCATAATTCACATACAACAACTTACTTACTATCAATAAGCAGTAATTAGAAGGTTATTGAGGGAAAACTCTTAGTTAATGGACTAGTAGCTGTAGAATATGATCATGCTTAATAATGACTAATAAAGAGCCAATATACATGCTAATAAGTAACTGGTTAATGTTGAACAAGTGTAGCCTAATATAAAGTGTTAACAAAAATAATTACCTAGTTATAATAGAGACCATTTTCTATGATACTCAACATAGAACCATATTTATATAGGTTGTTGTTAGTGTACTGTATGTTAGGGATTGATTTGTATCTTCTGAGCTTTTATTTTGACATGATTTCAACTCATCCAGATGTTTCCAGCTAATGGAGATAAGACATTTTTACAGCTGTTACAGGTGGTGTGAATACTGTCAGCAGATTATTCATAATACTTCCACATTAGGAATTATTTATTTGACAATGTACAGAGTTAACATGCTTTATATCTAATACCACATAAATGAAACCATGGTGCTGTTCACTGATGTCAAACTGGAGGTCTAGAGGTTTTTTTTCTCTGATTGCACAGACTTGACCCTGTAATCAGGATGATTGTATTCCTCCTGATTTTACACACTGCCTCTGGCCTCATGGCTCAGCCTGGTGTAGAATACCTCCCATTCAGCGCTCACAGGGGAAAGTCAAAGCAGCCTGCTGCATTAGCAAATACAACAGGCTGCAACAGCAGCAACACGTTTGTTCACTGCGGTTCAGTTTTTCTTATTCTTTGCATATTAAGTGACCCAATTTGCCCTACTGTCCTCTGGTCTTCCAGAGTTAAGACTATGAATTCTGTTATGTAAATGTTTTGTTTCCACCTCTGCTCAGCCTGTCTGCCTTCATGTTTTAGCTAGCTGCCACAGTGACAGATTAAAACATTTTTCAAACTCTTATTTTAGCCACTCGCCATGTTCCACTGCAGGTTTTCTTTATTACTCAGGAGCCTTAGTGTTCCCTCTTAATAGTGTATATTTTACTGCCCTTGACTCTATTGCCCCTCACAGGAGTAAGGTAAGAAAAAACAGACATTAAACTAAAAAGTAACAGACAGACAGAATAAACAAAAAGAATAGAAGAAAATAGATTACATTTGTTTTGTGTCATGATCATATATACAAATAGAAAAGCAGAGCCTTGGCTCAATGAGAAGCCTGGCTTCTCTAAGAGAGAACTGAACAATGGGGGAACAGAAGGTCAAGAAGAGCACAAGTCTCTACAGATATTCACAGGAAAATCAAATAGTGCTTATAAAGATGCCAGACTGGTTTTCACTGACATTCAGTCTGACCTTAGCTCAAACAACTGCTGCAATCCAAGAATTATGGGTCCAGATAACAGACTCGGTCCATTTTCACCAGCTGCTGTAAACTCTCACAAGAGCCATCACACCGAATCCTGGACAGACAACTGTGACAAATGTCTCTCTGTTGTAGCTGTTACTGTGACTGTCTGTTGGTTTTATGTCAGTAGTAAAGTTATTGTTTTCTAACTCAGCATATGATGTTAGAACAACCTGCTAAAGCAACAGCAAGTAACTCACCAAAGAAGCCAAACTCAATAGTTTTTACATTCCTGAACTTAAAGTTACCAAACAAATAAAACAAGTCCTGAATACAAACTCTGCAGATAAATAAAAAACTGAATTGAATTGAATTTAACTGCAGACAAGATTCTTAACTTCTGTTTATCACAGATGTGAGTAGAATGGAGAAACTGACAGGACACATATAGTATAGATGTATTAGTACTAGAGGAAACATCATCCAAAAGTCTACTTTTAATTTATTGTTTAAGCTCCAATTTGTGATTGTTAGATAAGAGCCGCAGTTTAAAACTACCAGCCTGGGGGCCAGATCCAGCACACTTGACAATTAGGCCACCACACATTGAGAATTTACTGTTACAAATTACCTTCAAATCATGCTCAATGTTTCCCCCTTCTTTTATTTTAGACTACTCATTTCATTTAGCAAGATTTGAGAATCAGAATATAAAACTGTTTTAGAATTGTAGCTGTTCAGACTATGGGTAATAACTTTGTACTTTGAAACCTGTGCTGTAGGTTTGGGAAAGCAATGTAAATGAAGTGTGATTCATGTGAAAATCATGTTTATTTGAAGAACATTGAGACACACACACTGCTTGCCTCTTACTATAGCAAGCTGTGAAACATAAGACAGCTAACCTAAAACCAACAGTGCTCTGATTTACTGCAGCACAACTGACACCAAAATGCCTCTCTAAAAGAAAGGCTGGCCTGAAGGGCACACAGTTATATATTTTTTTCCTTTATTTAACAGTCACCAATGTAGAAACAGACAAGAGACACTGCAACTGCAGTTTACTGCAACTGCTTCCAGTCTAATCTGCGAGGAAGAAGCTGCTGTTCTCCATAATAAAGTTTCAAGCAGCATTACTCTTCTGAAGATGCAGAGCAGTATGCTACGGATGAGCAGGTGGAGATGACTGGAAGTAATGATCAGTGGCCTATGGGTAACGTGAGCCTGAGACCGTTGGATTTGAGGCTGAACGCATCTTAACATATGACAGATACCACATTCATGTTTGGAGTCTTGCTAATAAATGAAAGATATGAAGTTTGCTCGTAAAGAAAAATCATTTTAAATCAGTATTTTGTGTCAAATCATTACAGCTCACTTTGGTAAAACAGTTGTTCAATAAGCAGGATTATGTACAGTGAGCTGGTCATTATTGCACATAAGCCCTGACAGGGTGAATGGAGACCCCAGCAGGATTATCCCTGTATTATAAACATGTCTACAAATGTAGGGGCTTGTGCAGCTGCCAGTATGTATTTACTACTGATAGCAAATTGTATTCTTTGGGTGCCAGCTGTGCCAGCGCTGCTCTCCATCATGTTAAAAAAAAGCAGACTGGAGTCTTACTTCATGGTCGTACAAAGATTATTTGTCTCCCATCAGGGATCAGCTCTACAAAGTGCTGATGGTGCAGCTAAGCACACAGCACACTGTGATGCGGTATGGCTGAGCTTTATCTTATTTTATACTATTGATAACAAACCATTTAAATGCAAGACATAGGGGGTTTAGGAGTCAAAGTGTGTGTCACAGGGACTTCTATTCATCATTTCAAAAGCTATATCCAAGAGGAAAAAAAGAAGAGAAACCATGGAATGTGTCCTGCTATGATTTTCTGACATGTAGACAAAGCAGAGAGGCTGAATTCAAAAGCATGACTGTGTTTCCCATAACTTTGTTGGTCCACTGGAGCTCTCCACAAACTGCTTGCAGTGTGTCTATTTTCAACACAGTATGTGCTCTACTTGTCTTTATCAGAACTGCCTTCTCAAAGAGTCAAATAAAAGTGGCATTCACAATGTAAAGAGTCACTACTATAACCAGTGAAGTGGACCAGAGTAAGCTGTTTGAGACATACACTCAGTGGCCACTCTATTAGGAACACCTGTACTGTCTAATATAATCTAATCCAACTGTTCTGTCATAGATGTGTAGGCTTAAAACTTTCCTTTTTGATAAAGCTTATAGTTAGGGCTGGCTCAGGCTCGTTTGAAACATCCCTTAGTTATGCTACTATAGGCCTAGACTGCCGGGGGTTTTCCCATGATGCAATGAGTTTCTCTCTCTCCCAGTATTGATTCATATCCAATAATTACATGTTACTAACCTGATATCTTCCCTTTCCCGTAGTATTGTGCTCTTCCATCTCTCTCTCCTCTTCTGTCTCTTTCTGCAAGTATTTTTGCCTCTGGAGCTGTAGAGTCTGATTTGTGATGACAAGCCTCCTGCTGCTCCTACAACCCTGCTCAACACCTGCTGCTATACTTAGAAATTATTAGTACTGCTTCTAGTATTACTGCTACTATTGCTACTGCAACTCTCCCCCCTCTCCTCTCTCTCTTTCTCAACCCAACCGCCTGCCCTGAGTGTGGTTCTGCTCGAGGTTTCTGTCTCTTAAAACAAAGTTTTTCCTTCCTAGCCACTGTCGCCTAGTGCTGCTTATGGTGGGAACTGTTGGGTCTCTCTCTGTAATTATAATAATACAAATAGCACAGTCTAGACCTGCTCTATATGAAAAGAGCCTTGAGATAACTTCTGTCGCGATTTGGTCCTATATAAATAAAACTGAATTGAATTAATTACACTATACAGAATGTTTTAGCATTGAAGTTATTGTTAGTGGTGGTGACCCTGATATTCTGCCTGCCTCATTTATATAAGCTGGGGGACAAAAAAATTACAAACACCTCTCCGTGGCTGCTGTGATCAAACTGGGTGTATGCTACATTCATGTCATATGAGTGAGACAGTAGAGATGGACCTTAACCCACAAAAGATGTTTGTGCATCTAAACACAATAAATTTGTATTTGGATGTAGGACAGTTTTCATAAAGGAGACTCCTGATGCTCAGTTTGTGCTCACTGTCATAGTGTTTTTTAGTTGTTTTTTTTTTTTTGTTGTGTTTCTATGATGATGAGCATTATGAATGGCCTGGTGCTGCTCCAACTTGATTTGTTTTTTTATGTCTGGTATTAAAGCTAGAGCTTTTTATTCTTGTTTATTTATTTTACAGATAGACAGTCCCTGGTGCCTCATTGACAGTTTGTTTCATTTCATTCTCACCTCTGAATCAATCTCTTGGTCAGTAGTTTGCGCTGCTTCCCCTGATCCTTTCCCTTGGTTTCATTTCTCCTGCTCTGACTACAAAGATAAGTAACAATGAGCACAGAAAACAATTTTAAGCAAGCACTTAAGCATCTATTCATTCCACAGTCATGGCATAATAGACTATGTCTCCGCCACTCTGACTTGAATGTGTGTGCCCAGGCTGGCAGTAAGCAAACAATGCCACTCCAGCAGCAGGCTTTTTCAGCTTTGACTGAGATGAGCCCCAGTGGAATCACATGGTAAGTGAACAGACGTGTAACCATTTCAAAGTGCTTGTGCTTTTTCATTTTCAGTCCCTGAAGACAACCCTCCTCTGCACTTTATGAACAGTCCAAGAAAGTCGAGCAAACCTCCCTGTCGTTCGTACAACTGCACTCAATGAAGGCACAGAGCCAAAGAGGAAATACACTCATGGGCATGAGGTCAAATTAGAATAGAATCTTAAACTTTATTTTTTACAAATGTTGTTATTTTCCACAACATGTAAATGCATCAGACCAAATCCCCTCTCTCACACACGCACGCTTATACACATCAGGAATTTCATGGGAAAAAACAAACCAAAAAAAAACAGTATACCCGCAATTACCCAAACGAACACAGTGCCAAAACACTTTTATACCCATCAGTGGAATTTGAAACCACTCACGCTGTAGTACAGTGAGGTGCAGATACAAAGTATGCAAGTATATCTATAGATGAGATCTGGCATTTGTTAGTGTCCCACTTACTAATGCCACAGAAATGATCACAGAGATGGCCTTAATGCAAATGAGAAGCTATTTTCAAAGAAGTGTTGATTAAAATGTTTAACAAGAATCCAGAAAGACTGCACTTTTAAAACACACTGGTTTCATCTGTTAGCTCTGTGGCAGATATTTCAGACAACCGTGGGCTCTGACCACCACTGCTTTTCAATCACAGGGGGCCTGACCAGACAGATCAATGAGAGAAAGCCATTGGAGATTCTTCAGCTACTGTTGTGGCCTACACACCCTAATTGGATGGTACATGAGTGTTTTACTGAATAGTGGGGCCTGTTTTCCACATGCACAATCGATGGCCTGTTCTCTGCTGAGTTGTCCAGACAGCTCTAATCAAATAGCAAACTCTGTCCTTGAAACTTCTGGATGATCGCATATTTCCTGTGTCAAGCTGCTTTTGTTTGTCTAATACCAAAGCTAGGGACACACACACATTCCTAATCATCTCTGAAACCTTGCACATCTAACAAGTGACATTTGTATTTTTCAAAGTTCAAAATACAGAATTACCTTCAGCTTTCTCCTAATTCAGGCTGTAAAACTCTAAAATGTGTATAATAGTGACAGCTCTGACAGGTCTAATGCTCAGTCAGTGGGACCAAGGTTTAAATTCTCAACCCCAACACAAATCAGTCATGGGGACAAATCAGGTTTATAATCAGGCTTTTCACTATCAAGTGTGTTCCCAGCTGAAGTTAATGTATTTATCAAAGCAACCTACGCTGTGTTATTTAATAGACTGTAACTAAATGACACTACTGCCAAAACAATGTCATCAATCTGGCAAAGAAGGATGGAATCAGAGCCAAAGGGGCAGACAGGTAGGATTTTTGCAGCCGATAGCACAATATAACCATCATTTATCTGTGTATGGTTAATGGACAGTCTGTGGCAGATACTGATGTATGTAGGAGGAAACAACCTCTGTTGATGTGGTTGTATTCTGATGGAGGTTGATGGAGGTCTAGGCTTAATTAAATCCTGCTTAATTCATAAACTGAAAATTCAGTTTTGATGCAACTTCCATCAATTATCTGTAAGCCATGTGATGCCCCTGGAAAAATCAATCAATCTGTCTTGTTTCAAAGTGCTCTTAATTAATACACATGCACATGCACACGCGCACATAATCACAAACACACAGAGACTTTTGGTTAGAGAGGCTACATCATCATCTAAATTATGTGATAAAAATCTCTACTTGGTGCGATCAAAATTAGCTTTGGGTACAGAAATAGTTTTTGATGTATGCACATCCATACCGTTTGTTTTATCATACTCTGATCTATCATGTTGATGTTTGTCAGTGCAATCAGATTAAAAGTAGTGCAGCGTCTTATGTCTTATTAAGACATTCCCTCCACATCCTGTAGAGACAAATTCTAGGAACTGAAAGTTAATTTTGTAAAGTGCTTTCTTTGCCTCCTACATTTCTCCAAGATCTTCTAGTAAATTAAAGTTGAACTATTATTAAGTGGTTTTATTACTGTAATTCACACCACTTCTGAAGAGTATAGAGGAAAGTCAATAATGCTCAATTCAAAAACGAATAGGAAGTTACAACTTGCTTTGAGCAGAACATAAACAGAAAGTCTTCTGAACTAATCCTTTCTCAGTCCTCAGCTGCTTTCATTCACCAAGCGTGACCCATTGATGCCGCGGTAGGTGACACGGCTGGGACGGACCAGCACGCCGTGGCCAGGTCGACAGGTGAAGTAGCGGCGGCCTCCCACAGAGCCGTCATTCTTGCCCTTGGGGCTTCGGAGCTCCAGACCCAGCCACAGGCCCGGGGCAAAGTCTGCTGTGCCCAAGTAACGGATGAACGCCATCTCATTGGCACTGTTCAGCAGGACCTGCATGCCCACATGGAGACGGACCTGTCCGTCAGAGCTCGCCAGGGGGGTGGACCCTGCCGTGTTCCCAGGAGCAGTGCCGCTGCCTCCACTGAGAGTGCTCCAGCGCCGTCGGTGAGGAGTGGAACGACTCCTTTTTTTGTTTGTTGTTGTTTTTTTTAGATGAATTGTGGAAGCACAGAGAAAATACAGCGAGAAAGATTTATGAGAAAAGGTATGAAGCGTGAGAGGCTATATCAAAAGTAAGTGGGAGATTCATGGGAGCTCAGTGTTTGAGGGATTGATCTTCAATTCCCTGTTCTCTCTCATTATAAGCACAATCATGCATTGGCTATTTAAAAAAGGAACCTTTTGCTGACTAATACCACTGCCTCTTATCAGTATTGATTCTGCCACTGCTGCAGGGGATTAGGATGAAGCTGAAAAGCTTGTGGAGGGAGAAATGTGAGGGCTGTGTAGAAAAGAGACACACCTGGTAACAGGACTTCTCCTGCTTGTCTCCTTTGGGGTGGCGATGGCCGATGATGTGCTGAAACTGCGACGGATTGTCCCTGCATGGCAATCACAAGAATCAAGTACTCCCATACAAATTCTTGTATAAGAATGACTTCACGAGCACTCACAGAATAATAAATGCAGAGACACACACTTGCAATGAAGGCAGAACTCTCACCGCTTAAAGGATGACTGAGGCGTGCAGAGGAGAGCTCTGAAAGGCAATCGACTGATCCATGGATCCTGTGAGTAAAGAAGAAAGAAACATTTTAAGTCACATTACTGTAACTCTAGGAACATTTACAAACACTATAATAGTTCAGTTTCAGTTTTAACATTTTAGAGTTCAGATGAATGAGAGTTGCTGGGCCTGCATCTGATGATGCCCCCCTCTCTGAAAACAACAAGACTCATAGTGTCTGCTGTTTGCACAAAAGCACCTGTCCTGCTTATTGATGTGTCCGTAAGCTGCTCTGCGACTATAATAACGTTATAGCTAGTGAAAGCCATTAAGAGGGAGAGTGCCAGTGTTGAGAACTGAGCAAAAGAGGAAAAAATATTACCTTGTTTTCTAAAGGATGTCAGTGGAGGAGTAGAGAAACTTAAAAAATAGTGTGTGTGTGTGTGTGTGTGTGTGTGTGTGTGTGTGTGTGTGTGTGTGTGTGTGTGTGTGTGTGTGTGTGTGTGTGTGTGTGTGTGTGTGTGGAGGGTAGGGGGGTTGTGATAGCTGCTGACGGGAAAAGAAAAGAGGATGAGAAACAAGTGGCTGTATTGGATAGAAAGAATGTGAGATTCTCCATTACAGAGGAAAACCATGCGTTTGGCTGAGCCTGCTACGTGCCCCAGGGTTAATTACAAAAAAAAAGAAAAGAGGAAAAGGATATGAATAAGGGATGTCGAGAAAACAGAGATGCCGACTTCCTAAAAAGCATCTTTATCTCATGGAAGATGTGAACAGTGGGTTCTTGAATGGTGGATCTGCACTGAGATGAAACTCAAGTGGCAAAGGAAGGTGAAGAGACTGATTATACCTCAGTATAAAGGTGGAATGTGTTAACAAGCAATCCCTCAAAACTGCACAAGCTCACTCTCTTTTCAAGTAAAAACACTCAGCATTTTAGAAGCCAACTGCTTTTTAAAAACTGTAAATGCTTTCGTTCAGTTACGACACACATTATATACTTGAGTCATTGTGTTATTAATGTACCATCCAATAAAAACTGTTTTTATTCACTTGCAGAAAATGTTAAGTAAAAACAAAACAACGCCTGGCAGTGAATAAATTAGTGGCTTGTGAATATGTATGTCAGGCAAAGGTTTCCATTTCCCCAGGATCTCCATAAATAACACCCTTGGCACTTGATACATCTGTCGAGTCAACACTTTGTCTGTGTAGTGTGCAAGCCCAATGTGATCTTGCCTGCTGAAATGTATGTTGTTGTTTCTATAATGCATGAGTTGGTCGTCCTTATGAAAGATCTTGAGGGATCCACAGATAAGTGACCAATCAATAGACAAAGCTGAATAAATGAGTCAACAGGGGTCACTGAATGGTTTAATCAATATGAAAATGAAGTGAATCATATGCTATGGAGTTTCCAGATCTCAACCCAGTTTAACATTGATGGGAAATTTTGGAGTGACATTTGACCCAGGGCTCTCTATAGCCATTATCAAAACATCAAAAGTTCTAGAGCCTTGGACAATATATTCCAAGGAGCACAGAAGATGCTCTGTTTACCTTACCTAGACAGTTAATGTTGGGTTTTTTCCTTCAAACTGTCACCTCTGTATTTCACATACAACCATTCTAGCTGACAACAGCAAATCTCTGCAACTGTGATAAATAGGAGTGAAAGATTAAAAGGAAAGCAGGCAAAGTGCGAACTGTAGATTTATCTAATTGGCTGTTTTACATTTCTATAATAGGACTCCAATATTGCCCACTGCAGAACTGTTTTTTTATGAATCAACAGCACAATATGCACAAACACTGATACAGGAATTAATTGAGAAACAAAAAAGATGATTGGATTGGGTATGGATACATCCAGACAGTTCTACCACTTATACTGCAATTAAGTCCAATTAATCTCCAATTTGTAGATGGAGTCATTTCAGTGGGAAATACTACCAAAATTGAGAAAGATATGCAAACTCAAACAAAAACCTCATCTGTTCCATACAATCTACACTTTGACATCAAAAAAGATTTTAAACTTTGAGTTTCAACAGTACTCAGTTATAGTCACAAATAAATAATAGAAGTATTTTCAGATCACTCTGAACCATCACATTTTTCTCAAACTCTCAATCTCAACAGTTTTTTCAAGTCACAGCTGAGACAGATTATTATTTACTGGCATGTTTTTAAGAACTACCATCTTAAATACATGACCAGACCAGATTATACACATCAGAGAGCTTCCTGAGAGGCTGATAAGACATCTCAAGAAACAAGTGTACTGTGCCTGAGAGCATCTTTTGAATGGAGTGCTCACCAGTCTAAAATGAACTAGTCTCCATCTTAAATTAAGCAATATTAACCGAGAGAGTGTGCTTCAACTCGGCGCAAGCGCCTCGGTCCTGACCGCATCACTGTCATGCTCAAATGACATTAAAGCACACCCTCGAGTGTAATATTGCAATTATACAACTATTACCAACAAAGTAAAATGTATATGGCGGAGTAATATTTTTGGTGATGAGTAAGGCGTGCTGTCATGCTGATTTGAGTCTTGTTGACCAATCAAATTGCTTGGTCGGAACTACTTGTTGTATAATTTTCGATAAATATTGCAAAAACAAAACAGCGCTTCAGTACCACTTTCTCACAAGGAATGTTACTGATCAAAAACTTGGGTTCCTCCCGTTCTGAGTTCTGAGTGATTACATTTAAAACATAGAAGATACTGCATCTTAGAGATTCTTCTAAGCTATTTCTTGCAAACATAAAAGGTCAATTTTCTACTTTGTTTCATATTTCAAAACCTGCATAGTGTTTTATGAACAAAGTACAGCTATTAAAATAATAAAACAAACTGACACTAAAACATTGACTTTAAAGTAAATATATATCTGAATCTGTATGTATATGTGTAGAAACAATACACTGTTTCTGTAACACCACTGATAACCATCACCATTGTAACACCACTGACAATATTTTGGCAATATGAAACACATGTGATCACATTTATATCAGATCTGTGGTCTGGTGCTTTGAGCAATGTCAAAGAGGTTGTACACAGACTTGTCTACGCAAGATGTGTTCAGGTGTTGGTCAACAGCACTGCGGTAATTCTCAAACCCCAACATGTGACACACGTGAGACGGACAACTAAGAAAAATGTCTGAAACACTCTGTGTAGATATGCCTTTAGCTGTCTGTTTTTCTATTGATAAACCTGAGTTCACTCACTATTTTCACCACATCTTGTCTTGTTGACAGTAAGCAAAACACAAGGAAACGTCAAATAAATATTACCTGAAAAATTGGCAAATAGTGACTCTCACAAACTCTCATAAATATCACCAAACTCATGATCTGCACTTTATGTCCTGTCTAACTTGCAATCACAGCACTACCATATGAAGATAACCACATGTATATCACACAGTGGGACATATCAATATATTTCTATCAATAAAAAGACTTAAATGGCAAATGCATGCAACATTTTAAGGTATTCTCTCACATACTCCACACCCTATTGTGAGACCTTAACAAATGACATACACATATCCATAATCCATATTTAAAAACAGGGATGATGGCGCCTGGATCATTACTAGGTGCCACATTAAATTGAGAAGTCATGGTGGGCGAAGGCCTCAGGCTTCACGTTTGACAACTCTGACTCTCATTAATCACCGGTACAGAGGAGGGCTGTTTGCTGCACAGAGGGCAAAATCAAATATGTCAACTTGCACAAATGACACTGTCAAAGGAGCTCATTAGCGCCATCAGATGTATTGATGAGGGCAATGAAATACAACCTCAGGGTTTTTAGGTCATATTGTTGAATTCTTCAAAAATCTGCTCTGAACTTTAAAGAATTTCTTGAAGATATTTGTTTGACAAATTTGTTTTTGCTTCTGTGGGTGACCACTGGCAAAAACAAAAAGAACCATTAATCATTAGTGGAATTATTAACCTCCTTTAAGGGCCTGCACTCACCTTTGAACACGAGATGGAGGAGCAAAGACGCCATGTTTTGGTGGGCAGCTGAAGTACCTCACTCCACCCACTGATCCATCATTCTTACCACTTGGCTTGTCCAGTTCAATACCCAACCAGAGCCCTGTGCAGACAAGACAGACAGTTCAGAAACTAGGTATCTATACTGCTTATCCTTAAGGGTATCATAGGGCTGACATATAGAGACAACCAACCATTCACTCTCACTCTCAGAGTACCTGGAGAGAACCCAAGCAGGCACAGAGAGAACATGCAAACTCCACACAGAAAAGCCCCAGGCAGAAAAGCCCCACTTAATACCAGCAACTGTAAATATCAGACGTGTTGGCAAGACAGTTTTGTCTGATGGACAGACTAGCAATCAGCTAGTGATGACAAATATGGCTGCCAAAAGCTTGTTATGTTATTAGCAACCTCTCTACATGGAATGCTATCAGTCTGGTGGTGATGGTGGTGATAAAATTAAAATTCAGATTTCACTGTATTTATATTAACTAACCCAACACTGGTTCAGGACAGATTTCTATGTCCAAGCTGGTCTTTGGTTTGTAAAATGGTTCAGGGCAGCCAATATTTCACTGCACAGCACACCTTATGAGGGAGCTCCTAAATAAATAACTGTTTTGCTCTTTAACTTTCAATCACTGCCCTGTGAAATGATGTGACTGTTCCATATGGGCAGAAAGTGAGTTCAGGGAGTCTTCCTCAGGTGACACGTCTCAGACAAAATGTTATAAAGAAGACATTTAGCTGCTTTTGGTACAGAGACACAGTCCTCAATGCACAGAGGCTGAGATAACAGAACACTGCTAGCACTGATTAGTAGAAGAGTATCAAAGGAAATTTAAGACTGAAATCCCTTCAAACATAATTCTCAGTGGTTTAAGATACCTTAGTACTAATTCATACATGACTGATGCCTGGGCAGAGCTACTGCCTAACTCTTAGTGAATAGAGTGAGCGGTTTTGTGTTTGGATTTGCTCAGCAGGAGTTTCTCATATCTTATTTTTCCTAAGTATCTTCTGTCCAACTCGAGGTTTGCCACAGCAGTGACTTGTGATGAAGTATGTAATACAGCTCATGCAAGTTGAAAGAGAAGAGCTTAAAAGAGCTTCTGTAGTTTTCACCACGTGTCTCATTGTACAATGATGATAAGTATTAAGATTTATGCAAACAAATTTGACATTTCTTGCAATGAATTGAAAAGAGAAACATTGAAGTCACAAGTTTTACAAGTTCTACATTTAAAGACAAAACTGCGTTCATTCATCTGTGTTGTTGCTTAGGACAAAACTTGAAAAACTCAACCTTAAATATAAACAATGTGTCCAAAAAAGTCATTTTTTCATGGGCTATTACATTGATAGTCAACCATGTTAACATTCTTTGTTTGTGTTACTGCACAGACTTGAGTCTCAGTCATTTTATTTTCATGTATTAAAAGAATCAGAAAATTATTTTTAACCCTGTAATGACAACGAAGTTGCCTAAGCTGTGCAATCACCAATTCACCCATTTATCTGTCCAGAAAGCACCAGCTCAACAGTTTACTGCCCAATTAAAAATACCAGGATACAGTTAGGGAGACATTAAAGAAAACTGCAGTAATTCTAATTCTTCATGCATGGCCTGAAAATAGAAAAGTAAGGACAGAAATGGTTTAGTAAAGCAATAATGAATATCTTAGATAGGCTCAAGAGGCTTTTTCTAAAGTTCTCAAGGTGCTATACACCCAAGTCTGCTGAATCAGTGTCAGTGCTTGTTGTGAAATATAAAGTAATATTTTTTTTTTTTACTGAGGGTATTTTGGTCTTACTTCTGAACAATAGCTGTGATGAGACATAATGACACTGACATCAATTTAATTCCCTGTAACTTTTAGGAAATTCATTGTTAATTAGCCCTCTAAGAGCATTTCCCTGTGCATATCCATGTCATTCACACTGTAACACTGGATGTGTAATGGTTTAGACATTAAGTAGAATAGTATGTAATGATTCAGGTGTGTGATTGAAATGCCATTCAAACTAAACAGATAAGAGGCAACACTGCAAGTAGTTTAGTGTGATTTCAACTGTCAAGTCTTCACAGGGGGAGAACGTCAATTTTAACAACTGACCTGGAGCAAAGCTGGTCTTTCCATAAAATTGGACTACACCAGTTCTCTGGCCTACCACCAGCACCCTTTCCCCCAGACGCACCTCAGGGCCCTCACACACAGAGCTACTAGCTGAGGGGGTACGGCTCCGAACACCTGGGAGAGATGAACAAAGAGTGTTTCACAACTGTGATAATTACTGCCCTCTCAATTTGCTTTCATTAAATCTGTCTAATCATGGGAAAATCCTGAAATGACACTAATCTTCAGTGTTAAGATAATCCAGACCTGAAGCAGCAAGTGCGGTGGTGCCAGAGTAAGAACGGAGGGCTGGTGAGGGTGTTGTCCTGGGACTCAGGGAGACACGCTCCCTTCTCTGCCTGGCAGGAAGGCGCTGTCTTGGCAGAGGACGAGGTCGGGCACCTGGCCCATGCCGAGAGTCCAGTGAAGAGGACGAAGAGGAGAGAGAGCGGGAGAGAAAACCTTTGGGGAAAATGACAGAATGAGTGAGTGACAGTAAACACAGATAATTTAAAGACGGAACCTTTCGAAACAAGTTTAAAATAATAAAATCTATTAATGTGCATACAGCCCGTTGCCAACTATTACTACACATCACTGTGCATCTAAGCTCCACTAGGACATTCTGCTGTCTAGTGTCACACGGCACAAACTGTGTGCCTCTCCTCTTAATACTGAACCCACCATCCATCCATTCAGACTTTTGTAATTCCATTGAAATAATGAAGCTCAGCCTATTATTCATTTTTCCATTTTATTCTGAGTGTGACAGTGCCAATCGCACTCAGATCCAGACAATTACCACTGGACTTTTTCAGAAATCCAGGCAGCTGTGTCACATCATTCTAAGGCAGCACAAATCAAGTGAGCTCAATCTTTTACAGTTGTCCCATTACTGAGGTCCAACTAAGGGCCAACATACTAATCCCCTCCCACCATGAGGGATGAGATGGAAGAGGGGGATGCCCAATTTCACTCTTTAAAAGCCATTTGGACACAGGACCTCATTAAGCTTTTAACTTTCACAGACCTTCACAGGCCATAAGTTCATTAAGTGTCCAACTCTTAGAGGCTAATTGATTAAATCTGTGCCAAAGTGCTTTAAGAAGAAAAGAAGATTCAGCTACAAACAAATTGGAACCAAGACTGTGATGGGCAGAAAACTTCTCAACCTTTGCCAAAAAATGTTTTCAATAGTAAGTCCTGGCTAATGGGCCCTTAAGAGTGGACAGAAATGCACAGATATAATAGCTGAGGCTGCTGATTCTGTCATTTCTGTTTGAGCCAATCAATGCCTCATTGCCTTAATTGATTGCTGGACTGGTGAGGTTTTGGCTTCACACACAATGAACATAACTTCAAGTATAGTGTATTTTCAGGTTGAGGAGAATATCTAGAATTCAGATTATGCTAAATATTCACAAGCTGCTGAAACACATTCTGTGTTTTCATCTAAATGTAGATGGAAACTAATTTACCATCTAAATTATACCTCAATTGCAAATGCATTTCTAATGTGAGATACACAGTGGTATATCAAAGTATGCTATAGAGTGAAATGGAGCCCTTTTTATTTGAAAAGGCATTGATATTTCTGTTGAGCTACTCACAGATGGATTATGATGTTGGATTCAAGTATTAAGGTGCACTAATTATCAGAGACAGGTGGGGATTAGGAGTGTGTAGAACTAGGATTTGAACAATTTCCACAGTTTTAACCAAGGAGAGACTATATTAAACAGTGCAAACTCACTTCCACACTATATTCTCTGATACACAGTGCATAGAAGCGCACTCAGCTGTATCTGTAGTACCTGTCTTTGTCACTGAGGTGTTTCCTTTTGTGGCCTGATTAGGACCAGGTGGACTTTTTTGATTATCAATGGGTTTTTTGACAGATGGAGACAAACCTTCCCACACACAGACACACACACACACGCGCACACACAGACACAGACAAAAGAGATACAGACGTCTTTTTAAATACACAGATCAATAGTCATCTTAGTCAGATAGAAGACTGCATAAATAACGAATCATCACAGTTCTGTAATGTTTGTACAATTTGAAAGTTACTTTGAACCTCTAAATTGTATTAAGATTGTGTAGTGAAAAGTGAAATTAGCTATGTAAATCTGTCTATATCATTTCTATAGCTGTTATGCTGTATCTGTTGAAGTACTGCTTGAGTATTCTGATTATCAGAAAAGACTTAGACTGGATGTATAATCTCGGTGGAAATATTAGCATAGCATAGTTACAGTGGTTTGCATGTTAAGGAATCATTCAACACGTGAAAATTTATCCAAATGTGACTCCAATTTGTGGAAATACAGTTGAAATAGTTCATTAAGTTTGGAGAAATAAAGAGAATTACAAATGATCCAACTAGGAAGACACAGTGTGGCACTCAAAGAGTGGCAGTATTAAAAGCAGAGACAAAAAGTGCAGTGAAAAGAACAGTGAAAATATAAAACACAAGAGCAGGAGAGTGAAGAAATGCAAATAAAGGACAGCATGACATTGTTGAGTAGCAATGAAACAAGAATTACTGAAAGGAATATTTTCTTGATTGAACTA
Organism: Lates japonicus; assembly: GCA_033238685.1. Taxonomy (NCBI): domain Eukaryota; kingdom Metazoa; phylum Chordata; class Actinopteri; family Centropomidae; genus Lates; species Lates japonicus. Next base: position 3,361,816 of record BRZM01000024.1, on the reverse strand, counting down.
AAACTCTCTTTTACTCCAACACACAATGAAAAACATTTAAATATGCTGAGACAAGCAGTTACACCCACACAAAAGCCCCAGTGACAATAAATTCAAAAGAAAAAACTTCAAAAGAAATCTTGGTACCAACTCAAAAAGCACATAATGAGAAATCACATTTCTTGTAGAAGTAAACATAATTATGTTCTATAACTAGTTTATAGCACCAAAACTTAACAAGTTCAAGCTTAATATATTGTTTGCTGACTTGAATTAAACCTTGAGTTAAATAGACAAAAGCCTTTTAGAGTCAGCATTTTAATGGGTAATAAAATCAACATCAACATGTATCTACACAGATTAAAATTAATCATCTCTAATGAGGAGTCAATTCATACATAAATCTGCCATATAAACGGTCTCACATTACGCTCAACTCATTAATATGTCACCTTAGTTTAAAACTTTATATCGCACTTTAAAAGGCGTTAAAAAAACTCAAATCAGCTTGGTATTTATTGATTGCCATTTCAGTTCACATTTAGAGGCAGCTGGGAAACGTTCCCTTCAGAGGCAGAGTTGTGTCTTTCCTTTGAACTCCAAAGAGGAGACTACATTCCAACTCAGAATACCAAACATTTCTTGTCACTTGACCTTTAGCTTGCAGGGACCTCCTGGCTCTATCTATCTCTTCCACATACTGACGTTCACTTCAAGTGACAGACTGCAGCACAGACTGAGGCTTTATGAATCAAGCAGGGGTGCTTTGTGAGCGTTGTCTATGTTCCCACCGCCCTTTGAGGCCTGAGCTACAGTTGACACACTCTAATAGGGTCCAGCCTGGCATTCTGCTGTGTCTGTCTGTCCTGGTTAGCAAAATGAGACAGTCCCACAATGACCCATCCAATCTATAGATACACATGAGCAAGCTGTCTACACTGCTGATCTGAGGGGAAGCTAAAACACAGGTGGCTCTGAGAGTCTGGGCTGTAAAGGCTGACAAAGAGCCTGAAAAGTGTTTAGCCATAAATTAATCTGGTTCCTGGGTTGTATGGAGGTGCCAACACATGCCCTCACATGCAATGAATGCCACACATACACAGTCACACACACCTTGTGATGAATGGCTGCCAGGCTATTCAGCCTGTCTATGCCCTAGTTATTAAACCCTGCTTAATTGGACTATCAATCACTGAATTCCATAGGCTACTATGAGGTCCTCTATTCCAGTCACGTTCAGATCAATTGGCCTTCAAAACCTTTGAATATTACATCGCCACAATACAGCTATAAACCCTAGAGGGCGCAAGAATCACAAAAACCTAGCAAAGCAAGGTTTCTACTATGCTCTGAGGTGACTGGACTGTATTATGAGACGACATTAGTTGGCAGTTGAGGATGTGGACATCCAAGCACCGTCAGAGCAAGGTCTTGTCAGCAGTCTAATTTATGCATTGTCCTTTGGCACTTGTTCAGAATCCACTTTTCAAAGGATTTGAAGAAGATTAATATGAAAGCAATAAATCCTGCCATGCAGGGTCATGGTTCACACAGGCTAGGAAAGTTGAGAAAGCCTCTTTTTGGCACAAAAGACATCTAGACTTAGTACCGCCAAAGCAGGCTAAAAGCTTTCTATGTTGGCATGAAAACTGTTAGCATGGGCATTCATTTTAGAATTTAGAATGAGTGTGTTCCCACAACAACCTCTATTAAAAAGCATTTTTTTAATATAGATTTTTTTATTATGTCAAACACACATCAACAGATATACTACACTTGATACTCCCTTTACACACATACACACAAGATCAACAGCATTGGAGACAACAACTAAAGCAATGAACTTTTAATATTGTATTGCTTCTTAATGTACTTCAAATGTATAATATAGTTAAAAGAGCTGAGGACATACTGTTCTTGTTTATTTAACTGACTAATTGGGAGATGCAACTCACACATTGCCTGGGTTTCCATGCATATTACTCAATAATCACTGTATGTCCCCCTCATCTAAATTATTAGTCAATATGTACAGACAATGACATCTCTCTTGTCTGTCTTCAAAAACAAAAGCCACATCTTTGGCTGGGTGGGGTAATATAGCAACTAGTGGTACCAACCTGCACTCATCTGGCTTCACAACTGGGCACCAAAAACACATTTAGTTTAAGAAATCACAAAGTACAGAGTACAAATCAAATTAGGAGAGATTTAGAGGACTGGATTGCAATTTTTTTAGACTTTCCCTCAATTGTTTTCCTGTATTGCATTCATGGAGCTCGTCTCCCCCTGGACCCTCTGTATTTCAAACTGAAGAAATTCAAATTAAATGTTTAGAATCAGTCTGAGGTATATTCTACTGACAATCCATACAGCAAATGTGGATAATGTTAGTACCCCTACGTTAGAAAAATTAAATAGACTTTTGCTAATAATATATTTTACTGCATAAGAGGATGACATTAATTATACAGTAGAGGGAGAGGGGGAGTCTATGATCACCAGAATATCACACAGGATGTGGACACTGTTGTAATCCAGTTAGTGGAGAATGGGGGGCTATTACCACCAACACTTTTTCTCTCATTTCCAGCACATCATCCCTAGAGTAATGAGAAGATGGACAGGCACAAGTCACTGTTTCTAATGATGCTAGTACTCTAGGCTTATGTCCCAAGCCCCCTCAAGTGAGTGCACTTGAATGATTTCTATAACCAACAGGCAATATTAGGAAGCCATTAATGGGAATGATGTTAGTACTCCAAAATGTCTGGTTTGTGTGAGGTTGGTGCAGTTCTTTTGTTTTGCTTTTTTATGTGATGTGTAGTCTCCAATAATGCACCCACACTCTCCTCCAGGGGGTTATACATGAGATTACCTGTAACATGAGGAAACACTTGCTCATGTGACATCTTTTTCACCTGTGCTCAGAAAAGTTCACACATTTCTTTGCCCTCAGGGCCCTACAGGTATTCAGTCTCACTGTCTTTGTAGTTCATGTTATGATTTGATCACGTAAAGTCTTATTTTTATTTAATATAATTTTTGTCAGAACTCCTCAGGCAAACCCATTATTCTAAATTCTTTCAGAAAATCGTGAGCCTCATGCTGACCTGCAATGTTTATTGAACATGATAGGACGTGAACAAAGCTTGGATCATGAGAACAGAGATGAATGGAGCAATGCTCAACCAGCAATAGCTCTCTCTCAACAAACAGTTATTATAGTTCTTGTGAAATTTATCAGATGTACCATTTTTACATATTGACAGAAGATTACCAAACATGTCAAAGGAAGATTTTCACCAAGCAGTAATCTTCAGAAGTGTTATGACCTGTTTGCCACTTGTTCTTTACCTGTGTTTATCTTGGAGGTGATACGGGACAGGTCAATGCGACGAGGAGGCCGTATGGGTGTAGGTGTCTTTGTGGTGCTGGATTTATGTCTTTCCAAAGGTTTGCTTATCTTGGAAAGAGGAGCAAAAATTCCTGAGGAAAAAAAAACAAAACATAAGAACAGAATTTTACAGTAAACAGGTCACGATATTATATGTGATTCAAAACATTCTGTACGGAGTTGTAACATGACAAGACAAATACGTAAAACAACAGCAAAAGATACATTACATATGCTAATTAGAGTACATTTAATTTTCTACAATTACAAAAACAACAAATCTAATTTCTGATACCACTGAAAATCTGACTGGATCAATTAATTCATGAGGCTGATTGTGTGAGTCTGTGCTAAAGTCGATAATAGTTTAAGTTATTTATGGAGCAAGTGGGTGAATGTGTTTGATCTTAAAGTGCTTCTGGGTTGCAGTATGACCTACCATGTTTGATTCGACAGGTAAAATACTGAACCCCTGCTACTGAGCCATCGTTCTTTCCCTCTGGTTTGTCCAGCTCCACTCCAGCCCAGAGGCCTCCAGAGAACTCAGTGCTGCCACAGAATCGTAGGGTTCCAACCTGTGTGCACACAAATACATACAAAGTCAAAACAAATATAAGCACCATGTGCAAGACAAATCAACCAAAAATCAAGACATGCAGCAAAAGAACTGGTCAGTGCACTGTGTGAAGTCGTTAAATCTTCATTAGAACTGCTATGCATCATGTCAAGGGCAGAACCCCAACTAAACAACATCTCGATAGGTCTAAAGCAGCAGAGGAGACAAACAATTAAACGAAAAACAGAGATCAATGCATTAGACTGTGCCAGAAAGTGCAGCTGAGATAATAAGAGTTTTGATTAGCCAATCTCTACAACTTGGCACATTGCAATTCTGTTCACGGTGTAGCACGAAATGTCTATTAATGGCTCATTCTTTCAGAACAAATGTCTAACTGGGCTAGAATTAGTATTTTCTCATCATCTACAAGTCTTTGTCTCTGTATCTACTGCACCTGTGCAAGTGTGTGAAGTTGGGCAGGTCATATAGAGGGTCACACTACAGACTGCAGCCACAACAGAAACAAAACAATTACCAGGGTGTAAGACTCTCATTACATGGCAAGATTAGGGACTACTGTGGTTTTCAGCTGCACAGCTGACATTTCTGTGTTATGAATGAAACAAACTCTGAACAAAAGCTGATGGTGTATATCCATTATGATAGTAAAAACATCTGGAACAAGCATTCATTCTGGTTCTATGTTGAGCTCCTGATGTTTTACAAGTTAGTAAAATTGCCTAGATGATCATGGAGCTGAGACTCATTAAAGGACAAGCTGGTCATACTAGAAAGTGGTCAACATACAGTATGTGAAATGTGCATTTTATAGTGCACCGCACAAATTCCAGCAGGTAATGCTACTTAGAGCCAGCACTATGAAACGTAGATGTGCTCTAAATGTAACTATTTTAACTATTTCCTCTGGGAAACTTTTCTTTCAAGATGTACATGGTGAACTGCTGTGCACGTTTTAGCAGTTTGGCTGATGCAAAACTAAAGACAATGGCCACCTATATCACTGTGCACTAACACCAGCCACATCATTTGTGTATAAACAGTTCTCGCTATAAACCACACTGCCTGCCACAGTGTGCAAGCTACATGCACACCGCTTGCATGGTAAGTCTTAAAAGCCTTAAAGCCAGTGTTTACTTTGACAGACAGGTGGAGCAAATTCAGACCAGTATCCCTGAGCCAGACTCCTTTGATTAGTTGTTTTCAAGTTCTTTCAAAACTCACACTTCCTTGAAAGCATGATAAAACCAACCATCTTAGCTCTTCTGGCCTTAAATTTAATAAAGTTGTACAATTTTAGGGCCCCATTCAAATTTAATAAATTCCTCAGCCCTAAGAGTCGAAAAAGACACTTCTTGATCTAATAAGAGTCATTTGTCAGGAGCTATTCTAGAAGGATTACAAATCTTTTTTTCTTTTTTTTTTTGATGCCACAGGGATCAAGAAAAACCAGAGCATTGTGTTCCACAGTACCACTGGAGAGTAACTGTATCAGATTTGTTTTTTGTGATTGTGGCAATTAGAGCACAGTCACAAAATGACAGAGATTACTATACCAAAACTGAATTTAAAAAATCAACTTGTCAACTACAAGTTCAATGTGCACCTGAGCAGCTATTTGTGATGCTGAAGCACCAGTGACTGCCACAGAAGGGTCTAGTGGTTTTGTCCTAATGACACAACAGTGGATGTCTCTTTCACCTGCTTTGTTGGATCACTGGGTAGAATCAGGGTGGACTGGGCCCATGCTGTCAGACTGATGACTAAAGGTGCACATCAGTCTTGGGAGAAAGGTTGGTGTTGCAAAATTTAAACACAAAGTCCAGGGAGAAAGCACAGATTTCTGGGCTTTTCATTGAATTTTGGAGCAGGGGCACTGAATAGCAAATTGTCAAAGTTGAACTGTGCTATGAACATAGTCAGAAAATGAATTTTATTTGACCTATGGGGCTGAATCTCTACCGCTTTCAAAGCCTGTTTCATGTCAAAAGGATTACACATGGCTTACACCACCACACTGAAGTTGGGTGGTTTAAGTATTTCTTTGCATTACATGAGGGAATTGGGCCAAAGAAAAAGTAAAAAATCAGTTGTTGGATGAATTTCCTCCTAAATTAATAAGTAAAGGCTTGCTCTAAAGCCCTTATTTATTAAAAGAAAGTTGCTTTAATGGAAAAAAATACCAGCAGCAAAAGCTATAAAAGCACCTCTGTGATCAGGCAACCACAAATGTATAGCCCAGCTACAGTATTTCATGCAGCCAAGAGAGTAAAATGAAAGCTTCAAAGTACATTTTTATATAGTGTAATTTCATTGTGACAGATCAGGAAAGTTAGAATAAATGCTTATAATTACAGAGCTGTATATGACTACATACCAAGGTATCACTTTGTTTACACTTGATTTATCAATTTTATGCTTTCACTGCCTCAAAGAATCAAACAAAATAGCTTATTTCAGACTGCCAGCTGTGCACAACACAGACTGAGATTCAGTGAATAGGGTCTAAGAGAAGAGGATGACCCACAGGAAAGAGGAAAAGTATGAGTATTTTAAAACTTCTAACATTTCCACCAGATATTTGACAGTATCCCGACTGGAGCTGGATGAACTTGAACATGTTCAGATAAATGCTGATGATATGCCAGAATGAACTGTTAGACATAACCCTGAATGCTGGAAGGATGCCAAAAGGGTGTTGCCTAGCAACTGGGAACTATTTTTTCTTTATTGAGGGCTGAAATAATTGTCGAAAAATTTACCAAAGCTTCTGTCTTTGTTTAGGATGAACCACTATACAGCTGCACAGCACTGATGTGATGCGGCTATGGGCATGAGGCTGATAGTGTAACACTCCCATTCATACATTATGCTGTGCACTCATATTTTATGTGCTGTGGTTAGTGGGTGTGGGTAAAATACAGTGGATCGACTTAATCAATAATCCCACAAACATTTCACTGTATGCTTTTCTAATTCTGAAAAAGGGCATGGCAGGAATTCAACTCCAACTATTTAATGCACATAAGCAAATAAAAAGCTGTTCAATGCCAAGTTACTGTATTTGTGCTGTGTGCATATTAGTGAGTCTGTTCTCACTCTTTTATTCTATCTTTGTAACCAGACAAAAAATTGTTAATGTGAATATTTGGATAACTCAGATTCAGTCCCTAAGCTAAGATGCTTCCAGCTTGGCCAGGTGCTCCATCAAATACAACTGACTATTTGTAGGATTGGAAACTGGTGAGGGATCATGTCCTTGTCACTGCACCAGTGAGTCATACTAGCTGATCTGGCTCCTGTACAGAGTGGGGTGAACTGGAATAGCATACAGCTCCCCAGACTTTATACCCTTTTGGGGAAAATTTCAGGTGGCAAGCAAACAAACAAACAAAAAAAGAAAACAACAAGGTAGGAAATTAACTCTGAATGGCTCCAATCTGGCACTTTCTACTTGATTTTGTGGATGGTAACATGGTTTTACTGGTTGTGATTAACAGAGGACTGTTCCGAATGCAACAATAGAAAACATGAATTATTAACAGAAAGACTTGCTCCGGGGAAGAAAAAGCTGAAAAAAATATTCATACTGAATTGGAAATGTCTGTTCTTGTTTATTATTTCTGGTGTTCCTGCTAAATACACATAATATGAAATGTCCATTTTATAATAGAGCTGGTCCATTATTAGAATGTTAAGCAATGTGGAACACTGAATTCATTGACTAATCTTAATTTACTCGTGTAGGTATGTCCAGTACAGCAATCATGTAATGCTTTGAGATTTTGATTTATTACTTTTGTCAATTTATCATAAAAAGGTAAATGAAATTTGTATAAAATTTAAATGTGAAATTTTTGCTTTCAAATGTGAAATTTCAAAACCTTGAGATAAAAAAACACAAATTATAAGTTTTAGCCTCCTATTCTCTAACAGACTGCCATCACTGATCAAATAAGACGTGTGGATTTGTTTTCTGTGCGGTTTAAAATTTAAGGGGAGCAAAACAGCTTCAGGGTACGAAATTACTTTTTGAAAGAGACAAAACCAAACTGATGGAAAATATAAGTTTAAATATAAGTATACATCCATCCCTTTAACCAGATCCTAACCAAAATTTTACTGGGCCCTACAGCAAGTTTGGTGCAAATCGGCTCAGTACTTTTTGCGTAATCCTGCTGACAACAAGCAAGCAAACCAATAAACTGACATGGGTGAAAATATAACCCCTCAGTGGAGGTAAAAATTGGGTATGGTGCCATTTGTAGCTGTAAGGTCTGGCCCATTTGAGTTGGAAATGGGTTGAACACAGCTCCTGACCCCAGGTTAGTTTTATATCCCTATTTTACATCATACAGTTACACATTAGTGACAACTTTAGTTAAATGCAGGTCTCACTCACTGCTGCTAGGAGACCATTTATTACAAGGAGTTTCTCCCTCTAAAAGGAGAAGTGTACACTCATTTGAATTCAGCTGATCATCAGGTCCTAATTACACGGTTGGAAAACTTCCCTCTATTCTACCACTCTTCCTCTGTTGTACCACTATGAGATACAACAGATGGAAAAGAGGGATAATTCAGAAAAACCTTGAAGACTACTTTTTTCCCTGCCCTTTGATAACAACCTACTACACACCTTCTGTCCAGCTATCACCACGCGGTCACCTAGATGGATTCCCATTGTGGCGAGCTGTATCTTCGCCTTATCTGAGAGAGCAGGAGGGGACTGGGCTTGCAGAGTGAGGGGCAGAGGGGAGCTGGGTCTGGGTAAAGCCTGTCTCAGCAAACTTCGGAGCTCTTTGGCCACTGCAGCTGCATCTGCCATCTCCAAGGGCATGTCGAGGGGGTCAGGGACCACATCTGCTGGGCAGTGTCCTTTTTCATTCTGTGGGAGGATAATAGGAAAAAGTACAGACAAGTGACAATGAACTGATGAAAAAGAAGTGAATTTCACTCCAATAAAAAATTTAATTTGCTAGCATACCAAGTAAATGTAATATAAATTATCAATACTGATAAATATCAAATAGAGTAGCAACCTCACTGACAAAAGACTGCTGGGACATCAAAATGTAAAACTTGGATTTTTGCTTCCATTACCAAAAAGTTCACTGTTATCACTTCTGTAACAAGGATGTTGGGCTTCACAGAATCTTTAATCTTTTCTCTGCTCTCAGAACAAAATCCCCAACGGTGTGTTTCAAACCAGCTGATCAGCAGGCACACAACATGGAAGTTTAGTCAAGTGGCTCAAAGAAAGTACAGTCAGTAAGAGTTGAGAGAGAGTCAGCAAGCCCAAGAGTCAGCACAGGTAGGAAGAGACAGCTGCAGAGGTGTGACAGACGAGGGGAGCTCATTCGGCACTATTGTGCTAGAGTAATTGGGGCACACTCATGTTTTCCATCCGCTCCAGCAACAATATGAGTGGTCTTTGATATACATCAAAAAGGAGCTTACCTTTCATTGCAAAGACCTGTTGTTCATATGTCGTAACACGGAGCTACTGTACATGCAGTGGCTTGAAAGAATGTGTTTGTGCTGGTGTACACTTCTGTCTTTGTGTGCAATCTTTTGAGACAGTGAACCCTATTTTCATGGTGGCACAATGACTAGCACAAACAGCGCTACAACAGTTTAGTAGTTTCCTGACCTTGAAATGGGCTTTATGTAGTATTTTGCTGTCAAGCACAGAGTGCACAGTGCACAGAAGGGAGGAGAGGTGTAAAACAGGTGAGAGATTCATTCAAATGAGGCAGCACAAAGCAAATCCTTGGTATTGTGTTGGAAAATATATTTTAGAATTTGCACTGAGAATAAACTTCTCAGAAGCATGTCACTCTGTTGCCACTCTGGAGATTTTATCAACAAGAGTAAACTAACACAAGGCAAATGTACAGCAAAGACTGAATAATGTTTAATGTATATAAACCATTTTAACTAAATCACTCCCCTGCTGGCAGAGGTGTTTAAATCTGCATAAAATGTGCCCAATTAAAGCAGGAATGTCTGTAAATCAGTCTGCATTTATGTCTAAATTATTTCTGCAGTTCATGTTGTCCACAGCTGCTTTATACTATATCATAAGCTTCTCCTTAAGTTCATTAAATGTCTGCAACCATCTGAAAACAGGGGGACACATATGTTGATAAACCTGCAGCCAAAAGTACCACGCTGGAGCACAGTGCCATTATGTATGACTATGAACTCCATTTACCTTTATTAAATCACATACAAATGACACCAGGGTGCTACAAAGTAACCCCACACAATATTAGAGGAATCAGACTGGTCCATTATGATTCTGTATTCTGTTAAGAGGGAGATGCTGGATTACAGCGACTCATCAATCCTGTGTGTCACTGCATCCTTCTCAACTTTTTTTTTTTTTTTTTCAAAAGTAGCATTTCATGTTTTATTCTTCACCTCTTCAGTGTGAATGCTATTATGTCACATTTTACAGTACAATATGACAATTTATGACATGAGACAGAGTAGAAATAAAACTGAAACAGCATTGGATTTATGTGGTTATATAAACGGCTTCATCAACATTTTTTATCATTTATTTTTATCATCACTGCACAAGTTAAATAAAAACTTGCACCACCAGATTTGAGATGCTGTCTGTTTAGGCAATGCTGCTCAGCACCATCCAGACAACTTATGATTTCCATTTGTTGAGCTGTTGACATGCATCACTGTGAGTGGCTCAGCTGTCTCAGAGTGATGAGACCAGTGACGTGACTGGCTAAGACTAAATTTATTAAATCGCCACACCTTCTGATTTATATTCCACCTCAGCTAGCCCTTTTGCACTTTGCACTGATGCACCCACATGAACAAAATGGGAGGTGTATTTGGAAATGCCCACACAGTCTGCGTGCCCAAAACCTACAGCTTTGCACTTGTCCTGGTATTTAACAAGACTGGTTCAAGGAAAGAAATCTTCAGTTCAATGTTCATTTCAATAGTCAACCTACTAATCTCTCTCTGTGCTTTAGATAAATGAGGTATTCAACAGAGCAATAGTCACTTCAGTGCGTTTCATTTAAGTGCCTTGAAGGATCATCAATGCCAAATTCTCACATTAAACCATTTTTTAAATACTGTGTCTAAAAGCAGTAGTTTAAGGATAGGTTAGGATTAGATCAGGATAGATCTATCCTTTTAAAATTGTCACATGCCATTTGACCTATGCGAATAAGCATTGTATTCGGATAAAAAAAACAACTTACACAAGATATACAGTTACACCAGGCTACCACTTTACAGAAACAGTTGTACAGTTTTAAGACAATGCAATATAGCAGCCCTGAAATGAATCCTAACTTGTCCATGCCTTTTTTCCTCTGTGCAATGTTTAAATTTACATCAGACCAGTTTAATCTATCTTAGTTCAATTCAAGAGCACCTGTGGAATCAAGACAGCTACTAGTAGGGAATTTTTCCAAACACTGATGGCTTACAGAAAAGTTAAAGTGAGTTAAACCCATAGATAAAACAAAGTTAAAGTTAGTTCTCAGGAACTAAAGCTCCCATGAGTTGTATCCTGATGAGAGCTACACTCAGATGGCAGTCTGTTGGTACACCTGTGTAAAACTAATACTGTTTAAAATAACAGTCCTCCAAGAAATCCTACATTCATGAAGGTAATAACCTTCATGTTGTATTGAAACAGTTTTAGAGATCATTTTGGAGGAGACAGTCAGTGGTGCTGTTTAACTGTACTGCATAATAGAGAGGTGTTGCTGTTATTGAACCTAACATAATAAATGGGGTGGAAGAAAAAACAAGCAATATCTGTCTGTATAACACAAGTCAATGCTCGACAACTTCAAACTGCTGCCTTCAAAATAGCCATAAAGTTGAATCAATACCTTTCTAAAAGCTTCAACACAGAACATTACGAAGCCATCATGAACGTAGAATTTATTGCAGGACAGCTGTATTAGACTGCATTAGTTTTGGCTAGGTGTACCTAATAAACTGCCAACTGAGTGTATACCTGCCAGTCAAATGTCCTAAGGATGGCTGCATGCTACCCACCAAAAATCCAACGAATACCAAACAGGCATGCTCTAGTGGCTCACTTCAAACCTGAAACTGGAACAATCAAGTAAGCAATCCACCACAGCAACTTGCTACTGATGGAAAATATGATGAGTTGCCATAGCTATTAATCAGTGAGATATGTAGTAAGGGAAGCATGAAAGGTCAGCAACACGTTTATTTTTCCATCCTTATAAAGCTTTCCACTCATATCCAAGGTTTGCTGTGATTTTAAACTGAATTTCTTGGCTCTGATATCATGCCTTATATTCCACTGCCATTTTTCAAAAAACGCAAAATGCAAAATATGGTTGGTAGGTAGAACAAGTGTATTACAATTCAATGTATAGTAATGGTATATAGTGTTGAAAAATGTGGCTAATAATGATGCAATACCCATAATTTTTTTTTTCACTAACCAACACTGTCTACTAATCTTCAGAAAGACTGTTTGTACATGTTCCGGGCAACATAACATTAATGCTTCTTCACTTTGTGTATTCTGAGCATTTTATACCGTACTCCCTTGAGTAATAACAAATTAATGACCTTGATACACTTTGTATACCTAATCTAGAATGGGTTGGGTCACAGGAAGAGGATTACTGGGAGGAAAAAAGGACCAGCATTATCAGAACTTGTAGAAACAGGTGCAACATATCTCTGGAGGTAGTTGGCAGCAGCATAGACTTTATAAACCTGAAATAATAAAGCAGACAGAAAATAATCTCCCCTCAATGGTGTTTTGGCTTTTGCTTGGCAAGATAAGGAACATGCCTCTAACCCAGAAAATCTCTAAATAAAGGGTTAAAAAAAAAGCCAAGCTGGTTCATATCAACCAAAATTTACGTGCTCTCCAAGCTTTGCATTCACACACTAAAAAATAAAGAGCCTCTGCACTCATCTTAGAGCAAGGGAATTATTTAATTATGGTGCATAGTGCTTTAGTGACCTCCAGTGGAAAGATTAGTGCATAAAAAGAACAAGCAACATTTCTGTTCACAAGAAGCATTAATGAATCTATTAAAAAAAAATTATTTAACGTAAAGAATAATAATAAAACACTGAAACATGCAATTTCTAGTATGGATAAAAACTTCTGACAGAACGTATGAGCATGACAGATCAGGGCTGTTAGCAGCACCCCAACCAGGGCCTCAAAAGACTACAGATGAGAGATACAAGGAAGACAGACTAAGCATGGAGAAATGTACAAGAGACATATTCAAAACATGTCTGGAAAATCTGTATTTATATATACCTTTTTAGGTATTATCTGCCAGCTGAAATGTGCACCAAAAAACCCCACTGAATATCTGAAATTAAATAACTGCGATACCCGAGACAGCAACTCAAAGACTGCAATGTAATATCCATCCATCCATTATCTATAAGGGTCGCTGAGCGAGAGGCGGGGGTACACCCTGAACAGATCACGAGTCCTGCAATGTAATATACTGATCTTATATATTTTTAACTTAGCATAAGGACTTCTTTTGCAAAGGACTCCATCCAATCGCTGTATTTCTGTAATGCAGTAAATAATGGAACTAAGATTACATGACATAAGAAAGGCTTTACAAATTTGATGGTAAAATTGTGGGAGTAAATTTTCTATTTTCAGTGAAGTAAGTTCTGAGTGATGACATCTGTGAGCAAATACAGGGTGCAGAAGCAGTATCAGCAGTAGCAGTAGTTTAGTTTTTGTTGAGACAGCGTGAGAGAGATGCAGGTTCAATAATATGGTAATTTTTCATTTTTAGGACTGCAGTTTGTGGTGTTGTATTTGACTGCATTATATAAGGTGATTTAGTAGTCCTAAAACGATTACTCAATTAAGCACTTTATTGAAAATTATTTTTGACAAAGCCATTCACTGGCTTTAGCTCCTCAATGTGAGGATTTGCTGCTTTTTGTATTTTATATCAATATAAATAGAATACTTTTGGGTTTTGGTCAGTTGGTCAGACAAAACAAGTAATCTGATGAGGTTACCTTAAGGTCTGGAAAATTGTTGATAGTATAAGCTAAAGAATCCATCAATTTGAAAAAAGAGAACAGAGTCAGAAGATGAAAAATGCTCTTCCCAGGGAAATTACTTCATTATAATCAATTATACAAATAATCATTAGCCTGAGATCTTGGCATTGTATTTATGACAAAGCAGAAATAATCAATTTGTTAGACAGGATCGTGTGTCACACAAGTGATGATAAACCAAAGCAACCCAAATACATTTTACTGAACGGAGATTAACTGTTCAAGAAAAAAATCATTTTACTTTCATATTTGAGAAAGGTGAAATAAAAATATGGAGTCATCAAGTGTGACTGTGTGTCATGATATTCTCTCTGATTTTTTGCTATACTTTTTTAAGTTAAGAGCACATTTATCTGCAGCAAAGATAGCTGAACCTTTCATACAAGTTAAATGAGGCCATGGTGGGATCTCAGGAGAAAAGTTCTCTCATCTTGTGGAGGTTCAGTACAGACTGTTGTAAAGATGGGAAAAAATTAATTAGGTCTGTCAATATGTCTTAAATATATTGACTGACTAACTGTGGTCTGTAACTAAGTGAGAGCATGGGATTAAACTTAATTTGGATGGTTTAATGAAAGAATTCATTCATCCATTAACTATACCACTTATCTTTTCTTGGGGGGGCTGGAGCCAATCCCAGCTGACACTGGGCAAAAGCCAGGGTACGCCCTGGACAGGTCCAACCATTCACTCTCACATACAAAAATACAGACAATTTAGCCATCAATTAACCTTCCCGCATGTCTTTAGACTGTGGGAGGAAGTACCTGAAGAGAACCCAAGCAGGCACTAGGAGAACATGCAGACTCCACGAAGAAAAGCCCCACCACTGTGCCGCCCCGGAATGAAAGAATTTAATTTGTCAAACTCGCATGACAACTACAATGCCTGCTGGTGTGTGAGTGTATGTAGGAGAAATATGTCACTTACTCTGAAAGAAGGGTTGGCTCCCAGCTCCAAGAGACATTTGACAGCTGATGTGCACAGGTTGGAAGCAGCAATGTGCAGAGCGGTGCCAAAATCAAAGTCACTGCAGGTGGCATCTACCTCTACAAAAAAGTCAATCGAGAGACACTGGTATTATATAGTTATTGATGTTGTCTTGTATCATTCTCTAACAACTGGCCTCAAGTAAAGACACTTGGATTAACCATTATTCACCATCATTTACACGCAATCACCAGAGAAACTGAAATCTTGCTCCTGCAGAGGAAGGACCTGCCAGTTTTGTTACAGTATTGCTACATTACCAGGTGCATGCAACACCAGCTCCATTGTTTCTGTTTGAACAGATCACTGAGAACAGACTTAAAGCAGGATTTGCCAGACTTGATAATGGGTGCTGGGATGTAACATAACAGCAGAAATGATGTGCTTTTTGAAGACCAAAATCTCAAAAGGTGTATAATAAATGGACCAGAACAAAATAAATTAGCATGAAAGAAGGCAGCTCAGTCAATAAAGGCAGGAGTTATCTTAAATTTGCTGAGTAAAACCTGGAACCCCCTCAAAACTGGAACATGGACTGGTGTAAAAAGACATCAGTTACATCTCAGAACAGACCCCAGGTTCATTACCAATTCACTACCACAGCATCTGGCAGCTGTTACTGGAGCCAAAGGTGGTCCACAGCAGCAGTGAGTATGGACTTCTATTTCTCTGCTATGTGTGCATATGCGTGCTACGATCACTCAGGGTCTGTGATGTTACCCTATCTCATCAATTTACCACAATACTCATTCACAATTTAATCAGTTCCTGTTGTTCAGCTGTTAGACCCATTTTCTGTATTTATGGCACAGACCTAGTAAAATCTGAAGAGTGAAATTGCTGTACATGTATGGTTAATATTTCAGTTTTCACAATCAATAATCACAACCACTGGCATCTAAACACAAAGAAATTATGTTACCTAAGAGCAACTTCTATTGTTGTAAAGAGTTCTGATATACAATGGAAAATTGTAGTAAAATGTATGTTTCTGAGACATTACTTACACAAATAATGTAATTCATAAATGTGTATACTATGAAAATAAAACTAGCTTGAACGCAAATTTAGCGCATCACAATATCCATAACAAAAAGGGATCTGAGTAACCAAAATATAATCAAAATATAGGAAACTGGCTACAAAAAAAATTACATTATAAAGCTAAATTTTACACATCAGGCCTGTGCTTACACTAATATACCTAAAAAGCTTTGTATGGTGTGCAGTAATTTGTCCATACTTATGTGTAATGAGAGAAAAGCACCCACACACTCCTATCTATTCACTGAAGCAAGCTTTTGGTCAGGGACCCTCTTCAGCACAGGCTGCTGTGTACAATGCTTTACCCATTATTCTTCATTCTACCTTAGCACCAGCACCATCAACAAGGCTGCATCTGCTGACCGGTGATTTTTATAAACTGGACTCTGCACTGGTGTGAAATGAGTGATTATCAAAAGAAATGTAATCAGTGTAAATAACCATATCCAGTGCCATCCACTGGCATAACAGGGTGTGGACAACCTAGGGAAACCATCGCCTTACCACAAACTACAGCCCACTTTCTGACTAACATTTAAAACAAAAACTGAATATGGTACACAACATAAAGTCAGGCTGCACTACACATGTGTTGCATTGGGTTGTATTAAAACTAGCTATTGAATGCAGCTACTGTGGGATGAACTCAGTATGTTCACTGCACGAAACAGATAAACTATTAAGGCCTTAATCCTCACAGCAGTTGGTTTTGAAAACAGAGATGTCTGCCCTATACGGACTGCTGGGGCGACCTTGCCCCCCTCTGCTCTGGCTGCATCTCTGCTCTCACCTCCAGGCTGGGAGGCCTGCAACACCACCCAGATAAGCTGGGGCACGTCGAAGTAGGCAGCGTAGTGCAGGGCCCTCATGTTAGTCCACCGTGAGCGAAGGTTAGGATCAGCACCCAGGCTAAGGAGCTGGCGGGCAAAGCTGGCTGCTGTGTCTGCATCACCTGGGGAACAGAGGAGGGATACAATTATTTGTGTTTGGGGAAAGGGTGGGGGCATGGGGGTTGTAGTAACAGAGTTTATGTCAGCTCTAGAGACTGTGTTTTACAAGTAATACTGACGAATAACGTAATGTTTATTCAAGACTCCTGCCAATACTAACCGATGCCCGGGGCCCCAGCCTTGCAGCAGTAGTGCAGGAGGCTCATATCCGTCAGTCCGTCACGATCATTCACACCGCAGCCTCTCTTTAGGATCTGTGCAAAGACAAGATATATAGTGTGCCACTAAGGACCTGGTGTCACTGTGCAGAAATATTACATAATGGGCTATAAAGTGAAGCTCTGGGACACTGATCTGATGAATGACAAGCAAGCGGGGCCTCTCATAACTCTACTCATCTTTAAATTTGGACCAGAATTGTTGCATAAACTGACATTGAAACAAGGCATTTATTTCTCAAGGGTAGCAGTTATTAAGTGAAAGAAAATAATCGTCTGCTTTTACCTATGAGACAAGTGCTTCCCTGCACAATTTACTGCATTGCAGCTGCTTTGTGTAACTAAGTGGAGGTGGTTTGGGGGTGGGTAGGCAGGGCCTCCACCTACAACCAAAAAACAGGGTTTTATCTTATTCTTAAGTACTCTGATGTTGCTTCTATTATCAAATAGTGGCTGTGAGAATCAATGGTTTCTTACAGTATGTTTTTCTGTGACTTCTAATGATTCAATGATTTGTTTGTGAATTATGACAAAAGCAAAAAAGTACAGAGAGAGAAAGGTTTCCACTGAGGCAAATGAAACAGTACCAGGGCGCATGTAAAATTTAAAAAAGGCAGTATGGTGTCACCTCATTGCCAATAAGGTCGATGTTCTTCTGAACCTGGGGCACCCACTGCCTGAGAACAGCGAACAGCTCTGGTATTGTGGTGCTGGGATCCAGAAGAACCTCCCTGCACTGTAGCTCACTGGGGTCAAAGAAGGAGAACTCTGAAGATGGAAGGAGGGACAAAAACAATAAACAATCATATTCACTGTAATGTAATTCACTTTGATTAGGTGAACTGGGAATCCAAAGCTATACGTACGTGATATGCATGTGACGAGAGCATGTGTGAAACCCTGCTGCACAGACAAACATTAACTTTCTGCAGGAGACTGCTCAATCGATTCAGTCAAATTACTAATCTTGGGAAATGCCCTTGCTGTGCTTGCAGAGGCAAATGAAATCAGATGTGACAGTGGATGGCATGCCGTGAACCAAAAGAAGCATTGGAGAACTCGACTGAGGCTGAAAACAAATAGGCTTGGCCTTTCACACTGAATGCCAACACTTTAAAAGGGTTCAGGACTTCTGATTTTACATACCATGGGGACCATCATTACTGTAATTTCCGGACTATTGAGTGCACCTGAATATAAGCCGCACCCACTAAATTTAAAAAGAAAAAAAAAAGTACATATACAGGCCGCACTTGTCTATAAGCCGCAGGTGTCTAAATGTTTTTGCGGCATGAAGCTCGTTAGCCCGTAAAAATCTATAAATTAGCCGCATCATTGTTTAAGCCGCAAGGTTCAAAGCGTGTGAAAAAAGTAGCGGCTTATAGTCCGGAAATTACGGTAATTCAGACACAATTTGTTTCCAAGATGGCGGCACACACGGACACAGTGGCTCGAGGCTCCCTACTTCTGTGCACTATTTTGTGTTTTTTCCTGTGTTCCACAATTTCGTTGTACTTAACTGTACAGTGACAATAAAACCTATTCTATTATCACTGCTTGAATATTGATTACTCTCACCTAGTGCTGCACAAATGATGAACAGTCAGAACTCACAGATTAAACTTTAATGTGTTGAAAGCTGATCATTATGATGATGATCATAAATAAAGTAGTATTATCACTTTTCAAATTCCAGTTATAGAGCATGTGATATCCAACATTTTCACAGTGTATTCAGTTCTGTAGTGAGTGTGTTAAAAAGCCTGAAATGTCACACACCTCCCTGGGTGTATGAACTGAATGTGTGCATGTGTGTGTGGATCCTCACCATAGTCACTGGGCATGGGAGCAGAGGCCACCTGGTGGATAACCGGCCGCTGATGGGAAGAGAGTCTAGTGTGGCAGCCCAGGACGGTGTCTCCCTCGACAGGCTCTGAAACATCCTCCTTTGTCATCTCCCCCTCAGGGCCTGTGGCTGGAACAATATTAGAAGTCCTATTCTGAGAATACAAGTAGGTCTAATCACAATGAACCAATGAGAACTCCGCTTCTACTATGTTTTCAGGTGATCTGGCACCATCCTGCTGGATCAGAGAGCCTCTCAGTATTTCTCCTGAAGGGGACCTAGTACTGTATGCTAATGCATCTGATTAGAAGTCAAAGTGACATTAATTGAATAAAAAATATTGATGCAGTATAATATCCCAACATCTTTAGCCTTGATATTGTTTACATTAGAGTGATATTCACTTTTAAGAACTGCAGCTCTCTCATATTGTATATGCTAAGGTATTTTGTGGTCTTATTAAGCAAAAAGGGGAGTGTCATTTGCAGTATGGTAGAGAACTAAATAATTGAGGATTATAGGTAAGGACACATCTAAACTGTCAAACTGATACACAGACCTAGGAATTACAGATTTAGAAATTATGGTAAATATACGCTTCACTACCAGTCTAATCTTGAAATACTGACATTGTTAAAGGAAAACAGGAAGCTGGGGAAAAGGACAGAAAACTTAAGAGGTTGAACTAGAGCACACACAGACAGGCCTAAGCCTGGAAAGGCAACACTGATCCTAAAATCTTCCCAACCAACCAACACTCACTGTCATCTTCTCCTTTATCCTCTTTCTTGTTGATCTCCATGAGAGCCTCCCAGTCCAGCTAAGTTAAAATCAAGAGACACAGACTGGTTCTAGCAGAAAATCTAACCAAGCTGTTTCCCAAAATAACTCCCGAGCACACAGAATGTCCCCTCCTCAATCTCCAATAACACCCCCCCTCTCTCTGATTATACCCTGTTGATCTCCTGACTCCCAGGTCCAGTGGCTTTTTACAGCCTGTTCACTTTCAAGGGATAGTGTTCTCACTTGTGACTCTCTCTGGCTGGAATGTCACTCTCACTTTCCCAGTCGTGTGCACTGCTGACCTCTGCCACCTCATCTGACTAGCCAGCCGTTAAGACCCACAATGCAGAGAATGCATTGTGGGTCTTAACAAACATAGCATAAAAGGGCAGTAAAGTGGTGGTTGTGGCAATGACAATTGTCCTGCACTGTAAAGTCCAGTGTCCAATTCCCCTTGACAGCCAGCATCCACTCTGCTAAGCACCCAGAGGCAAGACACTGATTCCCTACCAGCTCCAGGAAGAAAGAGGTTCTATTCAAGTGTCCCAGTAAGCCATAAGAGTGTGACAGTGAGCCAGCATGCACAGCACCAGGACCCTGACGCTGAAGCAGTGAAACAGAATTCAGCCATCATTCATTTTATTATTTACACCTCTGCCCTTCCTGCTGTGACATGTCAAAATGTCTCCTGTTAGAAAGCCTGTTGTACTTCTCACTATCTGACTGCATGCCTGGGTAAAGGGCTGACAAAACAGTGTTTTTTGTTGCTTTTCAGAGTTCAGTTTGACTATGCAATGAGGACAAATTTCAACTGAAATCCTGGGCCAAGTCAGGAGTCGCACATGACAGCTTTGAGTGTAAAGACAATTCGGGAGCTAAAAGCTCATAAGCTGATGTCATAACCAAGCATTAAACGAAGACCCTCCAATGGAAAGCATTCATTCAACATCCACATGCAGCAGCACATGCACTGTGTTTTCCAGTTACCATAACAGAATAGCAGACTGCAGGAGGATATCAGAGAATACAAAATTGCCCAAGCTCAGGCTAAAAAGCACTAACTAGTTAAACTACATTATTTAATACATATAAACTGCCATTTCACTCAGTCGTTCCGCACCAACTTTCATGCTGTCAACCCTGCTGAGAGGAGCGAGATGAGAAATTCCCTATGCCTCTCTGAGGTCACTGACTGGCTGTCTAGAGATTAGGACTTTGCAGTGTGACTTAGGACAATGGCCTACTTTTGCAATAAGCCTCTCCTTGTTTGTCTGATCCATTATGTCACCCTGCTCCCATCCTCACAGCTAATGCAGAGACAATACTGTGACATATTTCAAACTAATATCTCACAACAATATGGCACCTACTGCTTAATGGTTCCTTCAGACATGCAGACTAGCTGTTCTGTTCTGTCTGTAAATCTATTAAATGCCATTCTGAACACAACATCATTACAACAACATTTTTCTTTTGTAGAATTGTGGCAGTGCACCCAACCTTAGTTCGTTATATGGATAAAGTCAAGCTCATTTGAATGCCACTGATTAAAATACGGTAGAGTATATGTTGCACTGTAGAGTCTTGGTTTAGTTTAAGCATTTTGCAGCTGTTCTGGTTCACAAACATGAAGAACCTCAAAGCCCCCACACATGAAAAGCACAGGTGATTTCAACTGGCCTATCCCCGTCCCTTTCACTGGTACATGTAGCTGCTTCACCCACCGTCAACCTGTGGAGAGGTTTAATCAGCCTGCATAATTGAAGACACCTGTGTGCATCCCAGCAATTTACAGGGGGGAAAAAACTCTGGCAAGTTTTTTCAAAAATATTATTCCCCATAAACATAATGCTACACAACACAGTAACAGACACTGGGTTGTTTAATAAATTGTCTATATTGGGCTGCTTATTGTACACTTTGTAACAGTTTAAGCTGGCTACTTCCTATACCAGCCACGGTTTAGCTAGCGGTAACTAAATTACTACAGCTGAAGAGGTCAACCTACTCAGCAGTGACCACTCCCTCATCTCACACGTTTATAGTAGTGAAGACTGCAGGAGCTATGTTGACTTAACAGATGTCTTGCGGCTCATTTAACTGATTTCCCCATCAACTTCTGCTATTAAAGTAACTGCTATTTAACCCAGATAGCTGACAGGAAATTGTTAGCGGGCTAGCATATGTTTAAAAGGCGGTTCGGGGCTCAGTGACAGATGACTGGCATCACTTGCATTTTAGTTGACGCTTCGTATCAGTGAGCAGTTAGCAGACAGCGGTTTTTTGCTCATGCATTGTGGAAAAAGTTGCTAGAAGAGATGAAGCGCCTTCTCACGCTAGCTCTTACGTTAATGTTATCTAGCATATTGGCCCAAGCCCTCTAGCTGCTAAAAATGCACTTTACGACTAGAGACAGAAACCAATCTCATGTTAGGCAGCTAACATAACATAAAAATTATTAACGTTACCTCGACCTTGCTGCTTGTTTCAACTCACTCATGAGGAAAATGACTGGAAAGCCAGCAGCGGATTTAATTTCCGTCAATTGTACCTGTGTACAACGTTAGCTCAAGCATTCATCCTGTTTTAGCATTTTCAGATTAAAGGCATTTCAGAATAAAGGCGCACTTCCGGTCTTCAAAACAAATGTTACAAAAAAAATACAATGGACATCTTTGACAGATGAAGGAATGAGAGTTTGAAATGTTATTTTTAAATGTAAGGTTTTGTTTTGTTTTTTACTTTGGAATTCATAATTACTTTTAGACAAATCCACTGTTTCACTGGATATAATCAGGACACTCACTTTGCTGACACTTCTACGGCATTCACACCTAAGTAACAAACAGTAATAAAGGATTCTGATTCTGATAATGCAATGTCATGTTTGCAAGTATAGTAAGGTGGGACAGAGTTGGACTGTAGATGGGGACAATTTTCCAACACTCTCAACACCTCTTTCCATCCAACAGATGGTAATTTCCCAGGGGCAGCATGGGAATGTGTGGGATGCTCTACACATCCCTTGAATGACCATTCAGAGAGGCTACATTCAGGGCAGCCTCGGTGATGGATGCCGATGTTCACTGAACCTGAGGACCCTGCAGCGCCCGTGACTGCTTCTGTCTCAGGCCTTGCTCTTTGCTTGTTGACACCAGTCCCAGTGGTTCAAGTGTAGGTCTGTTCCAAGCAGTAAGTGCCATTCATGCTTTCCCCAGACACCAGTCAGTGCCCTATTTGGTTTCCAGAGTGTATGTGTTAACAGTGATGGAGATGATGATGGTGATAACAGGTCTCCTCCTATTATGTAATCATGACCAAGAACTCTGGACATTAAGGCCAATGCCAATAATAATCTGTTATCAATAATTAAATGGCCACCATTTAATTCAGTGTATAACTCTTGTAATGCAGCTACACACACTATAACTTTATCCGTTCTGCCAAAAATCACCTCCTCACGTGCTGCAGATTCCCTGTGGCTGCTGCTGTAGCCTACGTGTGTGTTCATTCTGGTCTGTTTACACAGTATCCTACGGTGTGAAAGTACTGTCAATTGCTCTCAGCTGGTGAAGACAGTACAAGCTATAATTGCCTGAACACCGTTTCCATGGAAACGTAAACAAAACGGCTGGCTGTGATTGCTTCACACACTCTCCGGCTCACAAACCACGATTTGGTTGAAGTTTCTCTGCGCAATAACTGACTTTCGATCAGTTTCACCGACTGAACAGCAGCATTTCTTTCTCTCTGTCTCTCTCTCTCCAGCCATCAGAATGGACTTGAACAATGTCAGGCGTGTATCCTCTGCAGGTTACCGGTTACCGGAACGATCCAACGGAACCAGGCCCGTGACAACCCAGCCACCAGCTGCGGACAGGACGCGCTACGCTAAAGGAGACGCGGTGTCCCTGGAGCAGAGTCCAGACAAGAGGGACCCCGTTAAACAGGACCAGGTGTGGAAAGAGCTGGTGTGGAGTGAGAGGAGAGGAGTACGGGAATGGTCAGTATGACAGTAGATCATGTTCTGTAACCTAAGCCAGGGCACCTGCCACTTAAATGTAGAAAGAAGATGACAAGACTTCATTTAGCACAGATGTTGTTGGTTACAAACTAAAATTATGGAGTAGATTTTAAGTCGTGAAACTAAACGGACTGAGCCTAACCAACAGATTCTGGTCTACAGGGAGAAGAACTGGAACTTTCTCAGGAACTATGATCAGATGGTAAGACACGTGTAAATGTAGCTCAAATGTTGTTAAGATTCCTTTTGAAGCAAGGCTGCTTTGAAAATATCAAATTTTAGTGCTGTTTAACTTCATCTGAACATCACTTCCAGTGTTAAAATTCTGAATTATTTCAAATTAATATGCCTAAATACATTTCAAAATGTTTCATCATCAGCCTGACACTCACAGACTGAGTTAAAACTTGAGAAATATTTGCCACTGAAAACCCTGAGCACTGAACGTGTTGAAGTGTGATGCTGCAACAACTATCTAAAGTATCACTACTCCCTGTAAGTTCTTTATAATGGTACATGAACGTGCAGTAAACATGTCTAAATGGGCTCATTTATGCGGTGAATTTAACGTAACCACTCTGCAACTGAATGTTGTCAGCAAACATCTGTCTGTGTTTCACTCCTGTGTGTTTGCAGGGACAGCTGAAGTCAGAGGAGCCTTTACCCAGCTACGTGTCGCTCTTCTCCGACCACGTCCCCAACACCACCAACCAGATGTTTGGCAGCAGGCTGTCCACTCCAATGGGGAGTGAACTGGTCAGACTGGACAGGCTGTTGCTCTGGTCTGGAAGCAATCGCAAGCGCAAGCTGGATCCAGAGATGCTGCCCTGCTAGACGAGTTACTTCTCATACAGACCTCTGCACATCAGGTTTACCGTTCTTGTGGGGAGCACGGGTTTGGCGAGGTGTAGAACTCACCATGGGTCAGCATAAGTGAGTTTAGATTTAGTTTTGAATTTGATTTAGATCATTTTAGTGGAGAAAGCAGTCAGGGCTGATAAGAAAATGATGTTTTCTGTCCTGTCTCATTTACCATAAGCAGACATTCATGAATCATATTTTAGTTTATGCACAGAAACTGTCTTTATTTATAGGTTTGTGTTTTGTGGCAAAAATGTTACATACAGAGAGTACAAAACTTAATGTTAAAGGCATTTGCTCTCCACACGAAGACAGGTGAGAAGGGAAGGTGTCTGCAGATCAGATTCTTGTCATCTGAGCTCCATCAAGTATTTAATCAGATACTTGATAATCCAACAAGATACCTGATCAAATTTGGATGAGTTAAAGGTTGTATCACCTCTATGTGTCTCTGTGGAGAGCCTGTGTACTCAAATAGTGTTGCAGGGACTCACAAAGGCTCACAAAACATAAAGCTTAGAAGCATAGATCCCTAAAAAAAAAAAAAAAAGACCAAAAAAACATAGGATACAGTTTAGAAACAGCTCTATAATAAGAAGTTACCATATGAAAACTGTACTTAGTGATGCAGTTAGAATATATTTTATTTTTGGTGTTAAGTTGGTTTTATTTTTAATTTTAAAGACTTAAAGTAGCTGTTACATACTATAAGATGTTTTCCAGGACCTAAGCCATTGTTCCATAGGAACCATGAAACTACACTAAATTCATTTTTGTGATTTTCATGATGATGTAGCTTATCCACCTGCACTTCATGGGATTGGCAGCATATCTCAGGTTTTTGTACTGTTGTAGCTGATTTAAACTGTCGCTCTATATATTATTATGTTGTTATAAATCACTGCCCCATTGTCAGAATTTGAATAAAAATGTTGGTCCCCAGTGAATTTGAAAATGTTATCTTTAGATGATGAAGCTCTGGATGGTTCTACATTATAATTAAAGTCAACATCTCATATAATAAACATAATAAAAATGATGCATTTTTAAGTCTGGGTGTACTGGATTGATTTTGTTTTGTTAAAAGCAGTAGATGACACTAAAGGTTTAATCAGCACAGCAGATTATATGATGAAATTTAAAGGCAATTTGAAATAATTCCAGGTTAAGAATTGACTTTGTTTGAACTGACAGTGCTTTGATGCTCTCCATCATGTGACTGTGGAAAGGACTTTGCTCTTATACTGTCTTTTCAAGAAGGCTGAGGTGCAGACTCGGTGAGA
The DNA here is from genome assembly GCA_033238685.1 of Lates japonicus. Lineage (NCBI taxonomy): Eukaryota > Metazoa > Chordata > Actinopteri > Centropomidae > Lates > Lates japonicus. The sequence continues at coordinate 3,335,772 of BRZM01000024.1, read as the reverse complement.
CGGCGGGGGAAAAAAGGAGCATCGCTTGGTTCAAAATAAGGATTTCAAATGATTTCGTTGTGTGCACGACAAGCCAATCAGCTTTCAGTGGATGTATGCGGAAGTGTGAGAGGATGCCGGCTGACAGGAAACTGTGTTAAGTGACAGAATCATAAAGGAAATCAAAGAAGTCCGCCTTCCAAATAAAAGTATGTCTCTCCATCTATCTATCTATCTTTCTTTCTATCTATCTGTCTTTCTTTCTTTCTTTTCACTTCAAATTTCACTTGTAAAGATTTGTTACTTGTGTAGTTTCACCAGGCAAACGTAAACATACTGTGGCACAAGTTCAAACTGACGTTTTACTTACTTTTGTTTTGAAAGTGTTAAACGGAAGTACATTATAAATGACGTTTTCTTGACACTTGTGACAACGTAGCAGCATCTGGCTGCTAGTTTTGGGGAAGTCCTCTGAGATCCGATAATTTAAGGTTCAGCTTTTATTATTTCCATCTCCACAGAATGCAGTCGGACACGTTATTACATGCAGCCAATTTCAGCACACTGTTTGTGTGCATGGTGCTGAAGTTCCCGCAGATCTTTGTACTGATGCGAGCGAAATCATCGAGTGGGGTCAGCCTCAACAGTCTTCTCCTCGAGTTGGTCGGGTATGGGATTTTTAGAATAACTTGTATGAGTTGTGAGGTATGAATGAATGCCGCTTTGTGATCTGTGAAGTTTGTTTGAGTTGGTAATAACAGGGGAAAATGAAGTGCGCACAGTGTAATATGGCTTCCAGTAAATCACTTCTTTCAGTGCTGGTGTAACTTTGATGAGACGCTGTCTTCCTGCTCCTCACCGGGTACATCCCCTGGGCAGAGAACCACTCCTCCAAACTCCATTTAAAATGTCATTTGTTGTCTTGCCTTTGGTTATAGGTCAGGGTGTATATATTCTAAAACATATTAACATATATTAACATATTTAAAAAACTGCTACAGAGTGCCCAGCATAGAATGATAAATTCGGCCAAACCACCACCTAGATCTTATTCTAATATAACGTTAAAACTTCTACTATTGCTCCACCGCCTCCCTGCCCCTGTGTTTGCCTGTGGTGGGGAAAAAAGAAGGAATTGCGCGTGCACATCCTTCCAGCACACTTTTTTCTATATTAAAAGTGTTAAATAGGACATGAGGAGATTGTCTCCAGGAGACTGACTGACTGAATGTTGAGGTACACTATTCTAATAAGAACTAATCCTACTGTGAAGGCTTAACACTGAACAACTGTGTTTTGTTTACAAAGCTGAAGATTTTGGTTGAGTTACTGAGGACAAGGAAAAACTGGCCTGAGGTCTGTTTGTCCTGTGTAAATCAGCTGTGCTGTCTGATGTTAAATCAGTGCACAGGACTGCTTTTTGTGTATTGAGCAGGAGGTGTGGTCAGAATTTGTGTTAAAGCTTAAATATATAAGGTTTCACTGTTGTCAGTGTTTACTGGGATGATTTCTAGTTTTGAACTGAGCGGCTTTGTGTCTGCGAGGCTGTGTAACTTCTCAGTGTCCAGCCTCTCCTCGGTGCCTGGCAGTAGCTGCGCTGTCCTAAACGTCTCTACTATGTTGGTGAGCGATAGCCTGCTGTCATTGTGCATGCTGGAGTGAAAAAGCCAAGTCTTAAAGCTGCACTGGGCAAGATGTTTATGCAGGAATAAATTAGTTTTATCAGCCTACATTACAAAGCATGGCTACAATCCAGAGGAGCATCTCCCCTGGTTAAATTGGCACACATTCACCCATGTCTTCCCTAATGAATCTCCAGTGTTTGGCATTGTCACTGATGAAAAATCTTTTACAGTATGTCATCTTAAAGGCGCAGTAAGTCATAGTTTATTGCTCCATTCAGTATAAAAGCCTGGATTAAATCAGCAGGCAGTCCACTTTTATTGAACATGGTCAAAAATGAATCTGACACAATGTATTTGTGGTTTACGTGGGTCACAAGCCATTCATAGCTCACGTGATGATCCCTGGAAGTGTAAGATTCAAATCGGTCTCCCCAGCTGCAGAGATCTTTTTTCTCCATCCTGTTCCTAACGTGAAATTGCCTTGTGCAGCTTTATGTTGAATTTCATTTTAATTTTGTTCATCATCGTGGCAACTTCACCGTTCATCAGTTTCTCAGCCATCGCCATACTTGCTCATAGAAACCTCTACACATCAACAGCCTGTAAACACATGCATCCAGCTGCATGTTAGTTTGGTAAACAGGATCTTCAGCTGGAGAGTCTCAGAAATTCTTTCACTGAAGACTGCTGCTAATTAAAAACTGAGCTCTGGCTGAAGAAAACACCTTCTTGTGATTGTTTAACATGTTTGTTGAACATATTTATCCATTAAGGAGTGAATTGAACAATGACATTTTTACAATTACAGGTTCATTGTTTTTGTAACGTACCAGATGTACTATGACTACCCACCTCCAACATACCTGGAATACCCAATACTCATTGCTCAAGGTGAGTTGTCTGAGGTTACGTTACATAAGAAACTATGTCATTTTTTTCATATTTTATTAAGTAAGTCACATTTTGGATTTAGACTTTAGACTAAACATGGTATTTTATCTTGTTAGAGCAAAGCAGAGCATCAAATTGATAATTGTATGCCCATCCTTTACTGATAAACACAGGGATCTGACAGTAAATCAACAGATCATCTACATGGTTGATGTGGTCAATAACTGATGTCATTTTATGGCTGTAAGAAACCAAAGACTTGACAAACGAGCATTAAGTCTACAAACGTTATTGATTTCCATTAGTAACCAATGTGAAGTACAATAACAGAACATCTATCTTCTGCACAAGTGTGCTCAACCCCCATAGGCCTGTAACTGAGAATTAACTACAGTAGAGTCAGATATCTTCTTTCTTCATAGCAAATCTGAGCTTTGTAAACTAGAAATATTAGTTTTTGAATGAGTTAATGAGACAGTGAAAACTTGTATCACTGTGCCCTAAAATAAGAATCAAAGCCAGCCTTGTGAGAGATGCAGCCCGTTGATCTGTTGCCCTGAAGTCATGCGTGTTTTAACCTGGACTGTGTCCTCAGATGTGATTCTTCTGCTCCTGATTCTTCACTATAACGGCAGCCTACGGCACAGCCTCATCTACGCCTTGGTGTATCCTTCCACCGCGCAGTCTCACTTTCTAATGCCACTGGATGTGAAAGTGTTCATTCAGTGTTGAAGAAAATCAATGACCCAGTGGCCTTTGTTGATGCCTTTTATGTCACGCGCTATTGCCTTAACGTGATGTGTTCAGGTTTGTCGCTGGTTGGAGGCTCCTCACTGTGGAGAAGTGGATCATAGATTTGGCCATGGTAATAAATCAGCGCAACATCAATCATAAGTCGCACTGTGTCAGAGAGTAATCAAAGGAATGACATGTCATCAGTCAAGAGTAATGAGGTGGAGATTTGAACAGAAAGTTATCCAGACCTCATTGCACCTGGTGTATCTCAGGAAGACACCCAGACCTTATGCCAAGTAGTCCTGTTGGTTAATGAGATGAAAAGAGGCTGGAGGCATTTTTGCATTTAAGTAAGTGAGAGCGGTGATCCTGCAACTGCTTCGCCCCTTAAAGTTAGAGTTTCTAGAAGCTACAGAAAGTGTTCGAAACTTTTTAAAATTAAGCTCAACTAAACAAGAATGATTTAAACAATGTACAGACTTGAGCATCTCTCCTGACTTGTATGCAGCCTGACCCCCCCCCCCCCCCCCCCCTCTCTCTCTCTTCACAGAGCCTGTGCACATTCATCAGTGCAGCCAGTAAATTTGCCCAGCTGCAGTGCCTGTGGAGATCTAAGGACGCTGGACAAGTTAGCGCTCTCTCCTGGGCTATGGCTACCTACACGTGTATGGGTGAGTGTAGCAGGCATGAAGACAAAGTAGTCCTCGTTGAGTTCACCTCTCCCAGTTTCTTCACACCCTCGCCCATTATCGTGATCATAATGAAGCTAATTTGAAAGTTTAGTCAATGCTGCTGCAACTTCATTTGTTTTCTGTTGACGTTTTGTCCACTTAGAGTCAACAGAAACAGGCCGTAAATGTAGCAGCATTAGCATGACCACCCACCTGAATGTCTAACGTCCAATATTCACTTTTATTGGTTAAGATACTATATAATACTTAGCTCTGGTTTGCTCTCTGTCAGCTCCTGAGAGAAGTTTCAGGCTTTTTAGCTACTACTCACTCCACTGTTTCCACTAGCAAGTCCCTGACGTTGTCTGCTGTTTGTTGGTTGACAGGTGACATGTAGTGGTTTCTAGAGATTTAATACTGAAAATGGCTAAAATGGTACTAATGAAAGCAACAACAGTGAAATGACAATAAAGTTGTGGCCTGTAAAACCAAAACAATGAGCTGAAAGATGCTAAAAAGCTACTAAGACCAGGTCCACAGCAGAGGAGGGTGATAACTCTCTGTGGGGTCAGACTACTTTCACATGTTCACATCTTAATTTGATCCATTGTTATAATAAAAACATCGATTATAGCAGCAGCTTTAAATTTGACTGTTAAATGCCAAGGAATTGAATTATTTGGCAAGTCGGGAAAGCTTAGAATCACTGTCTGATCACTGAAACCAGTGATAATAAAAAAGTCATGGAATGCTTTACATAAGTGCTTTACCAATTTATGAGACTTTTTTCTTCTCCCTAAAGCGCTATTACTGTGATGTTTCAGTTCATTAATATGTATTACACTATTTACTCAGCTCCTAATTTAATAAATTAGCAATTCAACACTTCATTAATTAAATATTAGACGCTCTCTTGGATAATGAGGATGTCATTAACTTGGCTTCCTCTTTGTTTCAGCACGGATCTACACCACCACAGTGACAACTGGAGACATGCAGGGTAAGTCAGACTGAATTACAAATGACTGTGGGAGAATTTCTAATGACCTCTTAAGCATTTTAGAAGGAACTCTTGAAAAAGATTTGTTCTCTAAATAACTGTCATCATAATTTTACATGAGTAAAGGATTTTCTTTTTTTTAATGGCTCTGCTGCTTCACTATGAGGAACCCTGGTGAGCACTGAGAGGGGCAGGAGTGAAATTTCATAGGAAAACAGCTTCTGGGTGCTCAGTCAGTATTCTCTACCATGCATGATCAAAATTGATGTCAGTGCTGTCCAGAGGCAAATTTTGTTTTGGACAATTGGCTTTTAAAACCCTGTTTGGGAGGAGGTTTGTAGCATTTACATATTTTCAGGGGAGAGAATGTTGAAAACGTGCAGTGTGAAATATGAAATAGGCCTCACTTCAGTTGTTTCTGTGTTTAGAAAGAGACTTCCCATTTTAATAAAAAGGCAAAATATTCATATAGAACATAAAAAAGTACTCACTTAGTACATCTTGTCAGAATTGCAGATGAAAGTGAAATAGGCTGCTGAGAAAGAGAGGGCAGGGAGTCTGGTTGCTAGAGGGTGTGACGATTCTGAAAGTGAGACAGAAACCATGATACAAACGTCCACAATCTTTTGTTGTGACACTGGAAGACAGAAGTGATGCATGCACAGCACAGTACAATACAGTACTCTACTTCCTGATGGAATGCACAGGAAGTAGTGTAGGAGACATATGCCTAGCTAAAAAACGTGTGCGCAGGTCCAAATAGCTACTTCTGAAGAAGCTACATTTTCTGCAGGAGAGGGAACTGTCTCATCATTTTATGTAGAGAATTACACTATTAACAGAACCTTAAATGAAACCCATTGGCCATTGAAAGCTCTTTATAAGGACAGCTCAGAAATTCTACTGTGATGATTCACGCAAAAAAACTTCCAATCAGCCTCATTCTGAGATCTCTGCCTTCGTCACAGTTCTGGTGCGGTTCATTGCCATGACCTTGCTGAACCTGTGGGTGCTGCTCACCGTGCTCTACTACCAGAAATACAGGAGCAGCTCCAAGAAAGAAGACTAAGCTTTAAAATAAGCTGGACCCCGGGGCTGATGGTCGGGGATGTCACCACACTGATAGGCTGATATGATCTTAAAGTTCAGCAGGGTTTGCAGGGTTACTTTGGACGCAGCCAGTACTGACAAACACAACTGGTGGGTAACAAGGGTTATGGCAGATGCTTCTGTGATACTTACCCATAAGATGTGCTTTTTATGTTGTTTTTACCTCGGTATTAAACCCACGTATTCCTTTTTGTAACATTCCAGTGACTAGATATCTGCTGCAACTGTGAGAACAGAGACCAATGGTTTTTCATACTGTAGTGTTATTTGATAGGGCAGCACAAGCCAAGTATATCTGAGATCTTCCTACTCAGGAAAAGAAATATTGTATTATGACTAGCTTTTATACATTTTAAGTTCTTTTCTGAACTATTTTAATAAACCAAACCTTTCAGCTTCTTACATTGTGGTCATTCCTGTGTGATGCATGAAAATCCTCTACAGTATACTTGCCTCAGAGATTTTTTAAGACAGAGAAATAATCCAAAACCAAAAGGCACATCCATGTCTTTATTGTTGAAGTGGTTATTATTATAGAGCTGTTTGGTAGCAAACATGCAATCTGGATGTAGAGCCCTTAAATACAAAGTGGACAAGGCTGTATAAATAATATAATGTGCACTGTATGGCATGTAAAATATATACTGTGTATATTTATATGTATAAAACATGCTTCTTGGTTAAAGGAGAGCACTCAGTACACACATACACACACACACACACTCACATAGTTTACTCTCCACCTGCTATATAAGCCACATACACAACAATGTGCCCAAACTCAGAGTTTGGTTACTTTTAATACAAAAATATCAGGACAAACACTTTTAAAAAAAACTTTCAATGGAATAGTGCTGCTCAGTATTTTGACTCATGGGATATGACTGTATGCCTTCAATGTTTCTGCTTCTCACTGGTAAATTCCCCTCACTGATTATTCATTGTCAGGAATTACTAAATACTACATTTGTTAATAGCTGGAGACCTGTGGGTGACAGCACTCAAGTGTGAAGCCAGAAAAGGCACACACATGCAGGTTCACTCAGAGTAGTTGGTGATTAAAGGGGGCTTCAGTCAAGTATATTTGGATAGAAGTAATACAATGCCTGTGTGTCATCTCTGGAAAAGCCCAGATCTACATTCAAACAACAAAGGAGCCGAGCTCGGATCAGAAAAGCATTAACGGTGCACCCCTTCGATTCAGTAAACATTAACCCTCAGAACTGACAGTGCAGGTTTGTAAGATTATGGGATTGTGAGGATTTCATGTCTGGCCCTTCATCTAATGTCATTACTGTAGTCATACAAAAACAAACCAGTGATTCAGCACACGTCTGAGTTAGAAATCTGAATAAGAGGCACTCAAGGAATTATTTGCTCAAATCCGGGAGGAATCTGACACTCCCCCACCTTACTGACTTTCCCAGAAGTCACAGCTCGTTTGCTTAAGTACCTTATTCAAGTTTCTGTGACCCGTGTGGACACATGTTTGAAAGCAGAATGGTGAGAAGCAGGGAGCTACAATCCATGTGTTTGAATAAGCCAAAGTACAGATACTGTATCTGGGATCAAGTTCAACTGTAGTTCAACTGAACTGAATTCTGCTAGCAAATTACAAAATTTACCATCTTCTAAGTGTAGTGTTCCCCATTAAACCCTTAATATTGTTCACAATCATTAAACACAATAATGTCCTTTTTCTATTTGGCAACAAGAAAGGTGGAGTCGGGAGTTTTCCTGTTGGGTCCTTCAGTCAGACAGCGAGTTCTGGTGAGAAGTGTTGAGGTATGTGTATCCCCTTCTTGTCAGCCCTGATCAGGCTTATAAGAGCTCTCCTGCGTTCCGTGGGAGCTGAACGAGCTACTCCTGCCCCCCCCCGAGACACTGAATTGTGCTAGTCAAGGGCTCAAGAGAAGACTTCAACTAATATGCTTACAAGCCATCCAGTATGCTGGAAAGATTGAACTGCTAAAGTCCAACAAAAGAGAAAACAGACTTTATAACTCTCACAGGCTGAAGCGGGACAGGGTGGGTTGTGGAGAAGTGATGTGGAGTTCAGTGTGCTGATCTGCAAACGGAGCTTTGTATAGAGTCTTTGATTTAGGAGGAAACACATCCCACCACCTTGAAGATGCACCACACTCCCAAGCAAGGTTAACTGGAGGAGGAGAGACAAACAGATGCAAGGTTAGTCTCAAGAGGATTGAAGATTTAGAGAACACCAACTAAAGAATCCTGCATCACCTTTACTCACTTATTTAACCTGTAGGTCTTCAGACCTTCACCAATAAGTTTATGAATTTGTGCAGGATTCTTTGGTTTCTTCACAGTGAAGACCTTTCATATACGCCTGTCAGTAACACTTAATTGTGTGCATGAAATCTGTTATAACACAATCCTTTGGGTGGAGTGCTCAGAATCTGATTTGAGAGATTCTGTTTCCAGCTTTGATATAGTTACCCCCCTCCCATTTACCCCATTTAACAAAACTGCAGCTTTTTAGGGCATCTAGTACAGCCTGACTTTTTTTAGCAAGTAACAGAATGTTAAAAACACAAAGTATTTTCACTTGCACAAGAATGCACGTGCAAGAAATAATAAAAAAAGACATGTTCTGCCCCCAAATAAATTCTAAAAGAGCACAAAGATGAAGTTCCCTTTCAAACACCCAGTGGTGACGTGATCCCAGTTTTCTGGTGAGCTGCCAAATGTTTCTCTCACATTTAAGGAGACAAACTAGCACATGCACTGGGTTCAACATATAGTATGTGCACATAGCCCACCACCACGCCAAGACTGTGTCCCCACATTCAGTGCAAAGGGACCTTGTTTGGTTGTAGACAAACATACACACACTGAGGAATTTAGTCGTTCACAGGAAAACATCTGGCTGAGGGAAGCAAAAGATTGGGGAAGTCATCATTTATACCAGTGTCCACTGGTGGATTCCTCTCGCTTCATTTTGAAGCCATTTGATCTGCGAGGGCTGAGGTTAGAGAATGTAAGGTCATGCAGGGTGAGACATTTTTATGAGCGCTAACAGAATAATGTGACCAGAAAACAGCACATTTATACTGAGCAGTTTTAGACATATCAAAGTTTATGCTTCTGTGGTCATTCTAAAGACAATATTACTTTCATGGGTCTCACATTTCTCAGGCTGGCAGAGAATAAGCAGCAAATGCTTGAAGCAGTTTTCTTACGTCAATATTCTGACTTGATCTTGGGCGTAATTCTCTTTTGAAAAATCATTGTGATCTGGGACTGCTGCTGTATGAGTCAAGGCCATGTGGAAGCAGTGTTCCACTGCCACGGAAATCACTGCACTGCACAGCACACACTGTTACCATATGTGGTCATCAGAAATGAATAGAGGAACAGTCATCATCGATATCATCCAATGCCCAGTGCCAGTCCTGAAGACCAAAGTCCTCCAATCTGAAAGGGGAGATCAGTTCTGATGGCCAAGTAACAATTACTGCAGTTATCTGTAAATAAAGTCAATTCTTATCATGCGTAGAGCTGGCAGCTGTTCTCAGGCTGAAGAGAGCTCTGTGTTGTTACGTAAAGGGGGGGTCCTGAGAGACACAACACTGACCCAAGGAGAGGAAGAAACAAATTGCACATGTGCAACAAAACCAGTTTCTCACAGTCACCTCTTACATATCTATGGAAATGTGATTATTGCTTTGGGGAACTTTTGACCTTTTTAGTAGCTGGATGCACAGTAGATGATCATAAAGCTGTTAGAGAGTATTTTTGTGGTCAAAGGCTAACAGTTCTTCAAATAGAATATTTTACATTTGCCAGAAGCAGTATAATACAAATTTGTCTTGGTGGAACAGCCTTTCAAACAACATTCTGACCAGATGATATAACTCTTCATAGAGATACAGAGCAATACATGAGGTAGAAATATAGGAGTAAGTACAGCACTGTATTAAGAGTGCATTTGGATATCTCATCTTAAATCTTAGGCCTCTCACAGCCTACAAATGTAATACTGATCACTTACACAATGTATATGTAATATGTTCTTGAGTGTCCAATACTAATAAAAAGCCTTTTCTATTTTTTTTACAGCCTGTCTAGAGAGCGAAAACCTTTCAGACATGCTCTCCTGTCTGCAATTCTACCTGCTCTTGCTGGTGGGAAGCTGTCGACTGGGCCTCCTCATGGACTGGCTGGGCTGAACCTTCATGGAGGCGCGTGGCGAAGAGCGCGCAAAGTGCTCTGGTGGTGGAGGCTTCTTGGGAATCTTCTTAACCAGCCGGCTCACCCACTTCTGCTGCTCCTCCTGGGACACTGCCAGCAGCAGCAGGTTCTTGGCCGTAGACACGTCGTAGTTTACTGGTGGTAAAAGAGCAGAAGAATTTTCAGTTACCTTCAGTATTAACCAATTTGCAAAAAAAAGTCTGTTAAACCTTAAGACAGCACTAATGCTGCATCAATCGTAGTTCATAGATGAGTCTTTTGGTAAAACAATGTACTGGAGCACCTTACCTTTGCAGGGAGCAATGATCTCCTCTTTCTTGTCCATGTGATCTTTATGGCACTTGATGTGGCAGCGCCGGCACTCCAGAGCAGGTGGTGGCTTGAACATGTTCCACAGCGGTTTGGTGCACGCCTCACAGTTGGTGGGGAAGTGGTAGAGGGTGGGGATGAACTCATGGCCCTTGTGGCAGATGTAGCTGGACTTCTCTCCAATAGGCAGTGGGTCCACAGGAAACTCTGGCTCCTTTTTGCTCTCACCTTCATTGGCATAGAGAATCTGGGGAGAGGATAAAAGATGAGGATTTGTGCTTTTGATACTCAACATCAGTCAAACATCATATATTGTTCATACTCTCCAGACATTCAACTAAAAAAACATCATAATTCTTCATTCCTCAGAAGTTCAATGATAAAAACACTAAAGCAGAGCTGGGACAGACCTGGAATATCCTGGGAATCTCTTTGGCGTCAGCACGGTATACATCTGTGTGAGTGACAGGCCTCACATGGAAGAGTTTGCTGCAAGATGGAAATGAGTTTTGTTATATCCCCATATCAAAACATATCAACAGCATCAATGTGAACTGCTGCCTCTTAATACAACAGCCAACAGCCAAACAGGAAATAATGGTTGCATAAACTAAAACTGACACAGTGATGAGGTATATTCAGGTGTTATACTCACTCTATATCAAGCACCATATAAGGAATGGACTGCTCTCTGTCCTGCTCACTGTTGTAGAAGAGAATCTTCTTGCTGCTCACTACAACATACTACAGCAACAGAGCAGATTTTGTAAGGAAAAATATTCATCAAGAACAAGTATTGTACACCATCAATGCGGATTCATTTCCTTTATTCATACCTTCTTCTCCCATCCAAACTTCTTGGTGTTGTTTCTTACAGGAAGAGAGAGCCACCCCTCAAGCCTTGTTTCTGTGTGGGGGATTAGGACAGAGTATGGAATGAAATGTTGTATGTACACATATTGATAATGTTATATTTACATTGCTCTGTTTTTGTTTGTTTGTTTCTTTAAGTGTATTTAATTATGCAAGAGGGGGGTAAATTATTTCCTGCAACATTTGCACATGCAAACTCCCAAAATTTGGTACACTAGCTGCAGTGAAAATAACAAGTACTTAAACTTATCTTTTCTAAGCCAGAAATACAAGCCTCATCTAACTTACACATTTTGTATACATTTCTGTATAAGTTTAATGTCAACCTAAAGGACAGCAAATCTATTCTGTATATATGAAGATGGGTAAGTTTATGGCTTGGCATCAGTGGTCAAGCTCTTACCTGTGTACGCATCATCAGCATCAAACTCTGGCCCACTGCTGACACTGGCAGAATCCATTGATTGAACACTGAGCGACTGCAGGAGATTCCTCAGCTGCTCGATATCACTGTCCTTGCTGTCCAGAGCCATCTGCAGCTCAATACGCATCTGGCTCTCATCAGCCAATTGCTATAAATGAACAACAACAGAGGAAACAAGGTCCAGTCAGTGATAGTAGAGAGGATACTGTGCTGCATATGCTTCTCCAGCCAACTATTTAAAATCACATTATTAATTGTGGAATTATACAGTAATTATGTAAGACATCAGAGACAAGAAAAATCAAATTACAGATGTCAACCCACAGTGACTGTGCTACCCACCGCTTGCATTTCATTGATCTCTTTCTGGTATTTGATGATGGTGCTGTTGAGCTTTTCCTTCTCTGACCTCAGCTCCAACTGCAGCTTCCTGTTCTCTTTCTCCTTTCGCCGCATATCTGTGTCATTACCACGGCGACTGTCTCGACCACGGAATTCCCTCCTGTATATGATCTCTGCCAGCTTATTGACGGCCTGTAGACAGAAAGGAGTACAACAGTTCACATTTTAACTTGTTTAGTTGTGAGACAGCATCAGGATATGATTTGGATTCTTCCCAGAGAAATAACTCAAATCCAAAAGAGTTGGTCGTCTCTAAAATTTAGTTCTTACTCACAGTGAAGCACATGTATGGTAATGATTTGCTTTGGTTTAGTTGTCACTTTGCTGAAGTTTTAAACAGACTTACCTGCGTTTTCAGTGTCCTCTCGGATTGCAGCTGCTTTTCAAATGCCTGCTTCATCTGGCTGATCTGCTGCTCCCAATCCTTTGACTTCTCTGACTCTGAAAAAATAAAGACACAAAAAAGAGAAATGTGAACCCCAACAGCAATAATTTGCTTGTGATTAAATTTTAAATTGAACATGAAGTTTAAACTTTAGCTTAAAATTTTAAATACCTTCTATTGCCTCCTTCAGTTTGTTGTTCAGCTCCTCCTTCTCATTGGCGAGGTTGGCCACATCACTGGTCAGGGTGCGATTGGCCTCCTCCAGCTGCATACAACAGGAAATGAATTAGGAGCACTGTCTAAGCTATCTGCCACTGCCACCTGTTGTCCAACCTGAGCGCTAAAGTTTATCTCTGTTTCCACTGCGTCTCTCTGAAGTTTGAGCACGCAATACATCTACTCCCTTACTGTGTGAGGGGTTCCTATGAAGGAATGAGTCAGAGGTTAATGCGACTCACCGAGCTGATGGTGATGTCCTTCTCAGCGAGCTCTTGACGATGGCGGGCCATCATCTCCTTCAGTTCTAGCTCCTTCATTATTTTCTCCTTCTCCAGGTCTGAGTACTGCTCCTCAGCAATGGAGCGCGCCAACTGCTCTGAGTCAGCTTTAGTCAGAGTGATCTCAAGCTGAGCCGCCAACGAGTCCCTGAAAGAAGTTAAAAAACAAAATCAAAATACTGAACAACTATTAATCACTAATACAGCATATCAACATCTCATTTATAGGTGCAAACCAACTGACCACTCCTTCCTTATTTTGTCTTAGTTTTGGTAAGTATATTAGATTTTGTCATGTGTTTTAGGAGGATAACAAAGAAAATATCAGATTTTCAAACAGCACAGCACCTCTCCTCCTGAAGCTCCTGCAGAGACTGCTGCACATCTTTATAGAGCTTGTTTCTCTCCTCACACTCCTCCTTCAGCTCACGAACCTGGGTCTTATACAACGTCTGCAAAACACAGGAAAGAGGTCAGATACACCTCGCACTCAGATACTACATCAAAATACGACCCTTTGCTACTATTATACATTTACCAAGGCAAGATTGTAGTAGTATGGAAGTTTCATAAAGTCAAATCTTTCCTGAATAATAATGAATATATACAGTGTGTACAGTTACGTAAAATAAAACTATGATGAGGGAAACACCATTAAAGTTCCATCATCAGTAATGTTCATATTATTTTTAAAATATGTGAAAAATTGAACTGGTGTCTATTGAACTGTGAATATTGCTTCAGCTATTCAATCCACACAACAACATGCATTACTGAAATAAAAGGAATGTTGTTTTGATGGCACATCACAGCCCACACACTCAACAACCAACATATAGAACCATAATGTTTTGCACATAATTTTACAATCTCATTTGTGATTACAAAGCAGAATATAGACTCACAGAGAAATACTGTTCAGCTTCTAACTGGTCCTGTAATTCCTTCATTTGCCCGTCTGTGTCCTGTCTTTCTCTGTGGACAAAAACCAAAACTTGAATTATTCATTATCCTCCTTTTGGTAAAATGTGAAAGCTCAAGAAGACAGGAGTGTGCGCAAAATGTGAAATAAAATGTACACTGACTTGCGCAGCTCTTGGTTCTGTTTCTCCAAGCTGCGTTTAATATCCAGCAGGTGATTTGTTTCCTGTTTGAGCTGTTTCTCTGAGGTTCTCAGAGCGTTGAGCTGCTGGTTCTGAGCCTTCAGGTCATTCTGAGTCAGGTTACGCTTCTGAGTCTCCTGCTCAATCTTCAGCGTCAGGTTCTTCACCTGAAAGAATGGATGAAATACAGAGGGAGAAAGAGATGAGAAGTGTGTAATTGTTTATAATGTTGATTTAGTTATTGTTTTATCTGTGCTTCCTGTTTTTGTAGCCAGCTGATGAATACGTTATTCATCTGTACCTCAGAATTGACAAAATGTTACCTAAGCTGCAGGATTTGTTTCTGTAGGTGGCATTTAATATCTAAACACACACTTCACTGGTCTCCTGTACAGAATATAAACACTCACCTCCTCAGTGAGGCGGTCCTTGTGTCTGCGCAGCTCGTCTAATTTCTGTAAGGCCTGTTTATAGTCACAATCCATCATGCTGCTGTGTTTCTCCAGCTCCAGTATTCTGTTCTCCAGACGCAGTTTGGCTGCTCGCTCCTCTGCCAGTTTCTGCTCCAACTCTGCACGGGTGTCAAACACAAGATAAGGTGGTAAGGATATGAAGAAACCACTGCGTTTCATTTGAGGTTTTTACACCGTGACTAATGGAGAACGGCTAGAACGCAGTCTTGCTGGAAAAGTACAATTTGTTTTTACAAAATTAAGTATTTTCTAATGCTGAAAACAGTTAACCTGTGTTTTTAAAGCTTATTAAAATGCAAACAAAAAAATAAAAACAGCTGCTGATATTTCATAATAAAATGGAAATTTCATATATGTTTTCCCTTTGATGATAAAGCGCCACGCTGTGTTTTGTGAGTTTATGGTAGGGTTGACAATCCTGCATTTCTCTGATACAATATTTAATCTAAACCAGATATGGGAGATTTAATGTCTGAGGAAAAAAATATTTGTGGACATGAAGGCTAAGCTGATATGGGCATTCAATGTTCAATGGAGGCTTACAATAACAATATATATATATAATATAACAAAAATTGTATTGCTTAACTGTAATGCAGCCTTTCAGACCAGCAAAAGATAATATATAAATTATATTAAATATATATTAATATCAAAATATCTTAATAACCACAATCGCAGTGGATGACTAGCCTGATAGCAATACTGACATTACTTCAATATATAGAATTTAGAGGCAAGTATTTAAAACAAATACATGAATACATCATCTAACTTCCAATTTTGCACAAAATCTGACACAGTGCTTGTTGCACAAATTAAAAGTTGCAGTGAAGTCAGGAATCATTTCATAAAGTTTAAATCTTGTATGAATTCTTTCTCTGTCACAAGACATAATGTCTAATTTGGTCCAAACTGGGATGAACAGACTGTTGAAGTAAACAAGTGGTTATGTGATAGAACAACGTCCTGGGAACAAAAGGTCAGTGCCCTCACCCTTCATTGACTCTGACTTGGCACCCTCGATGGTTACTTTGATCTTGCTCTTGTCTGCCAGCAGTGCCCTGGTGGCCTTATGAGAGGTCTCCTCCTGCTCCAGCTCCTGCTGCAGCACCTTCAGCTTGTAGGTCAAATCAATCTCTTTGTTGCTCTTCTCCTGTACAGAGATGAAACAAGAGCAGAGGTGCTGTGATATACCCATAGGAACACCAGGGGTGAAATCTAGCTGGGCATCACAGTAAGATCTTGACAAAAATAGTGCATCTTTTTATTCATGAAAAAATACAAACTGCAGCATAATTCAGAGTTCAGAAGCTCAGAAACACATTATAATCAGTGAAACAGCTATAGCAAACTCATTAAAACACCAAAACGATTTTATAAACTCCTACTCCTACTCATCTATACTCTCAGGGGACAATGCTGTGTACAAACAAAAGGCACTTTAAAGTGTTCAATGAGAGAAATCACCAGTGATTAATGCACTACTTCGAGGGTTACAATTCAAAAAAGAAGGCAGCCATAATTTTGCAACGCAATCTGTAATTTATATCTAAAGAATGAGGTTTCAAGCCTCTTAAATAATTTTCTAGATACAAAATCTGTTGTGATGCTCCCACTGTATTAAAATATATCATAAAGACAACACAACACTGGCTTAAATAAAAGATGTAAATGTTTTTGACTGATGTTATCTTAGCAGTTCATCTGTTCACCATACAAGTACAAATAGCAATTGAATAACTGGACACCCTGTTGATTTTGAATTAAGAAAAAGATGGTGATGGGCAAATCCCTAAACAGATACACTACTAACTTCACAAATACTCTTTTAATATAACTTTGATTAGGGCTATAACTTACTCACTCACAGGAGAAGCATTCAAGGTCTAAAAAATACAAGAGACGTTAAATGCCAAAAAATAATCTTTACAAAAAGACAATAAACAAAGGTTTATGATCACATTTCAGTTTCTGTCAGATTTTTTGATTTACCTTCTCTAGATCAGTGAGTTTCTCCTGAAGTTGTCTCTTCTCAGTTTCAGCTTTGGACAGAGCCTGTCTCTGCTGACGCGCCTCCTCCTCTAGACCAGAGATACGTCCTGCAAGACAAATCCAAGAGAGTGCTCAGAGAAACAGGTTTCAAGAAGAGAAAATACGTCCAATTACAATGCAATAACCTAAACACTTGCATTGTATGTTTACACACACTCCCACCTAATCAAAGCCCCAGCAAGAAGTTCAGGGGTTTTTCTTTTCTTGTCCGTCTGTTAATGTCAGCAAAGCCATGTACCACAGTGAGTTTGATTATATACATTCACAACAGCCTGATTACTCAGAGTAATCAGCTTAGGGCAATATTTAATTCAGAATATTTACGTGGCTCAAATAAATGCTTTTTCTTCAATATCCTAGTTCATTGGAGAGAGTGGTTCATTGCAGACTGAATTACAACAGCAGTTTGACAAAAGCTGAGAGAAAGTTGACTGTGGAATTTTCACATTCAAACAAAGGCAGAGACAGAGCAGGAATCTGGGTGTGTTAACTGAGCTGTTTGTTTTGAATATGACCTCACTTCAATTCACACCATCAGATAAAAGCTTTTATATGACAGTTTAACTGGCCTGATTACTGCTTTAATCAGATTATTGTTGAATTAATAGTCCTGATGTAAACATACTCCCTCAGACAGTTACACAAATGCATCCTGGGAGGTGACCAGTACAACCAAAGTCTGTCACTGTTATACACTGACTGGCAACAACGAAGCAACCGGCCATGGTTTCATTCAAGGGCTTATGAGTGTTTCATATTCACACTCTTCACTAAGATTTGTTCAGCCAGTTGTCAAAAGGGGGCTTAAGCCTGTAAATATCAGATGTATTTGTTTTTGTTTTATCTGGACTTGAGGCCTTTGTGACTCAGTACAGCACCTCCAGACAATCATGTTTTCATAAAAGCCCTTCCAAATACATTCAAATCAACCTCTCTCACACATACAAACACAGAGAGTGAATGTGGTGTTTGCTGAATGGCTTCTGACGACAACTGCTCTGCAGCGCAAACGCTTTCTTAAGGCTTAGAAAGCCTCTTTGGTGCCCTCAGTATTAGTGCGGCACATTGCTTCTGCCCACCTAGCTGCCCTCATAAATCTGCCATGTAAGCTGCAAGGCAGGCAGAATAAAATGACTTGAAGGGGCAGAGATACCTCATTTTTATACAAGGCGTGTAATAGAATTTCCACCTCATAAAAATACAGGTCAGCATCTCCTCAAAACAGCATTTCATACACTGAGGTGAATTTCAATGCAATATTCAACCTGCAGTGCTGCAGCCCATTCCAAATATTCATTACCACATTGTTTTTTCTGATCACACAAAGTCCTATATTCATGTTTAGGTGTTCCTTATGGTTTTCTGTGTTTAGTTTATTGTTTCAAGGTGTTTGGGAGGAGCATGTGTGAAACCCTGGCTTAGTGTGTTTGACAAGGACTGTAGCACATTGGGAATAATTCTAAACTGGGATTAAAATGGAAAAGTCATCCTAACAAAAAAAAACAAATAAATAACAATAACAATAATAATAATGATAATTCATTTAAAGCCTTTCCAGGCCTGTGAATGAGTCTTTCTAGGTCCTGTATTACAGAGTATGTGTGTGTTTCACCCACCCATAAGATCACTGATGGTCTCTGAGCCCTGGCTGTGCTCCCTCCTCTCCGTCTCCAGGGCTGCCTGCAGGCTGATGCATTCCTTCTCCAGACTCAGCTTGCTGCGCTCCAGCAGACAGCATTTGTCCTGCAGCTCGCGTACGTTGGCCTCCAGCTGCTGTAACTGCTTGCTGCTCTCTGTCTGGGTTTTCCGGAGCCTTGTCGCTGCCTCTGACTCAGCCCGCAGCAGCGTGTTGGCTTCTTCCAGCTGATGGAGACAGTAATAAAAAAAAAATGTCTGAGGGCCAGTCTCTATCAGATCTAATGTCTTTAGTAACGTACACTGGGAGTCCAGTACATATTTATTTCCAGATAAAGTACCTTAATTTGGAAAAAAAGAGAAATATGTGAATATACGTAAATTAGCCCTGTGATCTGTGATCTTCACAGATCTCTTGACATCTTACTTCCCTAATTCAGTGTCCACTGGCAAAACTAAACACAAAGCGACACAAACCTGTTTCTGTAGGTGAATGTTCTTCTCATTCGAAATGTGTGAATTCTGGTTTCTTCTTTTCATGTCATCCAGCTGGTCTCGTAGGCTGTTGACTGCATGATACAGAAGAACAGAGACCAATATATTACAATGAACTGTTTTAATTAAGTTAAGTCTCTATGTAAAGTTCAAGCATGCGCAGTTTCTTATTTAAGCTGTATTAAAATAACAATAGATGAGAAGTTTAAAAAGTGGATCCCAAATCTCCAGCAGTTGAAAAGAGCATAGATACACAATGTAAGCAAAGTCGATACTGCTTTTGAAAACAAAACTCTTTTTACTTGTAAATACTCTGGTATTCATCTAGTTTTAATCAGTGAGGAGTTTGGGTATCATGAAACAGGACAATAGCTAATTCAAAATGGTTTGAGTGTCATTTCTCAATATCAGTATAGCAAAAGCAAGTAAACTGTAGGGCAAAGCAAGTAGCCCTTTTAAACCATTTTCCTCGGTTAAACATGTTTGCGCCAGTGTTTCTCAAGTCCCTCTGACCAGCTGATGGCAGTATTATCCACATTATCTCAGTCACTATACTAGCATTAAAATTCCTTTATTATCAAAAGCAAACCAGAAAGTTTCTAAATTAACACAAGCAGTCTTAATTGCACAAAAGACACTATGATCAAACTGAAAGTGTGCTACTACATAGCTTCTAAAAAGTCTCCAAATCCATAACACATATATGATGCATCAAATCTGCTTCCACTTGCTAAGCACTATATTTTAATGTCTCACTCTGTTAGTGAAAGAAAGACATTTAATTGTGGAACGGGATAATGAATTCACAGTGTCACATCAGTACATGACATCTTGCCTCAGTATAATCTAATACTGATGTGATTATTGACCATACACTTCTTATTCAACAAAGTAAATGTAAGGTCTGTAAGTAATATTTGAAACAAAAAAAACACTATTTGATTAATCTACTATCTAGTAGTCTCATGTCACCTTCATTCTCCAGGCAGCGTTTCCTGTCAGCCTCGCTCTCGGCCTTGCGGTGGCTCTCCAGGCTCTTGTGCTGCAGCAGGGCCTTCTCTCTCTCCAGCTGCCTCAGACTCGACTCCAGGTTCTTCCTTCCACTCACCTGAAATCGGTCATTAAATTCCTTGTTCAATATGTCCTGTAGGGCTGGTTTCACACTACTGTGATTCCACAACTTTATGAGAAATGGTTCCTGAGGATCCAATTGGGGTTTTAACACAAATCCCAATCCCAACAGACATTTTAATGTGGTTATTAGAATTCTGCAAGCGCTCTGGCTGAACCTCGCTAGATATGAAACACTGGCATTCAACCGAAAAATGTGGATAATAAGAAACCATTATTCTGACTTAAATACAGGTGTAGGGAAAGGCCATAAAAATGGATGAAGAAGATGGAATTTATATGATCCCAGTGGGGAAACAGGGTTGTTGCACAAGCAAATATTAAAAGTCAGACAAAGCCAAAAATATTCAAGTGATCTTCAGCTATAACAGGTGTCAGCACTATAGAATCTTTTTATAGCAGTTTCAAAATGATTTGCCTACCTCTTCTTCAAGTTCTTTAGAGATTTTGTCCAGACGAGCAGTGGCAGCTCTGCAGAAAGGAAAAAGGACATTTATGAGACTTTTGACGATTAGAGCCACTGTGCTCAAGTATGTTATTAGTGCAACAGCTACTGTACCTGTATTTCTGATCAAGATCATCTTTGACCTGCTTCTCATTATTTAGCTGCACCTCTAGGAGGTGAAGTTTCTTCTGCAATGCTGCTGACTGGAGAGTAAAAATATATAATGTGACTTTCAGGTCTCAATCAAATGCTCATATTAAAAAAACATTTTACTGTTTTACTGCAACCTATTACTGCTTATCATCCATCTTTCCTATGACTTAAATGTGTACTATGCAATGAAACAATTTACATAACTGGTACTCTTGTCAGGAGCATTTTTTTTAAATTGTACATTATGAAGAACAACTTTTTTTTAAATTCATATTTATTCGGTTCCATTTCCTTTTTAAACAGAAAGAAACAATAAAAAAGAAAACATAATTTCCATTTCCATTTCCAAAACAAAACTGAAAGGGTGTAGGCTGAAGCTAAAGCTATGATGATGATGATGAGAATTATGTGATCATTAAATCTGCATTAACCTATCTCTGACCACCTGGGAGCCACTGAACCATTTAAATTGTTGTGCAAACAGTATACAGTTGCCTACTCACACATCAAACAGGCACAGAGCATCATTAACATTTATTCAGGGTTGTATTTCTGGCCACCTGATTAATGCAAGTCAAATATTCACAGCTAAGGGAAATATCTCCTTCCTCTGTCTCTTCAGTTGCAAAATGCTCCACTATGGTCACTAGTTAGTCGCCTGTCAGCTGTTTTGGCCTACAGTGGATTTATCAGCGCTTTTTGATTAAAAATAAAAAATAAAATAAAAAAGCTGCCAACTGATGAGAGCACGGAGAATGAACCAAAACAGTAAAGCTGCAGACTGTACAAGCAAGGCTATGACATGAAAGATGTTGAGAAGTTTTGTAGAACTGAGGATTGAGGTGCTGACTCAGGTCGGGTGATAATTCTCTGTGGTTTTCTCATGACCCCTTTCACAGCACACATAGTCATTTGATTCTTTGTTGATATAAAAAATATTCATTATTGCAGCGTTACAGTTTTGATTTGAACTTGGAGGATAAGCTCTTTCTGGAGATTACCCTCAAAATAAATATAATATTCTTGTTTGGCACACACACATCTTAGAAGGAAATTAAATTCTTAAATTCCATACATCATATTAAAAACAACAGCAAATGTCAAACTGAAGCAAATCTGTGATGGGTGGCAGTCTTTTAGGACTCAAGTCAATGAGAATTCCCCAGATTAGCTTTTAGCTCAGCCACTTAAACTGAAAACTGCTCATGTTTTTCTGTGTGGCTAAGAACACAGAAATTCTCTCAAAGTACTAATAATTCATGGGATCAGGAAAAGAAATCCTCTTCTGAGTCATTTCCATCATAATCCTTAATGCCCTTCAGTATGACAATGTAAACTGATGCCTGCTTTATTCCCTAAGAAGCTTGGGCCGGTCTGTATTACTGCAGCTGCTGAAGGTGCACCTGGCAGTTGTTGCATATAAAGTGAAAGTACCTACCTCTCCTTTTGAATTCTCATGGGTCACTGAAGAATTGTTGGAGGCATTGAGTAACCTAAAGAAGGAAATGAACAAAATCAACACAAAGTTAAGACCACAGCTGAGAAAAAATCTCTAAGCTGAGTTGCTGAAAATTACTGGAGAGAGCTAGAGAAGCTGACAACTTACTGGTCCTCTTTGAAGTAAGTGAAGCCAACAAAGGGTAACTGATTTCCAACAAATGCCTTAGGTGTGGGAAAAGTTTCTACATCGCCTTTGTCATCTTCAATCTCATCAAAGTTACTGGTGTCTATGTCACTGCTCAGCTCTGGGACCACAGGGGCAACCGCTGAAGAGAGAGAGAGACAGAGAAAGAAACTAAGGAAAAAGGCAAGTGTGAAATGCTGGAAAAGGAAGTGCTATGTAAACACAACTAGGAGTGTCAAATGAATAATTCTATTTTGTATTTTTGTGATACAGCCACTGTTCCAAGGAAATTCCTGTTCAGTATCTGAGTCATGTATTTTATGGACTCCGGTGAAAGCTTGTGTGAATTGTGGTAATACTAACTGTCTCTGATGGTGTCAAAGGTCCACTGGTCGTTCTTGAAGAAAGGGTGTCGCTTGATTTCCTCCACACCGTTCCTACCCAATCGTACCTCCCTCAAAACAAAGAAAGTGACTGAGTTTTAGAGCAGTGACTAAAGCTGCCCTTTGTCCTCAGTTGAAGAGTTTCAGTGGTGTCAGGAAAACATGATCTATCAACACATATTCTTTTCTGAAAGTAATTGGAAGCGTTTGAATTAAAACTCAAGCAAGACTTTAATTTCCTTTGGCCTAAAGCATCACAAACTAAACCAGTGGTAAACATTAAGTCTGCTATATGTAGCTCAACAGCATCAACATGTTATGTAAGGTCTGCAGCACTGCTGTACAAATAAAAGCAGACCCTGTGGTCCCTTCTGGCGTCATCACAATCGACAATATTTAACAACTGAAACACTGTAACTCTTCATACCTGTCAGTCAGGAAGGCACAGATGATATTCTTGGCATCTTTGGAAATCTCCACATCATCAGGAAAGTTTAGAGAGTTCTTATGGTCCATTATCTTACTGTACGTTCCCACCAGAGAGTCAGCATAGAATGGCGTGTCACCTAATAGCAAATACAGCAGAGTTAGCAAAAGAAACTACACTGCTATTATGGAATCAATAGTTGTTTCTTGTACTGAGATGACTGCAACATGCCATTTACAGTACAGGGGTAAGAATACAAGGTACTTTTATTAAAAACTATTTCTGCATTGTTGTTTTGTACAATCACTGTGACTTGTGTGACATGAGATGTTTACTGACCAACAAGCATCTCGAAGATGAAGACCCCTACAGACCACCAGTCACATTCTCTCCCATAATAACCATCTCCTCCCTGGGACTTCAACACCTCAGGAGAGATGTAGTCTGGGGTCCCGACTGCTGTATCACAGTGCACCATGCCGGTCTGCAAAAAAAAAATCGAGGAATCAATATACATCAGAATCTTAGAAGTGTTTTTTGGCAGTATAGTTTCACATGAGGATTTTAGTCTTATCTTAAGACAGATGATAACTTTCATCTAAATATTGGCATGGTACAGTTACTATTAGTATTAATATATTTCATATTACTGACAATATTTCTGTTCAACTTAAGTTATCAAAGTTATTTAAAAGAGTAACATGTACCAAAATAGGAATTCAAAATATAACAGTCTGCACACAAGTAATGAACAAATACTTTTATTCTTTTACAGAAGATGTTTTTGCTTGCAGTGTATCATCTTGCACCTTGCTTCCATGTTCCAGAGCCATTTTATTGGCACCAAAACATACTAATAGCTTTAACTCACGGAGTCCATCTTCATGCACGTGCCAAAGTCGGCCAGCTTGAGATGTCCATGTCTGTCCAGCAGCATGTTGTCCGGCTTGACGTCACGGTGGATGAAGCCCATGGAGTGAATGGCGTCCAGGGCCATCACGACCTCTGCTGTGTAGAATTTGGCCCATTTCTCTGGCACGTCGTAGGTGCTGGTGAGGTTGACTAAGTCACCTCCTGGCATGTACTCCATCACCATGTAGAGGTAGTGCTCATCTTGGAAGGCACAGCACAACTAAACAAGGCACACATAGGCTCTCATTACAAGAGACAGATCATTTTTGGTACAGATTAACCAGACGATTGCTATCAGTACATATTACTGACTGTTCTGTTAGATTGCAAAGTTATTTGAAAAAGTAATATGACACACAATTAATATTTTCAATCAAATAACTCATCCAAACACATTATTCAAAACCTTTGAGAATATAAATCTGAACAGTGACTTTAATGTCATACCTGCACAACCCAGGGACTGTTAGAGAAGGCCATGATATCCCTCTCTTCCCAGAAAAAGGCAGAGTCTGAGCGCTTGATCATCTCAAATTTGCTCAGCAGCTTCATGGCGTAAACCTTCTGGGAAGCTTTATGCCTGACCTGTAAAGTAGTGGTACCCAGTTATTCAGAGATAGAAAAGTAATGGAGGATTTGGGATTCTCAAGAACACCAGGACATTTTGACCAAGAGGTAAATTACAGGTTACACAGAAATGTTGGCTGGAGGGAAAAAAAACAGCAAGTGGCTGCCATTAGATGTCAGGTAATTCCATCATAACAGCTGATTCCATATTTTCAATTTAATGTTGTTCACTAAATGAACATTCTGAGCACAGAATGTAAAGTCTTAGTACAGGAGTATTTACTTTTTTTAAAAGCTTTGACTAGACAAAGAGGCAGTGCGTCATTCCAGAAAACCAAGGCAGAGAAAATATCACTCACCAGCTGGACTTCACCAAATGCCCCTCGACCAATGACTTTAACTCTGTCAAAGTCTTCAGACTTCATCTGAAGGTCTCGAATTTGTCCTATGACTTTCTCATCTGAATGTCAATAGTATAAAGAGAATAAAGAATGTATTAATAATGCTGTCAATTTACCACAATAATAAATGAAAGAAAGAAAACAGATGTCCTCTGTCTCCCTCACTGGCACACAAAAACTACTTACATCTGTTTAAGAAGGTTTCGATGTTTTTGTTCTTGCGCAGTGCAGGGTAGTCCAGGTCTAAGACCAAGGCGTTCATGGAGTCCTACATGGAGAGAATGAAAAATTCATCATCATCAGTCATAACTGACAAAAACACGTACAAAATCGTTAACATCCTTGCCAGCTATCTCAGATTTCTGTTGCTCATTAAAACCATGAATGAGAGTAACCATCTCCATGATCACAAAATCATTGTTTTGAAGGAAGGTGTCAAGAAATCATACTGATACTGCAGTATTGAATATTTCAATACCAACAAACAAATACACATTGCAAATGCAGTAATGTGTTTTGAAGTAAGTACATGAGGTCACATCACTATTAGGAGGATTAACAACGGGAACCAAGATCCAGAGGTCTGTCATCTGAGCATAAAGACTAAGTAGTGCTGCACAAAGAGCATAAAACTAGTGCAGTAACACAGCATTTTAAAGACCCACTGACTCATCAGCTACTCTTGTCATTTCTTTCAAGTACACAGTAGTGTTACTAAATGGGCTGTTACAAAGAAAACACAAGTTATAACATTCTTTAGAGTTTGTGTCGATCATAAAAGGTTATGTCATACTGCAAGTCACTGTGTTGCAATCAAAGCACGCCAACCAAGAAATGTGTTCTCTTTTCATCTGCATTCATTTGCACACAAGGAGGTTCATAAAACTCATGCATAAAATTAGAGTTTACATGTTCTTGTTTTTTAATTTAGATAATTTGTTATTTGCTTAATTTAGCCTGGACATAATGTATTAATGATTATGCACAGTGTGAGCATCTGATGCTGCGCAACTACAGAGGAAATGTACCTGACTTACATATTTAACTTTCACTTCTGGATGATTACTACACTATAGAAACAATGCTATGAAAACAAATGAAATGGTCTCAACTCTAATTTACAAAAAAAATAAGCAAAACCAACTAGCAAATACTTAAACCCTTCCCATTAAAGGCAGTGGAGAGCAGCATGAGAACACCACTGACTGCATTTCAAAGGAGTTTATTTTCTGTATATTTTCTCACCACTGCACAGAACAAAAACTGTTCCACATCATTGCACACAGCAAGTCTGAATTAAAACAAACACCTTCACCCCAGCATTTCATTCAGCGTTCAACTTGACTGACTGATTACACAAACAACTACATGCAAAGAAAATGGTTTGAAATGACAGCTCTGTTCCTCGAGAAAGAGGCACAATGACTAATTCTTCCATCAGCAGCTGCCTCCTTGATTCTGTCGATGATATTCATCTGCTGACAAACGATGAACACACTGTTTCTGTGACCTTTATGAAGCAGTGGGTGTAAAAGAGATGAAGTCACCTCCACACAGTATGTAGTCTCTGGTTCTGAGCTGCATTTACCACTCTCATGGCACTGGCACTTTCTACATGTACAAGCTTCTTATAACAGTGGTCAAGGAAATGACATGACAGTTGATGCTATAAGTCAACACATCTGATTCTAAAATAATTCAATGAATAGCAAAATAATGTTTCACATCTCTGAGGAGTTACGCAATTGTAATTTTAGTGACTGTTATGCATAATTGTATGTGTTTAAATACAGTCAGTAATAAGGATACAGCTGTAATAGTCAAGTCAATTTTATTTGTATAAAACTGAATCACAACAAAAGTTATTTCAAGGCACTTTTCATATAGAGCAGGTCTAGCCTGTATTCCTTATATAATTATATTTACAAATCCAACAGTTCCCACCATGAGTAAGAATAACTTTAGCTCAACAACTTTGGCTTTAGCTTGCCAGCTAAAATACACTGTCACTACAGTTTATACAGTGATGCAGCAGCAATATGCGGCACAGTATATGGCTGGTCAGCATTGTACACAGGCTGGTGTAGTTTCATGATAAAGGTCAGCTTCACCTAGGTAGCCTGATGACAAGGCAGGTGCTCAGTGTGTTTGGTCATGAGTGTTTTCAGAAACACACACAAACATACAGACACACACACAAAAACCAGTGTCTGTTCTGGACATACACAAGGAAAAATGGAAAAGTGGTAAGGAAGGACACTGATAATTTGCAGCATTCAGTCGTCTTATAAAGGATACAGTTTGACCTCAGGCAATGTAGGGAAACCATTAAATAAGCAAAAGACAGACAGATGCAAATCTCTAATTGTTACAGTGTGTTACAGTGAGGAAATTGTCTATCAAAAATCTGTCAGCTGTGCATTCCTGAACAGTCAATGAGGAACTTGGACACTGGATCAAGCCAAATGTTATGACAGAGAATACAAGAACCCAACTCTGACCCAGAGCTGTAAACTGGTTTCTTTCAGACCTGTCTCACACTTGTCTATCGCTTCTCATTCTCCCGTTGTTACAGGGCTCAACAGGATGGCACAGTCTCTGTTTAATGTGTGCGTCACTTCCTTTGTACTTCTCTTTGTCTCTTTTGCCCTTTTCTGCTGCTCTCCCTGTCTTGTCTGCCTCTCCTCCTGCCCTCTCCATCATTCTCCGCTCGGCTGCAGTCATTCTGCAACGAGCTGCACACTTCATTTCATCATCTCAACTTCACTTCCCCATTAAAGGACTGACCTCACACAAAACTACTATTTAAGGGAAAAAACACACACGCCAGGGGGTGGAGAGGGGGTTGCCGAATGCGCATGCACACACACAACCACGCGCACACGGACGAGGATCTCCCTACGAGCACAGCAATACAGGAAATGATCCACCCCACCCCAGGGCTGGCAGATAATTTCAGTGTGTCATGAAGCCAGTCCCAGTGTGCAAGTCATTTCCTCTGAGGCAGCATTCTCTGCTACTGCCACTGCTCAGCATTTGTCTGCAGCCAAAAACATATACACATGCATGGCAGCCATAGGTGTGACCATGTATGCAATCAATGCATATATTACCTGCAAGCTGTGTACACATAGACACAAGATTTACTTGCCACAACATCTTCAACAACAGTAAGTACATAGTCAAAGCTGAAATCAGTGACAGTCATTTCTTGGCACTCAGTGATTCATGCATATGCACACTGCAGGTCCATGATGTCTTTAAGTTTCACTGGGTCCGTTTTAAAGGTGATGCTGCTGTGGTAGCTACAGAACAGTAGAGAAAGCCAGGACAAGCAACTGCATTAACCACAGACGATACACACACTGCTTCCGCCTCAAGATAACTTCTGTTGTGAATTGGTGCTACATAAATAAAATTGACTTGACTTGACTTGACTGTCCAAACCTCAGCAAAGTGTGTAGGCTAAAATCTTTTAGACGCTAAGGGTCATCTGCTTTTCTGTCTGATGCAAAGGATGTAAAACAGACATAAACAGAGGTTGTATGTGCTGAAGCAGGATGGCAGGTAGAGGAAGATGATGCCCTGCGTCAAAACATTCAAACTATAAAAATCCACAACTGAGGGGATTCAGTTTCACAGATTTCCAACTCTGGACATGAAAAATACTACAAAAGCAGTTGGTTGACAGTTTCCATGAGAAATACAAAGTAAACACTGTGTTGCAACCTTTGGATTTATAACAGGCATGTAGCAAACATTCCCTATCTACAAACTGGACCTCATGGTGACGTATTATCCCTTTCTCTGTCATTTCTACATCTCTCCATTAAACAAGATGAATCAAGTATGGAGGAAGGATAAATAAATACATGTTACCCTGGTGACAGCGAGAGGACTGGTGGTTGTTAGTGGATGTTTGTTACACAAAGAAGAGGGGCTAGCCTAAGTAGTATCTATTAAATACTTCATTAAACTACATTTGCAGGCATTTTAAAACATCAGGTTTGCAGAGATCCCACAGGTTATACATAATAAGCTGTTTAGTGCAGTGGAGTTACACAAGAGAAATGGCTGCACACAGCTCCTCCAATTTGATTCCATTAGCGTTACTGTAAAAAAAAAAATGCCAACAAGACTCTGGAGGACATTTCTCAGCCACTCAGTTGAAGCAGCTATTTATAAATATTAAATAACTGACAAGTGTCTGGGGAAGTGTAAAGCCGGATCAACAATTTAAACTTTAATGCATCTGACATTTCTGAACCTGTTCCAGACAACCACTGATCCGCCCTTCCTAATCCACAGTAATGTTGGCTTCACTTAGAACAAAGGGAACATTTTTTTGTAGCAATCAATCTAAGTAATTACAAACCATGATGTCAGTTTCTATAGCTCAGTTTGATATACAGGACACTTTCCTGTACAGCTACAGTAACAGGCTTACAGTAATGTCTTCCCGAGCTGATAGGAGTATCTGTCCAGTTAGGCTTATCAGTATGAGTTGTTATGTATCTATTAGATAGAGCTTGAGCATTTTATCTCGGCTATACTGTAATCCAGCCAGTGGGTTATGGCTGGTTGCTTAGCAACTCCTGCAAAATACAAAGAGTTGAAACCAGTTGAGGCTACAGAGAAGCAGCAGGCAGGAGTTTTATAAGCACTCAGTTTCAGCACATTCTATTCTTTTCCATCTTATTTACCCAACCTGCTGCTGACATTACGGAGCTGTCGCTCCCTTTGCCTGCTTCCACTCTTTGTCACCCAATAAAAAGCCACGTGGATGCACCAGTAAGGAATCTGATGATGTTAACCTGTAAGGAGCTAAACACAGTAAAGAATCACCCAACTATTGAAAGCCTCTCACATCACAAACTCTCCCTACTCCATCTGCAGTCTTTCCCAAAAGACCCTCCTCCTATGCCCATACCCATCTCATCAGTAGGCATGTGGAACAGAAAACAAGCAGCACTGCTCTGGGCTTTAAAAGGATTGAGCAGAAAGTTAATGTTTTGATTGAATTCCAGCCGTTTTAAAAATAGTTGTGGGGATAAATGGTGGGCCGGGCAGAGCGAAGGGACCGTGCCAGGCAGGGCCCGTAAACTCTGCAAGAAAGACGCAACGGCAGGATTCCTGCAGAGGTTCACAAATAGCACAGCTAATGTCTCCACAGGGAATAACAAGAGTATGTCTTACTCTTGTATTTGACAGATTTCTGTCTCATGCTCCTGTGCCCTACACATTTTTGGCACTCTTGCTTTATTATAAAGTATGGTGAGGAATGTGCCAGGAAAAATACATAGCAAAAGGGAGGACTGCATGTACATAAGGTCCTGCTGTATCTTAACCTTAAACTCAGCTTTCTAAATGCTCTTAATGTTCTAATTAGAAAAGAGAAAGCATGATACAGTGAGGAGAAATAATTTTGGCAGAGGTCAAGAGTGTTTATAACTGCCATCCAATAATGCAATGTAATGTTGTCCAACATGTATCATCCATTCTTTATCAAATGAACACATGCACAACCTGACACTTGTGTGATACATCAGGAGTAAAAGATGGGGTGCTAGTTCCTGTTGTCCACCAAGGCCCCAAGATAAATCTGAAGAAAAGATGACTGAATGAATAGAAAGAAAATCTTAGTATTTTTTTAGTCTTTTTCTCTAATTTTGCTTTTTACTTGTAAAATCATGGATTCTTTCACCTCTCCAAGCATCTGAAAAATCCTTCAAATGAAATGATCCCAGAAGGAAACCTCACTCTTTGACTGAAATGCTCATAAATCGAGTCAGTACTAGGGCTAAAATCTGTGATAAAGCTCACAAGTAGATGAGTGCCTTATTTTTACGCAGGCAAAACCCAAAAAGGTTGTGAACCACTAGATTAACCTACTGATCATTTTCTCAATTACGAAATTAATTGTAAGGTCTATAAAATGTCATAAGATAGCAATCTACTAATTATTTTAGCAACATTACCACAGGCTGCAAAACTTGCAAAACTCTTTGCATACTTATGTTTATTTTACATGCATTTATCATACACCACTATTTTATATTATTATCATAAGATTTTGATTTATAATTCTTGATCTACATTAACTGCAACTCAATAGTTTCAGTTGGCCAACTTGCAAAAAAAAAAAAAAAAACCTCAAATGATGTCATTAGGCTGGGTTTCAATTGAGAGTTTCAGTTTCAATCCTTTGGCATGAACCTGGTTAAATCTGTATCTAAATATTTTTAATACTGGCACAAACTATTTGAATTATGACTGCCAGCTTCAGCTCTATAACACTGCTCATCTAAACTCTGCCACACGAATATGAATGTTCTTGTTTGGGTTTGTTGAAGGAAATGAAGTTGTATGAACTCTCAGACAGTCCATAACTGTTTGGTAATGTGTTGTATTGTTCTGTCGTTGCTGCTGGTTGCACACAATGCAGCTTGTGTGTTGCTAAGATCAAGTGAATAATCTGTTTGCTTGTGAAAATGAATACAAATGTGTGTCCATGAGGACCCAAGCCTGTGCATATGCGCGTGCGTGCGTGAGAGAAAGTGTGTGTGTATGCATGTAGGAGGTTGTGTTTCACCAGCAGGTTGTGATGGAATGATAACGCTGAGGCCAGATGGATGGGTTATGCATTATGCGTGGGAGACTCCTGTTCTCTTCTCTGCTCTGCTCACTCATGCCCTCATTTCAAACTAAAAATACACTAAGATACAGGTATCAAACTCTTTAACACTCACATTACGAGGTGAAGACGCTACACAAGACAACAACAAAATTCAACAACAGGAATTGTGCATTCAGCCGCTGTCAACCGCAGTGCACTTTGCATAACTCACTTCACGTCCCTGTCACTTTGATCAGTGTGGGAAGTGAAAGTTCTTCAAAAGTCAAATCTTCAGAAACTATACACAAAGTGCGGCTTTATAGGCCAAAGCTCTGGAGTCTATATTCACAATTTAAAATGCTTAACTTCAACCACCCTGCAATGCTCTTCAATGCACTGTTGTGTGCACGGCCACATTTTCTCAACAGTCTTTATGTCTAGACAAGGAGATCCACCAGATTAAGACAGATCTCAGGGTGTATACATATCCTTTCACATGAGAACCATATACCATTGTAAACACATGAAGACCTCCTATTCCATCTTTGCTTATAGTCCAAATGTTGTATTATGAGGATGGATGAGACTTCACTGCAGTTTATTTAAGGTTTTATCATATGACATAAGACCAGATGTGCAACCTAGTTGTTGCATACTTGTGTTATAATAATAATTTGATTCACTTTAATAATAAAAAAATAATCTAATTCATACAGCATACCTGTTAATTTCTAGAGTTTAGGTTCCTCTTCATTTTTTGCATTCCTTCTCATGTCCCTGTAAGTTGGATTCTGGACTCATGTCTTGTTCCATTTGTCCAAGGTATTATATAATGTGTAATCAAGGAGCTGTGAAGAATGTGTATATTTATTTACAGTGTGTGTGTGTGTGTGTGTGTGTGTTCTGGACTTTGATTTTTGCTCGGGTTTTGGCATGAGTTTTGTCATGTTTTCCAGCAGGCT
The DNA here is from genome assembly GCA_033238685.1 of Lates japonicus. Lineage (NCBI taxonomy): Eukaryota > Metazoa > Chordata > Actinopteri > Centropomidae > Lates > Lates japonicus. Next base: position 3,303,274 of record BRZM01000024.1, on the reverse strand, counting down.
GATGAAATCTTTTTACCGTTTAAAGCAAAGTAACAGGAGAGTTTTAGGTAAACAGCTTTCTGACGGATCACAGCAGCAGACCAACAATGATCTCTCCTATTAAGCCAGTTTACCACATACTATGTCTTTGAAATGTGATTCTCCTCCAAAAAAGTGCAACTCTGTTTGCACTACATGCCACTTTAACCTCTTATGTGCCTTAAGTCTTTATATTTATTGACCTGTTGTTGTATTGTAGATGGGTTTTTCTATATACATATATACACACACACACACACACATATATATCTTAAGAAAAGTTCTACCAATACACAAACCTTTGGCAAGATATGTTACGTTGATGATATTGCTAGTAAATAGAAAAACAATGTACCATATAACCCCATTAAAACCCATTATATAACACATTATATCTTGTTTGTTTAATCTGTACAAAAACCAAAGCGTAAAAATGACATGAGAAAGACATTAGAGAGACGTTTGGCTCTTTTGGGGGGCCATCTTTTGCGTACTACTCTATTCAGGATTATGAAGTGATTTGTCTCCTCCCTTATAACGTCTCTGCTTCAAGGCAACCAGCTGAGACTCCAGGAGGTAACTGCTCCCAGGCAAGACACAGTCCAGCACATAATCCCCCATAACACTAAGTGTAATTTTTGCACTCTTGTTTTTGACTGGATTAAACAAACAAGATATGATGTATCCATTTATGAGCTCTAGAGGTGCTGGTAGGCAGATTTTGTAACCTTTAAACAGAGCCAGGTTAGCGGTTTCCACTCTTTGCGCTAAGCTAAACTAACCAGCTACTGGCCATAGCTACATATTTGCTATACAGACATGAGAGTGGTGTCAATTTTCAACAGCGCAAGTGCTGGTACTGCTCAAAATATAAGTAGTAAGGGAATAAGGGAGTAAGTAAGGGAATAGGAATATTTCTAGTTCTAACTTAAGTCCTGACACAAAACTTATCACAAGTATTTAGAAAACCTCTGGTGGGCCATCTATGGCTTTAATTGGCTTTAATAAACAGGGAAATCTCTGATCAAGTTTCCTAGTTCTGACCACTGAACAAGACCAGACAATACATAACTAAAGTGAAGTGTGACATATCCAGACTGCTTAGGGCTTGCACACCCGGAAGACGCCAGGTCTTCTTCACTGGAGTGGAGCAAAAACCAAAAAAAGACCACGGAGAGGCCTGACCGTCTCCCCAGAGGAGGTGTGGAGCAGAGAGACTGGCTTGTTTTGCAGGAAAAAAAATTGGCCGGGGCCACCGTCCCCAGTGCCTTATAAGGCAGTGTTTCTATCCAGCTAGCACACTGAAGCCGGGACGGCTGCTGCTTGCCTGAAAGCAACTCAACTGCACTCCAGAGACGAAGTGGACACTCAGGTTGACTATCAGGGTAAAGACCGAGAACAAGACATAGAGGGGTTATCCCCACCTCCCTAAAGAGCTGCATATTAAAGGAAGAAGTTCCAGCATGAGTGTGGGGGGTAGTGAGGCAATAAGATAAGAGGAATGGGAAGGAACAGAGAAGATGGAGAAAAAGACAGGAGATGCTGGATGAGGAAAAAAGTGATAAACATTAGGTGGGAGTGGACAAAACAAGGAAAGAAACAAACAGATACACACAATATGTGAATGGAGATGGATGAGAGAAACAAACAGAGGAAAGGGGAGTGGAGGGAATGAAATGAATAACCAACACTAAGCAAAACAAGTGTGTTGCATTACTAAATGGCTTTGTCACCTCATGCTGAGGAAGAGGAACCTCATACTGAATGAATATAAAAGAGACTGCTCCCGACAGAAGATCTGGAAGACATCAGACCAGTTCTTAGCTATCCATATCTCATATCCTTCACACTTAAGGGCTGTGCATGAAGTTATCAGGCAGTGCCTGGTCTGCAACAGAATCAAAAGGCTTTGGACTGGAGCGACAGTTAAAATACCTGCAGTGTGTTTAACAAGCCTGAGAGGCGAGGCTGAGCTGCAGGCTGAGAGAGAAGCAGAGCCAGAGAAAAAGAGATAAGACTGAAAAGTGAAAGGGGAAAGTGCAGTCATTCGCAGGGACTTTGAGCCCCATATATAGCTGCCAACTATTTACTCAATGAGGTCATTTCCTTTAGGACGGTAGAAAGGCAACTTATGCGATTTGCAATCAAGTGTCTTTTTTTTTTTTTAAATCTTGAAAAATGCCCTTTCTCTTGCTTGCCCTCAACAATCACTTCTTGTACTTGGAGCTGCCAAGCAAGTCCTGTACTTCAGTCAGCAGTGTGCGCTGCCAAATAATGATCACCACAGTTTGCACGAGGGGAAGGCTGCTGAGATTTCAGGTTACACTCAAATTGAACGCTGATAGAAGCAATATAGTGATTTACGGTTTATAACTGCAGTGTATGATGGCATTTAAGCACCATTCATGTGAATTTTTTTTTTTCTATTCTGTTCGTTTTGGAAGCAGGGGTGAATTAGGGGTTCAAATGTTTACAGAGACCTCTGCTCCCCAGTTAAAATGTCAGAGTACAATATTGTATATCCCAGCTCATAAATGGTCAGCTTTCTTAAGAGGAAGGTCACTGGGTTTACTTGATAGATGCTGCATTTTCCAAAGTCGACTTTCTGTATCTTAAGGATAATTAGCCCACTGCTCCTGAAATTAATTGCCAAGTTTCTCTTACTAAGTTGTTATTTATGAGACTACACATTAGTCAACAAAGCAGCTTCTTCTGATTTTATTTATTTATTTCATTTTTTTGCTGTTGCTATGCCACCATAGCAGGGGATTTATGATTCATTGTTTAGTGAATATAAGCCTGTGAGCAATTATTAAGGCACTTTAAGTATGCATGTTTTTATTCCACCTGCAAAAAAGGACATTTCTGAGCCCTTAGTGTTTGTGTGTGCGTGACTGTGTTTGAATCCCACCCTGAGCAGCAAAACTTCTTGATCCCAGAGACAGCACCGAGGCTGCTAAAAATGGAAAACTGCAGCCTGTTCTCTCCTACGCATGCTTCCCACTCAACTTTTGTCTCAAACACTCAACACCTCTATCTCTCTGGCTCGCGTGCAGGAAGTAAACACCACCAGTGTTCAAGCGAGTATTCTCCTAAATGTTTTAAGGGAAGAGGGAATAGACCAGGAGAGCTTCAAGTAGTATGAGCAGGGGGGACAAGGGAGGGGATGGACAGGGGGCCCCAAGCTAGATGGGGCCCATTAAAAGGGGTGAGGTGATGCTTTTTAAGATAGACCCGACAGTGTGTTTGCCCTCTGTCAGCTCCAGTTAGGGGGCCCAGAAATTCAAACACCATCACTAGACCAGATGTAACTTCACAGCTAAAGTTGGTGCTGTGACACAGTGTTGGCTCTGAATTACAGTTAGAGGAGAGGGTCTGAAAATAAAAAAAGCTAAAATGTTAGTGATTCCAGCTTTCCAGCTGCTACTCTTAAGTTCTGTGAAGAAATGTTCATAACCAACACCAGAATTTATTTAGGCAAAACAGGGTTAATCTTGTGTCTAAAGATGTTCTTTCCTATTTCAGCCCAATGTCTGTGATGTCCACTGGTATAACAGAGGAATTTTTCCACTGCCTTATGCTGCTTTATGTCATCACAAAACTTGCCAAAAACATCTGTCAAGGGGCACATCCCTTACATTCCCCTTACTTCTTTACAGTTAAGAGTATTACAATTTAAGTCTTGTTGCACAGTACTGAAACAAGTTATGCAACTTTACTCTCCAAAACACAGCTCTAACTTCTACTATTTGCAAAAAGGGACAATGGTTTCCCTTTTCCTCTGATACAGGTTGGCATCAGATTCTGTCAGTACAGGAAATTTCAAATACAGTACGCTATTTAGACTTTGCATGACGCACAAAACCCATTAATAGTACAGGTCCATCCATAGCCTGATAATGAGACAGAACTGCCATTCCTTGAACTGGTGAACAATTTCAATATGTGGGTGGTGAACCAAAGGTTGTCAACCAGACTAGTCCATCATCTAATGCACAAAACATTATTTCAAATTTACATCATAATCACAAATGAAGGTCTGTATAAATAATTTAATATTAATATTTTAATCTTTCAAATATATAACAGAGGGACACAGACTTTGCTGGTTAACAACTGAAAATCTACTTTAAATCTCACACTCTCTCAGAAGAAGTGTTGTAAATAGACTAGTGCTACAGCTCACTTCTCATAGGTTTGACAGGCAAGCTTTTCACTGGAATCAGCATGATTCACACATTTGCTACATGCAAATGAGTACCAGGTCATGTAGCATTTACAGATGGCATAAGAAATCAATTTACCAAGCTGTCACTTTGGGCATGTAATCAAAGTTCCCATACTGTCACCTGAGAGATTGTGAGCTTTGTGACACACACACATATATAAATATATATAAGGAAATTTGGGTAAGACATTTTTAATTTTATCAAATAATCTTGCCAAGAGTGTCTGCTGTCTTATTTTGTGTCATTTTACTGTTCTTATTTGACTAGGAATAAAACTGTAATAGTTATATCACACGTTTCCATGGAGACCACAAGCCTGTGCAGAAAATATATATCTGAAGATCTAAGTCAAATGTACACACAACTGTTTAATTGGGGGTGGACAAAATAATCCTAATCATATATCAGAGGAGGAAAACCAGAATAGGTGTGAGGATCAAAAGGGCTATGGGACTATCCAGATCTGGTGGGCCCAACTGTTACCCTGGCAGGAGTTTTATATCCATAAACACAGTGAGTGGGGCATTCTCCAATAGTTAATCCTAATCTGTGGACACGCTTCACAGAGCCCCACACTGCACCGTCTGTGCTCAGTCTGAACTATTAATCAGGCCTATCTACAGTGTACCCACCATGAGTCTCTTAGATTGGGTGCTCTTTCTAAAAGTGCGTTATTATAGCGTGCGTTATTATATATCTGATCACAGGTCAGGATGGAAACTGTGCAGTTTCATAACTGGTGGAAATGAGAGATTAATCATAAGTAAATAGCCTCATGCATCATCACAGTCTGTCTGAGGAAAAACAAAGCTAACAGCTCGCAGCAGGTTACAACTAGGAAATAATAATAAGGATGTAACTGTGAATCGTATAACGTTACCTTAGTGTGTGCATACGTGTCTAGCGTTTCAGCGAATAGACAACATGGCATCATTAATAATCTATGAGGTTTATCCCACTTGACTTACCAGCAAACTTTCCAAGTTTACGGAAGATCTGGGGTCTCTGATCGTGTCCTCCAGCTTCTTCAGCCGGGTTTCCATCCTCCTCTCGGCGCCTAGCGACATGACTGCAGCGGCCGTCGGTCGTTAAAAGCTGAGTAAAATATGGATAGGTTTTCCAAACTGTTTGAGTTTACATGTGAAACCTCTTTGTTCCTGGCTAATGGCCGTGGGCCTAGCGGAGCAGCCTTGGGCTCGCAGCCCACCCAACTCGCTTCCAACAGGAATAGCGTGCACAATGAAGAGAAAATATTCCCAAAGCAAAGACTCACCGCTTCCCAAAACTTGCCAAGTGGAGCGGGCCTTCAGTTAGCCAGCTATTGGGCTCCGAGCTAATAAAGATAACGTCACACTTGAATTATCACCTCCCGTCAAATGAAAGATGCATTTTTCCAACTCGGCGATAAAGTTTGAATTTGGAGATACCAGCAACAGGCAGCAGGGCGTTTTCTTTGCCCCCCTTTCCTCCCCTTCCCTCTGCTTTTGGTCGCTTGGAAATGCTTTGGACTCGCTTTTTTCCGAGAAAATCCCGCTTCGTTTCACCCCATTCAATGATGTTTGAAGCCCGTTAGTATTGTAGTTTATCCTCAGTGCTGCCACAAGTCTGAAAGGGCGATAATGTCTGTTCTCCCGCGCTGAATTTTTAATAAGCAGACTCTCTCTTCCTGGATTTCTTCTCGCATTTTCGCATTTGTCGTCTTCGTTATGTCCGCGTTTCAGGCTCCAGTCACGAAAAACGAAGTTTTTAGTCGCAGAGAAAAAAGTCCTCCAGAGGCTGAATTCTTCGCCGTAGACTCACATCTACACACCAACACACACTGAGTCTGAAGTCTCTCTCCTCCCCCCGACATCAAAGCACCGAGGACTCAGTTACCCATAAGCCATCTGTCTAGTCCTCCTGCGCCCCTCTACCTCTCTTTCTGTACCTGCCGTTTACTTGTTTGTACTTTCAACCATCAATTAGCTTACAAATAGAACAGTTCATATTATAAGCATAAAATATTACTGAATGGAAGTCAATCTCTGATTGGCTGTAATTCTACAACATTCCTACAATTACATTTTAAAAATAAAGTTGATTTCTATAATAATACCTATGAGATTTGAGAAAATGTTCTGGCTTTATAAGTCTCAAAATTATGGCTAATGAGAGTATAACTAGTATTTTCCATGTCCATGGCGAATTTGTCTGCCAAACTTCTTGCAAATCCATCAATTTATTTCTGCAATATTCCCCAGAGTGATCAACTATCATAGTTGACGTGTAACCTGCTCCTTTTAATTTTTAAAGCTACTGTGAAATTAATCCCATGTGTAATATTAAAGATAATATGTACCCTTGGGGGTCTCTGACGAAATAATGACTAGTTTAATTTCAATAGGATTAATTGGGCACAAATTGAAATTAACTTTATGAACTCAGTTACATAAGGAATGAGACTGATAAACTCTGTGGGTGTATGTCTCTAATATCCATCAGTGTGGGAGTTTGTGTGGTCAAAAGATATAATGTATTCTGTTTCACACAACAGAGAGCAGTTGGACCACAGATGCATCCCTTCATCCCACACCAACTTAATGGTCATAGTTTAACTGTCATGAACTGTTGTATTTTTACAGAAACATCCATTTTGCTGCTGTCCTTTTTATTAATAAAGCAGTCATTCAACTTGGCCATTTACATCTGTTATTCAACACACAGCTGGTGTGAGTTTGCTCCCTCTGAGGAAAAATACTTTATTACTCACAGGAAGTGATGCATTTTACACGTTCTTTATATGGAACACTTGTTTGTGTGTGGAGCAACAGCCACAGTGATGGAAGGGACAAACAGACAACCGCAAGAAAATCCCAGAATAGCAACAGATTTACTGTTTGTTTGAAAGATGATATCTGGGAAATGTCATGTGAAACAACATAGGAATGAGCTGCTGGAGACACAGACTGAAGAAACTGCAGTCGTACGTCACATCTGATTTTTTCACCTATAAAACCAAATCAAGATGTTTTCAACAACCAAAGTTCATCAGTAACAGTAGAATAGATAAAGCAACAATTAGACAACCACTCTGGTAAGGGTCATTGAATGTTGACTCATCGTGTAAACCAATACATATGAAGCCACCGATGAACTCCAGTCTGATCTGAGCCTCTTTTATTTGATCACTTTTGGTGGATGCTAAAACAGGTAAACTCATGTAATGTAAGTGTGATCTTTGACCCATGATCTCATATGACCTTTATCTGGTCAGCAGTACCACCAAGACTTCCACCAAATGCAACCACCATGCTGCAAATGATCAAACTTAACAGGTAATTTCTGTGGATGTGGATGATATCATTTCACTGGTTTCCAGTACACATCCACTTGTTGATGAAGTTTAAATGAGCCACATTGTGTGCTCTGACAGTCTGCATTCAAAACGGACATGAAATTTTTATGTCCATGATCATGAAAACACAACCACCCATTATGCCACGCTGTTTTTGTTTCAGTGGATCTTTTGGCTGTTGATGTTGTTGAGGAGGTGGTGACCAACAACAATAACAGTCGCCATTTACTAATACTTTGATGATAAACAGGGACAATACTGACACACAACAGGCTCATCTTCTGTTTGACATCATGTTTTGCATCTGTTCACAGAGCCTTTGATTTCCAAAGCAGCAATCAGCGGTGAGAGACTGTGCTCAAAATTCTCATTAAATCTCACACAAGCATAACAGATCAGATCAGATTTGTCAGATTACATTTGAACCAGTTTAAATATATGGTTGAACTGCTCAGTTCCCAATTTCTGTACATTGATCACTGTTACATGTCCAGTAAAAGCACACTGTGTATCTGTAAGTGTTATCGTCTTTTTTTCACAGCAGACCTTTTGACGTGTTATAGTAGGAAAAGTGTTACTAACAGCATTAACAATGGCTCCGCTCTATGTCCCAGTAAGACATGTGACAGTGGACCAGCACGCACAATACCAGGACCCTGAAACTGAAACAGCTGAATGGAATTCAGCCATTACTGATGTTGTTATTTACACCTGTGCTTGGCTCACTGTTACATGTCTGTGAAAAGGGCTTATGAAAATATAAGACTTATTTCATTAGAGAATCAAAAGAAGAATCAAAAATGACTGTAATAATGACAACAATAAGTGTTATTAATGCTTAGAACAGTGTATCATTAGCATGAATATTATTCTAAATAAGAATAATATGATGATAAGGATGATGATGATCTCCACTTCTTTTTAAATAACGTATTTGTGTAGGTGTTGACCAAAATATAAGGGCCGCCTTACAGTATTCCATCCATCCATCCCCTATATCTATATCCACTTATCCTTAAGGGTCATGGGGGGGCTGGAGCCAATTCCAGCTGACATTAGGTGAGAGGCAGGACAGGTCTGGACAGGTCACCAGTCTATCACAGGGCTGACACATATAGACAAACAACCACTCACACTCACATTCACACATACAGGGAATTTAGAGTCACCAATTAATCTAGAGAGAACCCACACAGGCACAGGGAGAACATGCAAACTCCACACAGGAAAGCCTGGGTTCGAACTCCAAACTGCACCACTGTGCTGCCGCCTTACAGTATTATGTAGTCCAATAATGTTCAATAAGTCTAAAACAAAAACAAAACATGTATTGTTGTATATATTGTTTACATCATGGTAAAATATCAAAAGAATCAGCTCAACAAAGTCTCTGACTGTGTGTCTCAACAAAAACTGATCATTATAGACTTATTTTCCTACTTCTTCTATAGTGTTGGAACAACTCTTTTTATGTCTCCTATGAGGAATTTAAGCCTTTTCTTTCTTATCACCTCACTATTGAGGAGAGGGCCAGTACTCAGCCACAAGATGGTGCCATAGACCATTAGATTCACATTCCTGCAGATCATCAAAAACTCTTTGAATTGAACACATTTATAATTGAGATGAAAACAACTGGAGTTGTTAGAAAAAAACTGTCTTTCATCACTTACAGAGGGTATATTTCTAAAACTGATAATACCTTGTTGTCACCACATGTCTTCTGCTGATTTACCTATATTATTTAGGAAATAACTTTTTAAAAACATTTTATCAGTCCATGTTAAATAATTTTTAAATGATTACTTAATTACTAGCATTGCTGGTGGGCTGATTGGCAGTAAGTAGTAATTACTGTGCTCATTTTTTGGTGCAGTTTCTCTTTTTTTCAATTCACTCAGGCTTGGACATTAATATTTAAATAGTATAACCAAAGCTTAACTTGTTATGAATGATTCAGTATTCTAAAATGTGTTTAAACACTTAATTGCTTGTACGTTAATTATTAACAACATTCTAGCATCACTTAAAACATGACTGTATTTGACTTGGTAAGTCTTATGTCATTCTGGTTTGTAGGGGCTGTTTGTTTTGTTTGACCATTTTTTGTGGACTGCAATGGGTTCCTAAAGTGAGCTTGAATACCACACTTAAAGGGCAATCTTGATAATCAAATGTTGCTATATGGACTGAACATTTCACATCTTTATGTTCTTATAATATAAGAAAATATGAGCCAGTGTAATTAGAAAATTATTATAAATAAAAAGTGTGAAATTTGCATCGTCATTTTTAATTGAATCTTTTCCTTTGAGCTGCATGTTTTTGTCTCTGTTTATGTGTAAGATTTTATTTTAATCTTAATTTTGATTGACTTAATAATGTCACACCTCTGATATTCACATACAACGTATTTATCATGATTTTCACAGGTTTCCACAAACTCTCTGGAAGGTTGTAAATTATATGGTAAAGTGATGGATCAATACAAAAATCTCCCACTGCTAAAAGACATCTATTTTTTATGTAATATTATTTCTTACACTGTGTTGTCTGACCTGTGCATGTGTAGGTTTCTTGTACATGTACACAGAAATGTATTTGAACAGATATGAGCCATCTGAGACAGAGCTGTGTGTACCTCTTATTTATTTGTCTTCATGAGCAATTCACTGGATAAAACAAATACTGTTACAACACAAAAAATGATTATTTTCCAAAGCAATTTTGGCCACATGTTATGTACATGTTACAACGTCATAATAAAAAGACAGATCATCTCCTCATATCACTGTTTTCTCAGTTTTAATAATTAAAAAAGCATTTCACTGTTCACCAGGCATTTACATTGGAATAGAATGCTCAGGTCAAACCACCTTCACTTTTTTTTTTATTATTTGCAAATGCAAAACTTGTCAACAATAAATAATATTATAAAATTTACACAAAAAAGATTGACAGTCCACCACGAGTTAAAACGTTGAACAGATTGGATGTTTAGGAACAAGAAAGTTGGGAGGAGGGTTTCTTCTTAGCAAAAATGTGACAGTCCATACAAGTTACAGAAAAAGCTGATCATCTATACATTGACACTAGCAAGATAACAAAGTTGTTGTTTCTGGTATATTTCATTTTGTACAAAGAAGGGAGAGTCTTCTTTACAAGCGAGCATCATTGTCTTAACTGTAGAGATTATACAAGCAAGAGTTAAGGCAACTTCTCTGTTGTTTTTGAAAAGTAACATGAAGTCATGTCATGTTTTATTTTGTCTGTGGACCACTCGTCTCTATTAGGTTTGGAGTTAGTTGTCATTGCATAATTCAGGCTGTTGACCAGGCCTGTAGTCTATCATCAAAAAAGGAATGCTGGAGATTTGTCACGAGTCTGTTCGTCATCACAAAGACTGATTCAGTGGTCCAGGATTTCCATGTGAGAGTTAGGGTTTCATATCCTCAGTATCTGTCTCAGACGTGGACAGTATACCATTTGTAACGCCAACACAACATGGTGAAGATTAGGATCAGACATAACATGCATGATGTTTTTTTTCTGTGTGTGTCTGTATGTGTGTGTTAAGGTGTCAAGCAGGAGAAAAAGCAGACATAACAATGGATTTTGGATAGTTCCTCATCAAAAATCAAGCCCCCTCAACCTTTTTAAATCAGTATGAAATTTCCAGAAGACTGACCCACTTAGAGAGAGACTGGGAGATCAGCCAGCGTAAAATTGTAAATTTGACCTGATGATGGCAACAGAAGAAAGGTCAAGAAAAGGTCACCAAAACAATTAGCATTTGTCCTCTGGGGAGCAAATTTAAAGGAATATTTTCACATTTTGGGAAATACGCTTATGAAGCTACAGCCAGCAGCCAGTTAGCTGAGATTAGCATAAAGACTGGAAACAGACTAGATAAAAAGTGTTATTTAGTGAGCTTTAGAGGTTCTGGCAGGCATATTTCTTATGCCAGAGCCAGGCTAGCTGTTTCTCCCATTCCCTGTGTATATGTTAACTAAACTAATCAACAGCTCGCTGTAGCCTCACATTTACAAACAGATATAACAGTGGTAGAAATCTTTTCTCTCTCTGCAAGAAAACAAATATCTGCATGTCCCAAAATATTGAACTATTCCTTTAAATAAAACATGACTAGTTTTGGATATTGTCTGTATAAAGTTGATATTTTGTCCTGAGGATGGCGCTAGAGGAGAGCTAAAGAGGAGTCCAAATTGGAAAAAGCTCATCCTCTTATTAACAGTGTGCTCAATACATTTTATGGCAATCTACACACATGACCAGAACATTTATCAGTCTATATTCCAAATGACAACTTTTTACAGCCGGTCTTCTGTTTTTGATAATGCTAGCAGGCTGTCAGCTCTGAGCAGTAAACAAAGCAGCTAACCAGGACACACAGATGATTTTAGAAAACTTAGTTCTCCTCACTGAACAGCTAACAGTCTTCCATCTTTCTAGGAAGAAATAGGAAACTGTAACCTATATATAGGGTTGTACTATTTTTTTCTCTAATTCATGAGAAATACATTTACAAAAAGCACAACTGAACATTTGACTGAATAAATAAAATATGAAAAATCTTTGTAATAAAAAGAGACCATAGAGTCCTTTTTGGTTTCTGATTAAAATAGTACAGGGTGTGTTGGGCAGCTCATGGCCTCGAAATCTGTGGCCCTGACACTAGAAATTACAGTGTCTGGTTTCTAGTTTACATCAACCCTGGTTTTTGTGCTTTCATTCGCGAGATTTCAGATGAAACAACTCAAATCTCAGTTTTGGAATAGGGCTGCAATGTTCAATTTCTATTCTTTTGATATAAACTGTAACTTAAGAAATGCAGTACATATGGAAATCCTTGGAAGAATCACAGAGTATTTCTACTTACGACCAAATGCAATTCAGTAAAAGGTAAAGAAGACAGAAGCAGGCAGTTTAAAAAGAGCATTCTCACTGCCTTTGCTTGGAGAGAAATGAAGCAATGGCAAAGAAATGCTTAAAGTGACACCAAAGCTGGGCCTTGGCAAGCGGCAAGCTAAGCCTAAATGCCTGACTAACAGGCAACAGATAGAGTTGCACACTGCTTATTCTGAGTCAACACTCTGTAATCTCAACTGGGCTCTCTGCTTGCACCTGCCTCACACACACATACACAAAGTTAAATTTACTGTGTGCATTGTGTGTGCTTATTATATGTCAATAAGTGTATGAGTAAATGTTGGGCCTCACTTGGACAAAGAATGAATTGAGTGAATTAATTATGTCTCATCATGACAGACTGAAATAAAACAAGGCTGCAGGTTTAACAGTGAGATAGGACAAGGTTGCAAAGCAATGAACACATCTACTATAACAAATGACTGAGAATCCCTCAACTCCTGCATTCTCTTTTTAATGCAGAGCTTTACTCGCAGCATCGCATATCACAGGCCTTTATGGACTGAGTAAACCATAAAGAGAGATAACAGAGTAATACTGTTTTTGACATCCACTTGTGTTCTGCTCTATTTTCCTTTCTTTTTTAAAATAAGTGCTTATTATTTTGGCAACTATAAATTATCTGGTCAAATCTTCAGTTTGAAATCCCATTTCCACTGAAAACTAGGTGACATGTTTTGTTTCAACACACCAGAGGCCTTTGGCATATGATAATACCTTGTATCACACTGGTAAAATGTACCTCCTCCATAGGAGTGTAAACTAAATGCTGGCTTTGTTTGATGGTGTCCCAGCTCACAGGCTTAAGCCGCAGTGTAACTGGATCAGATCAAACTGGACCGGTGACAGTTTGTGTTGCTTTTACTTAAACTGCCCCAAAAGCTGTACATAGAGCAAAACATTGAATCAAAGACAACACTGCCTTCAGATTTGGCTTAAAACAAATACCAACTGGCAAAAAAATGAAGTAACTTGGCAGGATCAGCGGACAAGCAAGAGGCAATATGTAAAGATTTTCCAAATTATTTTCAACATGAATCTGTCTTCAGTGTGTTTATTGTTGAAATATTTTGTAGTGTTACTTCAGCAGTTTTTCTCCAGGTCCCAAAAGAATTATTTATGAAAGAGCTGGCTTCCCTCTGCCCCCTCTAAATTCAGTGCAGTCAGTCTCAAACTAACCCATGACAGGAACATCACTGGTAATGTATTATAGAAAAGATTAAGTACTAGCCTGCGGTAGCAAGTACCCATTGTAGGTTGGCAGAGTTTCTACATTGCCATGCCATCCCAGTTCTGTCGGAGGTGCAGTAAGCCTTAAAATGTTCTCAAACAGCAGGGGCCTGTCTTACTCTTACTTGCAAGGCTTACTGTTTAAGCACGCAGACAGTGTTCCTGAGGGTGTGAAAATGTCAATGGGATGAATGATTATCATGACATCTCTGTCCCGTTCTTGTGTAACAATGTATATCTAAATTCAGTGACGTTTACAAGCAAATAAATAGATGCCACAGAAAAATGGCAGAGATTGCATGATTCCACCCACACACCATCACTTGCTGGTGAAGGTTAATATTTTATCCCCCGGTTTGCTGATTCAGTAGGAATAACTCTCAACACAATTGACGATTTTATGTCCAAGGACAGTTTTCTAGTCTCTGAATAAAATAGCTCTTTAAATCGTCCTCCAGTCATATTGCGTTAACTGTATTCATGCTTGTTATGCTTCTTTTTAGCTACCACCCATCAGGATCAGCCAGAACACTTGGTGTCAGGTTGGCAAGTACATTTACGCTGGTTGTGGACAAGCAAAGGCCAAGAAGATAGTGCAGGATTTCTGCTATTTTCACCAGCTGTGTGGCCTTACAGTCTAAACTTTGTGAAGTTAGTCTATACTTTAGTGACAAGTTGTGTGAGGAAAAAAAACAAAATGCGACACTTACTGGAGCAGATTTTGTACCTGTGCTGTGACATCTGGTTGGAGTGAAACAGGAGCATTTCATAGAGGGATGTAAATCTCTCCCTCACTAATTTCCCAACAGTTGCTTTGAATATGGGACACTATAGTGCATTCCATTGTAACCGACAATATAGAGAGCACTTGTTTGATAGGGGAGGGTGGATAAGGTGTAAGGGGCAGTGTGGGCTGAGAGTCTTGAAATGAGAAGAGAAGCAGTGGGGTGAAGTCCTCCTGTTGCAAGGATGCACTGTTTGCAGTTCAAAGGTGAAACAATCCTGCTGGCCCTGACATCAAGTCTGTAGAAGTTCAGTCCATTAGAGTATCTATCACGTAGACAAAAGGAGTCCTGTCCGCTCTACTATGATACACATCAACATGTTTGGTTGGACTCTCATCAGTCGTTGAAGGCGATTTGTGGTGCTGGTAGACTGGACGATGGGTGAGGACGAGAACAAAGTGTGTGTGTGTGTATGTGTGTGTGTGTGCACGTGTGCAGTGGTGTAGTTGGGAGGGGTGGGATTTGGAGGTGGGGGTGGACAAGTGAGTGTCGCTGATGGCACTGCGTCCCTCAGAGCATCCATCTGTGAAACAGAGTGGGAGGAGAATTAGACTGAGTCAGTGGGTGAGCAAATACCCCCCGTGCCCCACAGGCCGCTTTGGATACAGTCAATGCATGGATTCAAGCAGGCAGCCCCACCTTTACATTTAAGTAAAGCGGGTGATAGGGGGGTGTTCAGTTCAGAGCAATGGGGCTCCAGAACCACATAAGAACAATTTGCTGTTAAAACCATTAAACTGAAGAAAAGGCTGATTTTCAGCAGTGCCTCCTAATTTTGGGTTTATTTTCTTTGGTACACGCACTCAGTATCAGCTTGAAGACATTTTTGGGCAAATAAATAATTAAATATTCAGCATCTGCTTCTGGTGACATAAATTTAACATAATGTTTTAGTTATTCCATAATGGATGCCTTGTGATATTGCAGACAAGTAGCAAAGGTGAGACACAAAAATCTAATTTTGCATTTTCCTATATCAGTGATCAAAAGTTGTGCATCTGAAGGTTACTGTACTTTTTCTCCCTCACTGCCATGATTCATTTCAGCTGCCGGTGTGCTTTTAGCAGTGCGATTTCCATCTTTTGTTACTATTAATTACTCTAATTCAGAGCAGTCGCCTCACATTACCACAACTTGAATTGGACTTCAATTGCTCTTGAATACAATTTCATTTAATTAATAACTCGAGGAGTGCATCATTAAAATTGTTATTAATGTGTTGAATAAATCCTCTGACATGAAAGACTTCCTATTTCCATTTGGAGGCTCAAAGATGTATTCTGCCAGTCAAAGTAAAGCAACAAGTACTCTTCCTGCAAGATGAAAATATATATGTCATGTTTGGTGGATGAATGCATCAGCTACACATGCTGCTGCAAGAAGTTCTTCACAACAACAAAATGAACTGCACATGCATAATATCTAGTATCTTGCCATTTATATTTTTTAAATCTCATATTGAATTTTATTTTAATATAGTTAAGTTCATTTGTGCTCTATAAGTGCTTGGGGAAGACACCTTGGGAAATCCTAGAAATCCCCTGCATCATCTAGATGTATTAACACCTCCTTTTTAGGTGTGCTGTTTCATTTCATTTTTATACAAATGGGCTTCATATTATGTTCCCACCTCGTTCACTAACCCTTTCAGAGTTGGTCCCTGAGAGTGCCCCTCCAGGTGACATTCAAATACATCACCTGCACACCTGTCACAGTGAAGTTAAAGCTTAGGAATGTGTTCTCTAACATTATTTTTCAACTTTGATGAAGTGATTGGTCTTATTGTGCTACAACATGATCATGATACACTGGACAAAGCATAAAATAACCCTGATGCTGGAATTTTCCAAATTTTAAGATGATGAGTATGAATAGTAAACAACTTTTAAATAGTTCAAAGAAACACGCTGAGGAGTGAGAAAAATCTGAAACATCAAAACTAACTGATTACCTGATGGGTGCCCTACTGTGAACAACAAAATGTCACTGAATAAATCTGTGTAACTTCATACAGAGTGTGAAAATATAAAGTATGCATAAATGCAGGAAAGTGTAGGAGCATACCTCATTTGTTTTGATTGCGGATTCGCAGACACCTCCTTTTCAGCGGTGGCTCCAGCTCAGGGCTCCCGGCTGCTGATAAAGGAGCACTGATGGAACAGGACAGGATGGCTGTCTTGTCAGCACCGGGCTTTGGCACAGGCTGGATGACTACGCAGCCTCCTGTAGACAGCAGCGGCAGGGCATAGGCATGCTCGCCCTCCTCCAGGTTGGAGTCAGGGTCTGGCTTACCCTCTACTGTGTTTGCCATCTCATCTTGTGCTGAGCCCCGTTTCCCCAGCTCCCAGTCTCCGACCGAGCAATTGTTCTCTTTCAGTGCCTCACGCTCCAGCTCTCCATTGGCTGGCTGCTCCTCTGCCTCTCCTTCTCCTGCAACCCCGTCTCCTTTTCGGTCAGAGCAAGACTCAAAGGTAGGAGGGAGAAGCGAATGCCATCCTGTACCATTGACTATGACATTACATGGGGTGCTGGGGCTAGTTTGGAGTTGGGGCTGGGTCCGTGCTGTGCTGGGTAAGGGTGGTGGGGTAAGGTTGGAGATAGAGGGATTTAGCTGGCCCACTGGAGAATCAGCATTGCCAGAAGGGCTGGGTGGGCCTGATGATTCCAGTGTGTTTGGGTGTGTGGACCCTTCCGGCTGTGGAGCACTGAGGAGACCCTGTGAGAGGACTCCTTCCCCCCCATCACGACTGCCCTTCCCTTCCCTCCCCAGCCCAGCAGCTGGTGGGGATCTTGATTCAGCCTCTGCCTCTACTTTGACCTGGACCCCAGGTAGCATCCTGTGAATGACCTGCTGTTGGCATGATCTCTGGCCAACAGTTAGATCAATCACACCGTCCATAAGTTTTGGGCTGCTGGTTGGGCACAGGTTGCCGGAATTTTCCTCTGCCTTCACAGTCAAGTCCACCAACGCTGTCCTGCCTCTCTCTGAGCGTACAGGAGAGAGACGCTCCGCACCAGCTGGCTCTACTTTCTGCTCCCCTCTGTCACCTCCAGAGGAACCTGGAGAGTGGGGCCCAGAAGCTGAAGCTTCTGATGACTCTGGAGCACTGCGGACAGAGCCATTGCTCTCCGGCTGGTCCCTGGAAGTTTTGGGGTTAAAGGGAATTGGGATTGGAATAGGGATTGGTACAGGGAGGGGTACAATAACAGGGTAAGGAACCAAAAGAGTTGGTGGGGGTACCAATGGAGCCAAGGACGGCATGCCAAAGTTCATCATTGGGGGCAGGGGGATGGGTCCATTGGGCATCATGTTGACTGGAGGGAAAGGGGGTAGGCCTGGCATGGGGAGACCAGGGTGGGGGGGCATCATGCCAGGGTTGGGATTGGATGAGGGGTGGACATGTGGAGACAGCATGGGCCTGTGCATGGGGCTTGACGCTGGACCAAGGGTCCTCGGTGGTGGTGGTGGACCAATGCCAGGTATGATAGGGTTTGAAAGTGGGCTGTTGGGCCCTGCTGGGTGGGCAGAGGGGCGAAGAAACGGTGGACGGATCTGCTGCATCATTTGATGCTCCATGAACAGAGGCAGGGGCATGGGTCCCCGTGGTGTCATTACCATGGGAGGGCTACCAGGGGGAACTCCGACTGGTGGGTGCAAAGTAGGAACAGGCGGAGGGGGAAGTGTGGGGCTTTCATGGGGCCTGGGTGTGGGGATCTTGGCTGAGGAGGAGGAGGATGGGGAGCACACAGCAGGAGTGTCTGAGGGTGAGGTGGCAGAAGAAGTGGAAGAGGCCAGAACAGAGGTGGTGGAGGGCCCCCCAGGTGAGGGAGCTTTACGGCGTAGGTCCGTTAATGGCGTTCCCCAGGATTCAGGAGTGAGCAGCTGTACCCCTCCACTGCACTCTGGCTTACCCTCCCCACCAGGCACGTGTCCTGGGTTACACAGTGCTCCAGGCAGCGCGGCCTGGGTCTCCTTGTAGAAAATGTCCATCTTATATTGGTTCAGGCATTTGGCACTGCAGAACTGCAGCCTCCGCTCACCAGCACCAAAGTCCAGGTACTCCTTAGTGTGGCGAATATGTTTGCACCAGTCACACACCTGCAACAAAAACACACACAATACACACACTTTATCAGCACCTGTCTCCCTGCATACAAAAGACTTCTAATTTGCTCTTGATGAAATACAACACAATCTCCTTTGAAGTACCCTGGTAAAGCAGAAGCTCAGCCTTCATACCATCTGGAGATAAACACATTTAAAAGAGAATCTTTTTAAGGAAACTGGTGCTGTTTCTGAATACTTTTACAGATCTGTCAAGAGCAACCACTTAACTTTGACGACTGTATAAATGCATATGCGTGTATATATTCAGTTCAACTAATGTATTGTGTGTGTTTGTGCATGCATCTACAGTGATGTGTTTTCTCTACTGAGTGGTAAATGTACACATGATGGCATTCTGCTGCTAAGTGCTATTGAAGTGACTTTGTCTTTAACTTTCTGTCCTAACAAGGAATGCCCATTTGCACCTTCTGTTGGCAATAAAGACATTCTCAGTCTCATTTAACCACAGATCCCTAGGAGACCAATGCCTCAAGCACAACAAGACAAAAAGATGATTTCCCTCAAATGGCCTTCCACACTCAGTATTGAAGTGTGTGTTAACTGTATAAAAGCTGGCGAGATATAGCCTAATGTTTATCCTAAATATCCTTAATCCTAAATCAATACTGAATTCTACTGCTGCAAGTTTCATCTTTCAAGCATTTTCCACTTAAGGCCACACCCCAAATCAGTGATGATCTGAGAAGGCATTTTAACCGGTGTGATGATTTACTTTCAGTCTCTCCAGAGGCATCAGGCTATTGTTGCAATAGCTTACTGCAGAACTTTCCTATTTTTCACTTTTAAGCTCTGACGTTTACATCAGATACAGAGTTAGGTTTGCTAAAAACTGACAAGCTATACGAAATGACAAGTATTGCCATTTATACATGTTGTGAAAGGAAGTAACACAAATGCATATTGTCTAAATTAAAATACTCTACAAAATACTCTATTGTGTTGAAAACAATTTTTTTTCAGGACTATAGAACTGCCCTTTCAGATCACTTTTCAACAATGTTACAAGGGGAAACCCATTTATCCACTTAGGGTAGACTCAAAAGACCAAAGTGAAATGCAGCCACGATGGAATCTTTTTGTAAAATATGACTGCCTTGGGAGCTTTCTGTGATTTCAACAACTTGGCCAGTAGCAAAGCACTGTTTTCTTCTCCATCAACGTTTTCAATGATAAAAACTACACTGCTACCCTGTGCTTCACGTGTACGGAGACTGGGTCGGGGGAGAAGTGTATTACAAAGGTCTTTTATGATTGTGCCTGGACAACACATAACTATAAGGTCTGGACAAGATAACATGAACACCTGACAATAAAATCCAATGCAATACAGCAACACCACAAACCTCTAAAACTTCATCCCTGACAGTGATGTGAGTAGATTGTGAATATGTTAATTTCCACTGTTCACTTCTATTCCTGATGTTTACCAGAATCCAATTATATAACAATCAATTGTCTTTGTACTTGTGTGGATTTTTCTTTTTGTGGTTCAAGACAACATACATCTTCTTGGCACTCACTATGTCATTCAAGTTCTTTCTGGAACTCAAATTAGTTATTGTTCTATGTATATTACTGCAGCTATTAGAATTACAAGAATTACAAGATCAGATCAACCTTTAAGAGCCATATTGGAATTTATTAAGCATGATCAGAGCCAAAAATTTCCCATATAATGAGATCAAAAAATGCCAGTTCTGTTTCACACTAAATTTCTCCCTATATGCTGCTTTAAGGCAGGTTCACTTCTGTATACAGAGAGCAAACCAGAACTGGATCCAAACATGCGCAGGTTGAAATGAAAAGTTGTCTTTCTTACTCACTGCAGTGGCAAAGATCCCAAAACACCCTGCTGCACTGTTTCATCACTGTTACACACCTTTTCAGCACAAAAAGTGCAAATTTTTCTTTGGGGAGAAAATGAATGTGACCCTGGTAGAGCAGATAGCAGTGGGCGAGCCCTGAACACGGCGTTACTCGTCAGGCCACACACAGCTCACTCTGTCAGCTCTGGGAGGAGTGGCAGGTCCTCGCTGGAGATAATTAAGGCATTAATCAGTTGTCAGACCCCTCAACGACATCCATCCATCACATAGACCCTTAAGCCCCCCTGCTGAATGTTAATAAGTTGAAGGATGCAACCGGAAGGTGGATAAACTCCTCTTTGAGCGCTGCACAGCAACATTGGTGTATTTGGCAGGATGCTGTCTGGCAGCAGCTGAAAGGCAGCGAACTCACATGGGCTGTTTGGGCAGATGCACTGGAGCAGTGGCCAGGATTTCCAAAGAATACATAGCATGTTGTCCTGCAGCTGCCACACATGTAAAACATCAGGTTCTTTGCATAGATTATGTGTTTTACATCAGATGTGCACTGATTCAAACAGAGCCATCTTTCAAAAGGACAACAGTTTTTAAAGACATACTATAGTTCTGCATTTGTAATAAGTTAAGGAGGAATTTTGGAAACTAACAAATGAATAGAGCTCAGGACAAACACCTCGGTAACATATGGAACTGCGGCAAAAGCAGTTCAGAGACTTACAAAGCGACAGCTCAGCTTAAACACTGGTGGTGCTCAGATGTCAGTCCCTTCAATTCCACACGTTTTAACTGCCCATATAGTCCTAGCTAATTCAATGAGCCATGACTGAGTAAAAGTCAAAAAGGTGCTCTCGCAAGTTGAGTTTGATAATGGTAGGCCCAGGATATTTTAAATAATAAATGTACTGAAATTTTCCTCGACTCAGAAAGACAGATGGAGAGCACTTAACGACTTTCTGCACTGTGAGTGAAATTTCACTGTGCATTACGCTAATGGAGTTGTGCTTTCTCTCTCTCGCTCTCTCCCCACTCCTGCACACAGATGTTTGCAGTTGGATGTAATTATGGTCATTTATTTCCATCGTGGCCAACGAACCAGCATTGGTCGTGTAGTTTAACCATTTGCATTACAACAATTATCGTGCTTCCAAACAAGTGCAATCACCTCAGCAGACATTGTTTTCTTCCTCCTCTCACCCCCTGACCCCGAGATGAAGCCGGTGAAATGTAAGAATCCCAAGATTAGGCCCAAGCTAGTTTTAGTGTGTAATTAGTTTAAATTAACAAGTTAAGTGAGGTGATTCTTGAAATGGTGATCGGAGGCCATTCTCAGGGGTTAAGGGACAGGACGAAGAGTATTTAATTGCTGCATTCCCAGAAAAGAAAGAGGTTTCACATGACATATCAGTTGTGGATCAACAGGTTGCAGAGGAGGATGAGAAAGTTTCAGGCAGTGAAGAAGAGGAAGAGGTTGCAGATGTTAAAGAGATTGCAGAGCATGTGGAGGATTTAGATAATGAAGAGGAAGAAGAGGAGGAGGGTTGCATAGGGTTAAGAGGCAGGAGAGTTTCAGACGGTGCAGAGATTGTACGGTTTCATAAGAGGCTGCAGTGCCTGAAGTGGTTTTATATGTAGCATGAAGAGGTATCTAAGAATGAAGAGGTTTAAGCAGGAAAAGTGCATAAAGGGACAGGCTTGTATATCCCCCCTGTTAAGGTCGATATGTGATTCTTTTGACACTTCTCAGATTGCCGGCATAATCACATAGTGCAAAACACAAGGATTAGACCCATGAAAATGAACCAGGTGCTTGAAGCGAGCCAGTCTTAGTTTTCAGTCAGGGTGTCTCACACTCCAAACAATCTGCAGCAAAGTATCCACTCCTCACAATTCAAGTCCATCAGTGCTGTGAAGAGGCAAACAGAAAACACTGTGCTTGTTGCACTGTGGATTCAGTCCAGAACCTAGATTATGTAGCAAGAGACTGTCATCTTAAAGCACCTGGTCCATTGGAAAAAGAAAACAGAGTAAAGCTCCCCTGAAGTTTACACAAGAAAATTAAACTTTGGCAATGCTTAACAGACCATCTGCAATGTGGACCTATTACTATGATTAGCCAAACTATCAGTTTACAGTGGCCTCATTTATTGAAATATCTGGTGCGATGGTTATAATTACCTGGCTTACAAAAGGGGAAACATATCTGGTTCATATCCTCTCCAGTTTTTTCTATTGGCCACACTGTGTACCTGACTTCTTCATTAAAATCTGAATGGAGCATGAAAAGTTTAAACTGTAGATAAAAGCTAGAGAGGGCCAGAACTACACTCCCTGTGAGGCTGCTCTTATCACAGCCAGCCATTACCATCAGTCATTATGGATGTGACATACAAAGGCCATTCTCACTTAGCCAGGTGAAACTCAATTGCACTATATTTCACAGCATACACTCACGCACACACAGTGAGTGAAATAACTCCAGCTGTAAGAATGATGAGACAAACCTAGTGGATTGTATTTGAATGTCACAGCAGCAGGCTGGACCTCTGTCAGACCAACTATCTCTGCTAGCATGGGGCTGTCTGGCACATCTTTACTTAAAGCAAAAATTTGACATTGACATAAATACAGTTATTTGCTTTCTTGCCAAGAGGAAAGAAATGAGATCGATACTGCCATCATGTCTGAACACTAAACATGTAGCTACAGCATGCAGCTGATTATCTTATCTTAGCATAAAGACTGTCCAAATGCATCAAAATCTGACTTTCAGTTTTTGCATGGATTGAACAAACAAAGTGCTAGTAGGCAGATTTTGTGATGGTCAGTCAGAGCTAGGCTAGCTGTTTCCCTCTGTTTGCTAAGTGCTAAGCTAACCACCTGCTGTTTATAGCTTCATATTTAGCTTACGTATATATGTAAGTGATATTGATCTCTTTCTCTAACTCTCAGCTAGATGTCAAATAATTGCAATACCCAAAATGTCAAACTATGACTTTAAGTGAAAATTTGGTCTATTACTGACTTTTTATTATTTTGTATGTGTACCCAAAGTAATTGCTAAGATCTGGAAACACTACAACCTCACTAAAAGGTCCAAAGTCCAATGGGTCAAGACATGAGCAGTCAGACAATCAGACAGCTTGTAAAAAACAAAAGCCACTATCTAAATCGTTTTATTTAGAAAACTGAAATTGAGCATACCAAAAGTGTCAGTAATAAATGCTAATGTGCTAATGTGTGTAATGTTTGACTTCTTCTGTGCCTTGCCCCATCGGAGTTCTTGTTAGTGGTGTCACTACAATCTCATATATATCAAAATACTTAATAAATATAAAAAATAAATAAGTAAATCCACACATTTCTTAGTTTCATCATACATGTGTTATCGCTGCAATAATATCATACCCACTTTAATTCTGGATGAGTTTGCATTTGTCTGATAATTCCAACAAATCCCCAACACAAGTCACTGAATATGATGAACAATGAAAATGAGCAAACCAAATGATTACGCATGCAAAAAGTTATGAAAAGCAAACTTGAATATATGCAGAATTTATGTAAAACAGGAGTGCCGCTTGTTTACTGTCTCTTATTTATTGGGCTGATCTGAGTCTGATGTTTGATGTCTACTTTTACAGTAATGCCCAACTATGAACCAAACCAGTGACATGTCAGGAAGAAATGGCTGAAAAATTATACACTTTTAACAAAGAACAACATCAAAACATATTTGTGCAGTAGCTATCAAGCTTAAACTCTATCTGGTGTTAAATGGTTATGGTCCTTACAAGCACATCGCTGTTTGTCTTGAAGACAAGCCTGGGCGTGTCCTGAGTAAAGCTGTTCTGGGGTAATTTCCCACCGAGGCCATCGTCGTCTCTCGCCTGGGGGGGGAGAAATAATGGCTTCTTTTTACGAATGGACAAAATAAACAGGTGAACAGAGGCAACAAGGAAACTCAGAAATGGAAAACAACATTGAGAAAGATGAACAGAAATGGTGACTGTAAAATGGGTGAACAGTCATTGGTTTGTGGACAAACCAATCAACGGGACTCTCTGAAACAAAACTGTGTGTGTGTGACTTCATATGCATGCATGTGCATGGTTGAGGAGTCTGCAAGACATTTAGATCAGACATTTAGAGTGCTAGAGTGCTGCCTGCTACCACTGTGGTGTGCTCATTCTAACACACGTTTATTTAAGATAAAAAAGGGAAAATTAAACACATTTGAAATGAAAATTTGTCATATCAATCTGCACTATATAATATATGAAATGCTCTGAAGTCTGCATAACATCTCTTTTAAATAGATATATGCAGTTGTAATACCAAATGCAAGGCTTGAGCCATTAATAAGAGTTATAGCCACCAAGTCCTCGGTCATACAAAGGCCCTGCACACTCGCACTGTCCCTCTTTCTTGCTAGTTGTCATTGTGGGAAAAGCTCCATTATATGGAAGTATATTTATTTACACTTTACCTACTGTGACATGTCAAATGTGTGAATAGAAAAGACCAGAAAAGAGTGGAAAGAATGCAAAAACCTCATGCTATTCCAACCTGGGCACCTTTACACACTTCAAGATGTTTTCCCCCATCGCTAGCCTTTTACACACCATATAATTAGCCTAAATTAGCTATTTTTATTGTTACGTATACTGTACAGCAGTTAGCAGTTTGTTCACGATTAAAACCTGATACAGATAAAATATATATTCTTCTTCTTAAATGACTACTTCCACTGAATTTAAGACAATGTTGGACTATATTTTGATGTACCCAGAAACCACGTTGGCAGCCATTTTGCTACAGGTTTGCTGACACTTCTTAGCTGTCAGAAATTGCTTCCACTCAAATTAACAACTAAGAGGCTGAAGTTAACAGTTTCTCCCACTCAACTTCTTACAGTCTGAACAACAAGACATGAACTCAGTCTAATTACAGTTAAAGTTGGAGGTTGTCCCACCCTAACAGGTGCGACAAAGCTAACTTGGCTAAGAGTGAGGGAGATGTCAATCAAACACAGTCTGTTCTCACCCACACTGTTCTGAGTAAAAGTCTAATCAGTCAAATGAAAACACCTGTGTGGGTGAATCGTGACTGTGAAGGGGCCTCCGTCAACTTAACTGCTGGGACATCCATGATACTGAGGCATAACGCTGAATAAAACCTCGACACAAAGAGCAGAATTATTACCTGGCACGGTTGAATCCATTCTGATTGGACAATGAACCTAGTATTTCTAAGAAACACCGCTGCTCTGCATCAAGGAGAAATTGTTCATGGCAACCTCAGGCCCTGCCAGAAAAATTTGACCAGATCCTTGTAAATGAATTGCAGATTTAATACAAATAATTTCAAATTAGTATTTTATTTCAGATGGTTAAAGTCACTTGTAGGTTGTTTTGCAATAAGCAGGTGTAAAATCATGCTGGCGATTTACACCGTCTCATTTAATTTTCATTATACAATACTTATAACAGGTTGGCTTGGAGATGAACATAACATTGCAGTAAAAACGTTAACTACTGCTACCATTAGTTAATGCTATTCAGCAGTTTTTGGAGTAAACAGGGGAAACCCTGCGCTTAGTGACCCTCGCCAAAAACATATTCTAATAGAAATAACAATTACACTGGGTAAACTAACATAATATGATTGTAATTAATTCCCTCAAATGGTGGCTGTTGTGGGTTTAATTTCCCATGCTGTAATGTGCTGTAATATACAAAACTCCTTTAAACATTTATACCAGCTGGAATAGGAGCCACCTTCTCCTGCACTCTGTGAGTCATTCATTATGCGCAGTGTGAAAACTGAGGCAGTCGGTGCTGTTGTGCCAGGTGTGGGCAATTTTGTTACAAAGAAGTTACTGGAGAAGCTTTGCCTGGCACAATGCCAAATTGCTCCATTGTGTTTCAATAAATGAAATGCACTTTTATATAATATAGACCTCAGTGTGATATAATTAGCTCATATTTTACAGCCGCAGGGCATCGAGCCACAGTTATCAGGAACAAAGATTTAATCGCAATTATACGTGTTCGTCGTTCCGTTTGCCGTCCTCAAGCTGACATTTCACACTGAGCCTATGCCACTGACAGGTGAACCACTGGCCTGAGTGGCTTTCTTTCATATCATGTTCCCTTTAAACTGCTCACTGCAACCTTTGATTTGTCATGGGTAATTTAGCCTCTGGCTCTGTTCATCTCTCGATGATACCAAAGGGCAATTCTGGCGTATATTTTACATTTTTTGTCCAAAGACTGATTGAGTTTGCCTCTGCTTCCATCTGCTTCCCTCACCTCCAGGTAGGGTTTCCCATTCCAAGCATGACATAAATCAAACATTGCTGTCTTGTGTCTTGTGAAGCGTATTGTTATTTGTACTGCAAAAGGATACAGTGTAAGTATCTGACAGAAAACATTGTTCAGCACTGACATTTTACAATGTAACATGGGGGAATTTTTAACTTTGTCACAAAAGGTTGGAGAAAACAAAATCAGAGATTATGGGGTCATGGTTATTTAGAAGCTGTCAGTACGCTAAATGAACAGTGGGTGTAGGGTGACCCATTTCAGCTATTTTCTTTCCCTCTCACACAAACACACACACACACAAATGCACCATACCTCCCCGGCACGAGTGCGGACACTTCACACAGACACATTCAAAGACAGGTAAACGCACATACACATGAATCTGGGCAGGCATCTCAGGACACACACACACAGTTTCTCTCTCACACACACACACACAAAGATGCACCATTGTGCTATTATTCTGTCTCCAGTTTGTGCTCTGACCCTCTGGCCCTGTGCCAGTTCATTTGCATATTGTACTAATGAGGTGTTGGCACTGTGAACGAGGCGTGAGGCTCACACAGGGAGCCACACACAGATAAAGGAGATGCGATTAAGATAGATAGATAGATAGATAGATAGATAGATAGATAGATAGATAGGTTATTACAATATTTTTCTGTAATAACCTGATAATATCTTGATTTTGAATGCAACTTCTCTTTCCAATCTATTCTGTCATGTCATAGAATCAGATACGGCAGAGACGCTTTAAGAGAGATTTCAAAGAACGTTAAGTGTTGTCGTCAAAGTCAGTTACCACTTTGCCTCAGCACACTGGGGAAATGCCGTTTCAATGCCAGTTGTGTCATTCTGCTTTAAAGTTGTTTTTTTGTTTTTACTGCTGCTCCACCATGCCAGCAAACTGCAGCTGCCACCCAGCTGAAGTTCCTTACAAGAACGACAGAGCAGGACATCGGCCGCCTAGCTCCCCTCTGGCGACTCAGCCGTCCTGAGGGGACGTCACACCAGCTGCCACCGTGCTAGCTTCCATCTGGGCACAGATACATGTCCAGGTGTGTGTGCCCGTCACCTGCCAAAAGTGCTGCATGTCCCAAAGAAAGATCTGCAGGCTTTCCAAATCCAAAGACAAACACATTTGAGCACGGTGGAGCTCATCCCAAATCCTGATATGAAGGTGCAGTCCTGGCGCTACACACATGACATGTGAGAAAACACACTATTCCAAAAAATGTGACTTGATTTGACAAGCCATCCCAAAATCAGTTCTATTCTGTTTGCCCTGCACCATGGAGATTAACACACATATGCACAGTGATATTTTTAGATAATTAAGGTCCTGATCTTTGCATTTCACTGTACGCACAAAAACTAGGGATTTGTAAGAAGGTCTTAGGGTTAGTGGTTCTTTCAGAGATTATCTACCAACATTCTTTGCTTAACATGAAGCAATTTCTACTTATGACCCCTTGTCACAAGGTGTATGTTTAGGAGCTGCGAGTTAAAAGGAGGAGTAACTTTTCCCAATTTCTTTATTATTTTTTAGAAGTATTCAGTAGTATTTTAAAAGAAAGAGTTTAATTTTTTAAATTTTCCTATACCTAAGTAATCATCTCTCCACTGCTGTAGTAGTCTGACCCTTGTTTAAGAACCTGTAGTTGTTTAAAGAATCATTTGATTTGAGTGAAGACAGATGCTGCCATTTTGTTCTTTTTAAGTTTTCTCTATAGCAAGATGGATATATATATAGAACTATACAGATCTAGCAAACTGCTGTGGCAAACATCTCTGAATTTTGTCTCAATTACAGGAAGAATGATGCAGGGAAATTTTCTTGCACTTAATGCCTTTTTAAAGGGTGTAGCAAATGCTCTAGAGTAACATCTTTACCTTGTGAATTGTCAGAATATTCTTAGAACTTCACAAGGTTGCGAAGTGTATTCCCTGCTCAAGGTCATCATCACAATACCTCTAAAATGTGCAATATGAGGTGTGCCCGCAAATTCAGAAATGAAGCACATTCTCTGCCGCACGTGACTCGAAACCTACAAGTTTAAGAAATGACACAAAGGCATGCAAGTTCATGTGCATGGCTCTACTTCTACAATCTCAACGCCTAGTTAGTCTGAGTTACTTTTGTCTTTATTTGAGCTGAATGGCTGGCAGCTATGAGATAATCACCTTCCTCTCTGTGCCCTGAAGCTGTGTCAGGCAGGCCTCAAGGCTTCCTAACCACCAGTGAGCTTGAGCTGCAATATGGAGACACATTACACACTTCATCATGCACACAAAATTTCCACAAGCAGCTACATTCATACACATACAAAGTGGAGTTCCACACACACACACACACACACACACACACATACACGCTCAGACACCCACTTCTCTCTTATTCGCTTTACGTGCGTGTCCTCCTTGGCAGGCGATGGAGATGCAAAGTAAATTGCGGAGTGTTCGGGAGCAGGGAGGCAACCACGGAGCTGTGTGTAAGGGAGCAGACGTGTCTGTGTGTGCGCGTTTGAGGTGATGTGACATTTCTGGGCTGACATGAAGCGGCACTCTGCCCCCTCGTGCCTGGAGGGAGCTCCCGGGGAAAGACACTGATGGAGGTCTGGGGTCTCCGGGGGGAAATTTCATGGTGTGAACAAAAAGCCCTGCGCTGCTGGAGTCTCCTCGCTACCTGCTTCATGCTTTTTTGAATGTTGTCGGAGCAAAAGACATTGTTCATATATACATGCGGGTGTCTTTTGTGTGACATATAAAGATATAAAGTATGAGTAAAGTATAAAGATAATTATAGTGTATGTAAATA
Source organism: Lates japonicus (assembly GCA_033238685.1). Taxonomy (NCBI): domain Eukaryota; kingdom Metazoa; phylum Chordata; class Actinopteri; family Centropomidae; genus Lates; species Lates japonicus. Next base: position 3,273,629 of record BRZM01000024.1, on the reverse strand, counting down.
TAAAGTGAATGTAATCCTTACATATTTTGTGTTATTTTCAATTTTGCATGAACAGATATCATAAATTTCCTTATAGATGCTGCATGATAAACCAAAGTTAACTTCTTTTTATCAGGTTTTTGAATTAGTTCTCCTCCCAGCTGCTTTTCAACCATAACATACCAGTCGCAAACTCAACTCCGACCAAACTGCAGAGAAAAGCACATTGTTGGGGCTATTGCAACAGAAACAACCAAAATTTCATCACAGTTGATGTCGCAGCAATGCATTTGTTACAGACTCCTGCATGCAGCATTTAAAATCCAACCCTAACTGATACATGGACGATACGTTTTCCTGGTGGAATCTGAGGCTGGCTGACTCAGTGAGAAAGCGAAGCATCTTCTAACACGCACCTTTCTGCTGCCATGCTTCACACTCACAGAGGGTAATTCATCACTACTAATTGCCTAACTTAATCTTGGCACTGTGTCCAATGAGCAAGCATGTTTATCGGTGTATGTATGTGTGGGTGTAAGATAGAGGGAGAAACCGTACGGCTGCATGTAAGAGTGTGACAGTTGAACAGCTTCTACCTACAGCTGAAAGCAAAACTCCACCCTAAATTTAAATTCCATGCCTTTAATCCCCCAAAATGTCCAAGCTGTTGTATGTGTAAATTCTGGGCAAACTTTCCCCTCAGTTGGTATCTTTCCACTCAAAGTGGCTTTTGCAGCGAACACCATGCAAACCAGCTAAATACAGACAAAGGGGCGGTAAGTTGCAGTGCATTATAAAACAAGAAAAAGAGCCAAGCTGTGTCTGTGAATCAATAGTGGACAGTCAAAAGGAGAATGAAAGTGAGCGGGCAGAGTGAGGTGACAGACAGAATAATTGAGTAGTGCGAGTGGCGAGGAAGCAGCACCCTCCATACAAACTAATCCAGCAGCTTAAGGCATACAGTAAACAGGCACATAAGTGATTAGCCTGAGGTAAACTATCAATCATCTTTCGCCACACACAAACACACACTACATAATGTGGAGTTATGTGGAGATGTGAGAAAGTAGCAGCCATAGTCACCCTAGGAGGGGATTGGGTTTCATGGACGAGGCAGCTGAAGATATTTCATGCAACATAATGCCAGAGCTGTTGCCCGCCCCCTACAGCCCCCCCCCCTGTCTCCTCTCCCCTACCCAAAGCACACGCAGACATGAGATACTTTTTTTCAGCCATGACAATATTTTTTTTCTTCTGTTGGAAAAAAAAAGACAGCCTTCAGGCCGTGTTGTTGTGGCCAACCTTGTGGGTGCATGAGAAAAGAAACGTGGGTATCGCTTACACAAATGGCCTGCATGCATGTGCGAGAGCCAGACAAAATATAGAATCTGAGCCACTGTGGCAGAGCTGGCCTTTCCTGTGTTTGTGATGTTTGAACATGTGCATTCAGCTGATGGATGAGGGAAAGAGCCAACATGGCTGACTGCTTAGTAACAGGAATGTATGTAGGCAAGTCAATGATCTTATTTCCATTACCCTATAAATTGGTGAAAAAAAACATAACATTGGTTGACTGTATTTGTACATTTATGCTGATGCACAGATCCAGTAATGGTTATTTACTTATGTAGCTTAAATCCTAAAGCTGCTACTTGACACATTTAACATTTGTTAATATCAGTTCACTATGTCAGCATCAATGTTTAGATGTTTAATTGGAATAAACAAAAAAGGTCGTCACTGAGAAGACTGGCAGCACCTGCTGCTTGACACTGTCTTTTACAATGTCAGCCATTTGATAGATTTTCTGAGAAATCTGCTTATTGCCAAATTTTATCTGCACTTTAACAACTTGAGCATCACAACAGAACTGAACACACACAGTCCAGCTCTAAAATCCTATTAGCTACCCACAGTTTATTTTTTAAGTTTATTTGCCCAATGGTAGGCTAAAGAAATCAAGTAGGAGCTAAGATTTGCATTATGCTGTAAGTAGCTAATGAACTACCAAGTAGCTAGTGAGCTCCTAAGAGAAATGGCCTGTCTTCCATTCAAAATCCTTGGTTTTTCTAGCTGTGCTAAAGGTAAGAGTTGAATTTATCACCTAAATTTAGAAATCATGTAACCTCACTGGGCCATTAAATCTTATTCCTGTCTCATTCAACCATTTAAACATGAGTGTAATGTCTCAAAAAAGCATGACTAAATCAATCTCTCTCTCTCTCTCTCTCTCTCTCTCTCTCTCTCTCTCTCTCTCTCCAAAAAAAAAAAAAAAAAAGTACACCGAGAATGTATAATGAGGACTGGGAGCACTGTTGTTGTGACACTAAATTAGCACAGTGAAAAGAAAGCATGCTGGTGCTAGGGTGGTAGAAGGGCTGTGCATTTGCTTTCAAATCTAAGGATTCAATCCACAGTTCATGTAAACAATTTATTGCTTTATATTTCAGAATTATGGAAGCCTAATTTCACCCCTTGAAAAAAAAAATCCACTATCTGGATTTTTTGTCATTATTATGACATATTATTCTTGTTACTCAGTATTTAGTATATAATGCTTCATAATTACGAGAAAAACAATCCAAAATTATTATTTTTTATCTTAAATTGGCAGAAATGGGCTTCCATACAAAATCCTCTTATATGTTCACAGCAATAATTCCAAAGTATCACATTCAATTATGATTTATTGAAGTATTAGTGACAGTAGTGACAGGGACTTTTTAGTTGCATGAAAAACTAAACGACATGTTCCTTAAGCAAAAGGGACAAGAGAAACGTTTTTCGAGTGGCTGACATGATTTGCTTGGCAAAACATGTAGATGGAGCACTTTGTTAAACATTACTGCATCAAGTAACTGAATTCTTGACCTAAGTGTCTTTGAAGTAGCAAGTTATTTGCTGTCACATTACTGAATCATATTTAATTAAACAATAAAAATGTGCAGTTGGTTTTATAATTTCATTTGAATTGAATTTGAATAAAGTTGTATATATGTTGTAGCACCAACAAAAAGCTCATCAGGTTGACTGATATGAAATCCCTTTTCACTTTAAAATTCAGACATTTCTACAACTATAACTTGTATGAAGAGCTGTCACTGCGGTGAGAGGACATGCTCTGAAATTTCTGTCAGAAGTCTGGGACAGATTGATGGGGAGAGTGAGAGAACTGGAAAGAGGATTTCTGCATTTTTGTATTTTTTTCCACATACTTTTCTTGCCACACCTGTGTGTAAGTTAAATCACATCAAAATGTATCCTGGCTCCACTGTCAGTAAAAAAGATATTCATAGGGTCACAATATACAAAACATAGTCATAGCTGAACTAAACAAACTACAAATGTACTATACATAAGATGTATAAGACTACTCTTATATACTGCATAATAATCAAGGTAAGAGCAAGGTAAACACATAAATATTTTTAAATGGCTCTTCATGTCTTTGTATATAAACTTTATATGAACTGTTTTTTTTATTTCTGTTTAATTGCAGATAAGGCCCACAGATACATAGCAGAGAGCTTTGTTCACATCAGCTTTACATTTGATGTCATGTTTCCGGCTTCCCTCACTGATCTTTGATTGACACAGAGCTGCCTTGTCAACTTTGTTGTGCGTCAAATGGCACAAACCTACATCTGCTTTTTTCTGACCTCCTCTGGAGCTCAGAGATCAAAATAAAACCAGTTCAAAAGCTGCGTTTTGATCTGATGTGAAGCACTGTAGCTCTCGCAAGTGTCACACATTCTCCCATGAGGTTTTAATATGTCAGACTCTCCTTGTCATCACCAAGACCAGACAGATCATTTGTCATCATTTCAACATTCACTACAATGAAAACTACAAACTTACTATTGAAGTAAATGAGCTAAAATGTTAAAGTAGAAAATGAAAAACATATACTATGAGCAACAGTACAGTAGACACAAGTTCAGCTTGCTTCTCATGCTTTGGGGAAAAAGTGTCAGAAAACAAAAGAAATTGGATATCACTAACTGAAATGAACAGACATACTCTATGTGCACCCCTCTCCCGTTCCTGCTCCAGTGCAGTGCTTGAAAAGTGATTATGTTTGGATGAATAACTGACTTCAGGACAGACAAGCAGGAGAGTAAAACACGTCATACTCACAGCGTAATTCCTTATATATCCCAGCTTTGGTACAAGAGAGAAAGGAGATTGTTTAACTACAGTCATTGGGGGGAAAATGAGAACACAATAACAACTTTGATATTTTCTGTCTTGCCTCTAATGCATCACGGTGACCATGACATTTTGGAGTTGATCGCCTCAAGGCGTTTTTATAGTAAAGTCCATGATTTATTCTACATGGTTTCTGGTTGAATGTATTATGTATTATCCATTTTGTATTCAAGCCAAACCTGAAAAAGTAATGAGAGGGTTTTTAAGTTGACATTTTTAAACAAAATTTTCTGTTAAAATGACCTTTTGATGTCTTGAGTCAGAATTTAAGGTGATAATTGCTGAGGCTAAAAAGATACAGCTCCTCCTCTCAGTATAAAGACCATTAAAAAGTCATGAAAACTTCATTTAGCTCTGTCAGAAGAATATAGTGCATGTTGATAAAGAGGCTGCCAGATGATGTAATTTTTCTGGCAGCCATATTGGGCTTTCTCCTCTGGGCAATAAAACAGATACAGTAATTGCACTGTTGAACTTTGCTATCTCAACAGAAATGATTAGACACACTCCATTGTGCTGTTTTTATATGCAACAAATGAATACTACAAACTAAAATGAAACATTTTGTGTGTAAAAAATGTCAGCATCTTAGCTAGAACACCATAGTATCAAGGTTTGCTAACAAACAAATCCCATTTGCCCAAAGATAAGTATTAGCTAAGGTTTGTATTATAGGAAGCTAGTAGTTGTATGCTAACATTTAACATTTAATTAATTGGCACCCTCATTAAATTTGGTCAACATGAATGTAATGTTTCAAAAAGTATGAAGGGCAAAGGTTCCCCCTCCACAAAATGATTAGAGTAAATGAAGATGGTGCGACTAGAAATACAAAATAGTTCACACGCTAAATTAGCAAGGGAAAAGAAATACTGTTGGTGTGTCAGTGTGGTAGAAGGACAGCATACTATGGATATACTTTCAAAGGGCCTGGGTTCAAACCCCAAATTGTAGAAGTAATTTTCAGCCACTTTCCTCATTTACCAAGCATACAAATAAATAAACTAAACTGTTTTAGTTGCCTGAGCTTCAGGCAAACCCCCAACCAAAGTTGTTTTAGGTAATTAAACTTGACACGAACTTTCACCAAAGTTGTTTATTTACCTAAACTTCAAAATAGTTCGAAATTTTGGGAAATGTGAATACTCTTATTACAAACCCATAAATTGGCATTTTTATGTTACTGTTTGTTTAAAAAAACCAACCACTTTTTTATGCTATGATATGCTAATCCCAGCACCACCTGTGCCCTTTACATGCAGATGCAACAGTGGTATCTTTTTTTTTTTATATGACCTTTAGAAATAAAATGACTAAGTGTAATCCCCAAATTGTCAAACTTTTCCTTGAAATATTAGAACCTTTTCAGCAGATGAACACTGTGACAATAGCATCATGTCCAATTTGTGCAATTCTCAACAAACATTCACCACATGGTAACATACAACTATATATCCATATATATATCATGATACACAGATTGAGTTTTTAGAACCATGTTTTCAATTTTACATTCTCCTCTTGGCCTCACTGATGACCACATGTGGTTGCCATAAGATATGTGACACAGTATATCTGCACAGTCTGTTCAGCTAATGATAAGGAAGAAATTTTACCTTGTTTCTCTTAAAGTAGGCTCTGCGGCAGGCAGCAAAGCACTTCTCACTGCAGAAGCTCTTCAGCTCACTCCCCATGCTCAGAGAATAGCGTTTGACACCAACCTTCTGGCACCAGGCACACATGATCTGCACATTGGATGCATCCTCATCTAGAGATAAACAACAATAGTGAAAGTGAATTAGGAGGGATCTCAAGTTCAGTGTGTAATTGAATGGGGACAGACAACTATTCTTTCCTACATTATCTCTTTTTAAACCATCGACCTTTATCCTGCACATTCAGGTCAAAAGGATAACTCCAAATATTTTTTACGTTGGACTTTATTTTACAGGGAACTGATAGCTAAGGTCTTCTGTAATGACCTACATTGACCTTGTGTTATATGTCTTATACTCTGTGATCAAAGTCACACTGATTCAGATTACAAAATATGCTTAAGCAAGGATAAGCTACATCTATTATATCTTATGTGTAAGTCCATGGCGGAAAATATCAACAAGCATGCAACAACTAGATGTATTAAGCACAAGGACCAAAAGGCATTAACTCCAGTGATTCAACCCAGCTGCTGGGCTGGTTAAATCCGCTCAAGATTCAAGCCACAAACCACTGTAGGATTTATAATGAAGCCCTGCCATGGGTAAATGTAGTAGAACCGGATGAGCCTGGGACATGGGAAGATGCCTATTTGTGGCTATGCTCTGTGAGTATTAGAAAGCCTGAAGTGGACATAAGGATGTAGTCTGATGATGCTGGAGATGACGGGTGTTCACCCAAAAAGCTCTAACAGAAGGTGTGGTCAGAGGGTGGGATGCTGATGAGCATCCAGTGAGTGTATTCACTGCAGAAGGGTCACACAGAGTTTGTGTTGGCCAACAAAAATGTCAGATGGATGAGATTTGTTTCACAGAACAAAACATTTGAGTAAAAACAGCTTACAAGAAGGTATTTGTAAGACAATTTAAACCACTGTTCCCTGACTGACAAGTTATACAACTCTGATTTGAGCAGACCTGATGTGAAGGAAACACCCATCTATCTAGCACTCCACACTCCACACAAACACTAAAACCTATGTGAAACCACAGTTCATTTTGTTTTGTTTTTTACTCTTCCCTCTCTTATTGCCAAATTATTCACGATGAGGGCACTTTGAGGGCAGAGAGAAGGAAGGAGGAGGAAAAAGAAGAAAATTTTAAAAAACATGAGGGAAGAGAACCAGAAATAAATAAATACATAAACAAATTAACCCAGAAGTCCACAAGGACAGTAAATCAAAAACAAGACTGGACGTATAATGTAGTTCACATGAACTAGACACAGTGCTAGTCATATTTCAGAGTCTAGGTCTGTGACATGTTAATGATGATTACTTTGTTAACTGGTCAAGTAAAGTAAATAATGAATGGGGACAACAAATTCAAGACAGTCATGACAAGTACTTTTGTTTTGGTGAAATTCCAAAATAAAAGTAATAAATTTACACATTATATATGTAAGAAGTAATATAAAATAAAACTATAAAAGAAGAAATAGATAGAATATAGAAATAGAAAATGACAAATTAATTTTATTGCAGTAGTATTTTGAGTTTGTGTTTGTATGTTGTGTGTATATATTGTGGCAGTGCTCTAGCAGTTAAGGTGGACTGCAGTAGGTTATCAATAAACTGAGTCCATGTTTTGGATTTTTAGAGAATCAGCTATTTTTGCAGTTGATATATTTAAGTTTGTAGGTTTATTTCTCAGATAATGCTGCTTTGTAAAATTCATGACCCATGTGGGAGGGTGACCTTAAGTTCTCTTTGCAAAGACTAACAGAAGGCATTCTAAAAAATAATGATGGATCTGCAGGTCAAAAAGAGTATACCCACATCTCATCTGTCTATTTATGGTTACCCCTACCAAATCTACAGCGGCTCTCAACACATCCCTCCTTTATCTAAAATTCATTTGATTCTAAAAAAACAAAAAAGAAATAGGATAAAATGAATTTTTTGAGAGCCGCAAAATGCAATCCAGTGAAATCAACAATAATGGCCTCAAAACTAGCCCCTTGTTTTAACCTTTGATTTAGAGGTAGCTGCAGTGCTGCTGTGCGGTCAGTGTGGGCAACACATTATTTTAACAGACCCTCAGTGACAGTGAAATGCCTCCACTGTGGTAAACTGTGACTGCCGGCGATGAACTGCGGGCTTTTAGTGCCGTCGCTGTTGCAATGAGAGCGATCCTCCGAGATTCCCTTCTGTATCTCCCAATTATCACATTATGACTATGCGGGTGTGAGGGTGAAAAAACGCAGGCCCATTAGTCTTTCACCCCCACTCACCTCCTTATCGCATGCTGGCCGGGCTTTTCACCTCTTGGTGAGCTTAATGGATCTACAGGGCCATCAGATTTTAAGTAAAGACTAACTCACAATTAAGGGAATAACTCCCTGGGGCCCTAAAGACAGCACAGTGGACCCAACATGCATATTTTATGTCTTTCCTCTGCTCTGCTCTCTATCTCATTCTTATAGTGTCTCTACCTTTTTGCGTCCATCTGGATTGCAGCCCACTGCAGTGATAACAGAAAAACAAGAAATAGTTTCATTCTAAGCATACTGAGTAGGTGGATCAGAGCTTGTGCATTGCTTGAAATAACATATGAACCACAGTGTAATGAACAGGATCGAAGGCCAACATGCAATCGCAACATCTTTCACAATATCTCAACACAAGAGACATCTTGAGGTGGAGTTGTTTTCGCCTTCCCACATCCTGGCACCTCGTTACAAGCCCTTCTCAAAACACTCACATCTGCATGAGGGGCAAGAAACACGGCAGTAATTATGCAGCCCTCCATACTAAATGCCACCATCATGCCTCGTACCTGCACCTCAAAAGGTCCTTTGTCGGATTTTGCGGGGCACATGAATAATTCAGCGTATGTGGTGGTGGTGGGGGGGTGGGGGGTTGGGTGGCGAGTTAAAGGGGGTGTTGGCCGGGTGGTGGGTTGGTGCTGGGCTTTAAGTGGGACCACACCATCTGTTTCCCCGCCTAGGCAGGGCCAGCGGGGACTCCTCTTGGGCGATGCCAAGGCGGCTTGCTCTCTCCGACGGGGTGTACCAGCCTCCTGTGCCATAGCAGACGCAAGGGATAATGAAGCCTCTGTCTGGCCGTGGAACGCGGACATTTCCTCAGAGACTTGATGGGGTAATATTGACACTTGGGCAGGTGGAGGAAAACAAGGTGTACAGCAGGTAGCTAGCTCATTAGTCGCCTGTCCCTGGCTGATACGGAGGCTTTCAGGCTATTGCAAAAACAGAAAGTTTTCACGCTGCATAAACATTCAGTTTTGTGCTAAATGCTGGAGAATTAGCAAGCAGGTTTATACTTTCGGCACAGTCTGTCTGAAGAACAGCTGTGGATGACATTTCTTCTGGTTGGGTGTATAAACTGAGGTCATGACTGTGTATGTGTTTGTGGTCACTTGGGTGAATACATCAGCAATCAGTGGGCTGAAAATGACCTTGATCTTTTTTGGAAAATTTAAAATGTAGCCTTGTTCAAAACACACAAATGGGTAAGCATAAAACAGTTGAAACTTTATGTACCGGCTGTGGAGGTGGGCTGGTGTGCCCTTTTCAGTACAGTTAGATACTGTTTTTTTGCTGGCAGTTATCACGTTTAAGTGTTTTCTCGACTAAACATGGACAATTAATCTCCTGCACTGTGTCTCTCCAAAAAGGTGTCAGTGCTCCCTACCTGTGGGGGGCTTGATCAGTGGCGGGGGGATCATGGGGACTATGATGGGCAGGTTGCCATGTTCCTTGGTGCTGGGCGTGGAGGTGGACGGCGTGGTGGAGGGCTCTGTGACTCCATTCCTGGAGGCTGGCAAAGACTGGGAGCTGTTGGCTCGATCTGGGGAGCCTTCGCTGCTCTCTGTTGAAGCTGGGATTTTTGGCAACAAGTTTTCTAGACGGGAGAAATTGAGCAAAATAAAGTATCACTGAACAACTGATGAGATGCTGTGGCACTCACTACAGTTCCAGGCATAATGTAGGAGCCGAGGTCGACTAAAATTTGACTCGGTGGGTCATAATAAAATGCTAGAGGCACAAATGATGAAACATGTCTGTTTTTAAAGGTGGCCTCAGACACATTTATGTTTAAAGCCCACAATTGAAAAACCTTCCTCTACCCTTTATGATATTAAATATTGACTAAATAATGTTAAAGTTGCACCAATCAATAATTTTATGGTAAAAATTTATCAAATTACTGCACAAAAAAATATGTATTCAGGGACCTTAACACAATCACAAAGAGGTGTCACAGTCATGTGTCAACATACTTCATGAACCATTCATAAGCACTTGATATTTGCACTAGTTTCATTATCTACTGTATGGTGCTTTAAATCAAAAAAAGAAACAACACCAACATGGCGTTCTGCATGCTGGAGGTCCATACCTTTGAGGACAGAGATGTGCTGTGGCGTCTCCCCTATCTCCAGGTTGTCAGAGTCTCTCAGCTCCACCTTGTCGTAGCCGTACCAGCCCAGCAGCTCGTTCATGGTGTTCTCCGCAAAACTCTGCAACACAAACAGTTGACTGGTGAGACTCATAACAAAGGCCTTCTTACAGGAGTCACTCAGATTAAAAAACAACCTGCTTTGATGTAGACATGATGTAGATATCATATTTGAGCTGTAAATCTTGCAATACAAGCTGCTACAGTGCTGATAAGCAGTGATGTAGTGAATAAATAGTAGCAAAGAGAGTAACCTTTACCAGTTTCTCCATGAAATATAAATGTTACCCAAGCTTACATTTTACTTTCTAGAACAGGATCAAGATAAATGAGATTTGAGGAAAGCAAATGCAACAACTGTTACTTTGTTGCATTCACTGAGCCTCTCCTGAGACCTTGACTTTATGCACCACATTTCTTCAGCTAATTAGGCAGATATATCGCGATCCCACTCAAAATGTAAAGCTTTACCTGGAGAAAACCACAATGTAGGTTTTAACTCCAGGTTCCTCTTCATAAGTACAGGTCAATCTAATTGGGGCTAACTCCTGTCCAAACACTGCAGTGTGCATCCAGCTGAACTAATGGCCCCTATCATGCCACAGTAAAAGAGGATCTTATCAGGGTGTAATAAAGAGAATAGGAACCCCATCACAGCACAGCAAATAGAAAAGTTACCACAGTACAGGAAAACAAACACCACAGCACAGTAAAGACAGAGTAACAGCTAGATAACAGTTTGATTCATGAGTTTCTGATGCTGTTACTGACATTTTTAAAGCTTCCCTCTTTCCAACCACTTCTCTGATTGGTTGAAAATGTTGTCAGTGCATCAGTAAAATGGTACAGGGGCTGAGGAATCCAACCACAAACAAGGAGATTATACATATTTTCTGTGTCAGGGCTGTTGTTGAGATATACATTATTGTTTAGTGGGGATAGGGATATTCTATTTATTTATAATGATTTATTTGTTTCATGGTATTCTCAGTGGGCCAGCTGAAAGGACAATATGTTAAAACCCTTTCACATACAGCACAGTTTTTCCATTTTGTTTCCCCTTACATACCTGTAGGTTTATGGAAATGTTCTCAATGTACATTATACACATTTCTATTGAATTTAACCTGACATATCTAGTATCTTTGGAAATTTTGGGATCTCCATTGAAATTAAAATACATTTCTGTGGATTTGAACCACGTTCAGCTGCACAGTATGACTGACCCACAGTTGGGCCACTAATTGGTACACAAAGAGTTTGACATTTTGGGAATATGCTTATTCGCTTTCTTGCCAAGAGTTAGATCAGAGGATCAATACCACTGTTATATCTGTTCGTTCAACATAAACCTGGAGCCTAGCTTAGCACATAGACAGGAAGCCTAGACTGGCTCTGTTTGAGGGTAAGAAAATCTGCCTACCAGCGCCTCAAAAGCTCACTAATGATCATATTTTATCTTTTTTGTTTCATCTGAAAAAAAGTATAAAAACAACAAGGTCTGAGTTTATGGTGGGTTACATTTTTTTTGGCTGGGCACAGTAATGTCTGTCTTTGTTTTTGTAAAAAACAAGATATACCATGTTAATTACTGATCTTTAGAGGTGGCTATAGTTAATCATCTGTGTTTCCAATCTTTATGCTAAGCTAGGCTAATTGCCTGCTGGATTTAGTTTAAAATTTAGCTTAGAACACAAGAGTGAACCAGTCACAACACGTCAATTAGCATTACAGCTGTCACTGAGCAATAAACAACACCTCACAGTTAAGAAAATATCATAAGCCACTAAACAGTATATGTTGCCACCCAATTTGCTTTGAGCAAAGCAGTTAAGTAGCAATGCAGAGTGCTATGCAGATAGTTAGTGCACAAAAATGAATAAAAGTTTATGCAGGTGAGACATTAAAGTATTTCCTCCATAAAAGCCTCTCACAACACAGTCAATAAACACTGTACTCAAAACAAAACCATAACCCTGCTAATGCATACAGCCCATTATCACCATACGCTGCTTAGCTGGAACATTCCCAGAGGCATCTATTCACTGAACCCTAAACTATGGTAAATGTTTCAGCTACCATTTGACGATAACACATAGCTGAAAAATGTTCTTTTTGGGAACAAACCACAGCAATAACTGAGGATGAATCAGCTGTAATTAGTTGGTCTGTGTGAAAAAGTGTTAGTCACAGGTCGCTAAAAAATCAGCTTAGAGGAAAAAGTGGTCCTCTGGTTCTTTGAGGTGATTTTTTCCAAATATGGATGACAATTGTCTATTTTATGTGATAATCACTTCAAGATTACATTTGGACCAGTTTAGCTTTGGGTATGGGACGTGCCTGTCAATTAGCATACAGCAACAGCTTGTAGAATCATATTACAGGTTTGCAAGGACAAACACAATGTACTGTACAGTACGTTGCCACGGAGATGACCCACCTTTTCTTGCCATTGGTAGGTTTGTTCCAGATCAAATTGACAAGACACGAGTCAGTTCATTATTTTATAGCCAGTCCCACTTTACTCTGTGCATTATCTCATCATGGCAGCAGCCGTCAGCCATCAGTCACTACATCACGGAGTTAAATGTCAATTACAAACAGCTCCTGTCGATACGTTAGAGCCAGAGTGATCATGTTGGAGTGGTTCAGTGCCACCCAGTACATCTGACTGTTAGCTGATGTAAATTCAACAGCACAATATAGACACACACACACACACACACACCGGTACATTACTACATTTCACACTGCATTCTGAATGAGAGAGTGCAAAAACCAAATTCAGCCTGTTCATTTGTAATAAAACAAATGCATCTCTAATCAAGTCCGATGATGTGGCATCAGCACACTGCACACAGCAGGTTCATGTCAACTATCTTTTTTCATACAGAGAGGATGAAACAGAAAGTTCTAACTTAGATGAGTCCAGATTTCTGTAAACACTGCTCCTTCACTGCTGGAGGTGGGTCTGAAGTATTGATTCATTATGTCCTGTGGGTGGAACAGTGACCATATCTGTAACCAGAATTTAATTTGGGCAAATAACGTGAATCCACAAAGTGTATTTTCACAACAAAATGCCCTATGTAGCCATCATAAAAAAAGGAAAGGACAAAATAGCTTGAATGGCTTCTCACATACACTGACCTGGTGAACGCTGAGCGTGGAGCCTGTCTGAGTCCGCAGCCTGCAGACAACAGGTTAGTCCACTGACTCAATTACTTGATAGAAATTCAATTAACAGAGCACCAACACAAAGTGCAGTTTGGATATTGCTTACAGTGGTATTATAGTAAGGGAGATACAAGTGGGAATGAGCCCACACACACACACACACACACACACTTGTTTAGACTGAGGCAGAAGTATCTCTTTGCATATTTGAGACACTGTGGCACAGTATAGGAGTGACAGAGGCAGATTTTCTCCTGCATCATCAGCACATTCCCTCAGTTTCTAAGCATTTTAGAGAGAAATTCATGATGTGCTGTATTTGTATCTCAGAGTAGTAGTGCTGCTCTAGGATCAGCTTTGCTTCAATTTTGCTTTGTACATACAGTGCATATAGTTTCTGCTATTCTGTGCATAAGTGAATGTGCTATAGGTAGAGGAAGGACTTGGTCTAAATGCAGGGAAGGTGTTATAAATGAAGAATGACAGGAGTTATTGATCTGACTGTTACGAAATACCACTGTGGCGGGGTGGTCAATGGGCACGCGTGGCACAAAGGTGCAGCACATGGTTCAAGTCAATGACAGGTGAAGTCAAAGCACCCTGTTGTGGTGATGAGAAACACTACTCACGCACATACTGCAACTGCAGGATTGTTTCAGTGCATGGCATGCACATGTGTGTGAACATCTGGAACCATCTGGACTTCAAAGTTAGACTGTGTCAGCATCCAACAATGAATGGATTTGGAGAAGTTATTTACACTAAATTAAAGCCTAATCCAAACACTTAGATGCTCAGCTTGTAAGTCACAGAGGTTTTAAATATGGTGGTTAAAGCAGTGAAGGCAGTTAATGAGGACAGCTCATGTCTGCAGATGTAACTACACTTTTCCTTGAACAATGATGAGTGACAGCAGTGCTCGCTCTGCCTGAAGGTTCCTGGAAGTCAGATTTAGTACCATTCCCTGAGCAGAGCTAAAGTTAGGTTCTAACGGCTATATACACAACCATGTTGTCGCCCATGGACACACCATATGAAGAGTTTTTCATGACATTTTGCATCACCTTAAGTTGTAACTGAAATGGACAAAACATTTTTCATTTAAATGGGACAGTTCAGTTTCTGTCCTCTCTGTATGGAATTTGCATGTTTTCTCTGTATCAACAAAGGATATTCTCCCAAATTTCACATACACATGTAGATGAACTGAACACAGTAAAGAGTCTGTAAGTGTCAAAACAAGTGGTCAGAGTGTAGTTGCTCTCCCACATGTTTTTTCAAGGTAATTAAAATTAATCAAGGAAAAGAGATGTATGACATCTGAACCAAGAAGAAGAAATGTCTACGTTTTCTAACATAGTTACTGTATGTCTCATTTATGGGCAATAGTGTCCATTTGTAACAGCCAACCAGAGAGTGGCAGAGCTCTGACGGACTGAAGTGCACCCATTGGCAAGCACAACTGCAGCAATTAGTCCGACTGCAAGGATGAAACCTTGAGAAGAAAAAATCATCAAGGAGAAAATCCTCCTTTTGAACAAATGAGTTGGAGCATAACCCAGCCTGAATGTACTCCTGAGTAAAACGGATGTAGCTGTAAAATAACCAGATCACGGAGACAAAAACACAGCATCTCTCTGTGTCTCCCTTTCCTTCCTACCATCCTGTCCTCTGTGTCACCCTACTACTTTGAGAAAGTGGGAGTATTATTAAGAGTGGAATCTAATCCTGGTTGGCGGTTCATCAAAGCAGCGGCACCAACTTTGGCTCTGGCTGCCGGGGAGGAAGAGGAGTTTGAGACACATGGGCAGCTACAGATGTCTATATGTTACACTGGATGTATAGCCTTTTCATCTCATTCAACACAGACAAAATCTTTGTTTAGCTTTGTTCATCCTAACAGCTTCTAAGAGACTGCAACAGAACAAAGGTCAGCTAGATGTGCAGTTCATGATTGAAGCTGCTAAGCTGAGATTTTTATGTATCAACTTTGAAAAGTTCCAAAAAGGCAACAGTTGCTAAAATCCCCAGGTTGGTGAGTTCAGTTGGTTTGTCTGTCTTGTCTATATGTGCAAGACTTTGGTCCAGAGCACCATATCTTGACAATTACTGGACAGATTTCTATGAAATTTGGAATGAATCATCACGATCCCCAAAGGATGATTCAGAATGATGTGGTTTGTCCTCCCTGACCTTTGGTTTAGCAATTGAGTCAAAAATTCTCCTTGACCAACTCCTCAGTCTATGACCAGGTTATTTCAACAACTAATAGCTGCATTTCTGTAAAATTGGTAGTGGATGTTCATGGTCCCCAGAGAATGAATACTACAAGTCTAAATGTTTTCAGTATTTTCATTATGTCAACTTGTATGCAGTATCTAATATTGTTGCAATATTCATTAAGCTCATTCATTCTGCCAAAAAGACAAAGCCTTTCCATTTTGGACACTACACATTTTTTTCTCTGGTTTTATGATCTGACCAGAATATCAAACTATGAAATTTACTGAGCGCATCCGTTTCCCTGAGGGATTAATTTCCTCTATTTTCCTTCAATTTTGGAATAAACTTTTGTATTATCTCCACTAACAAAAATGTCACAAGCATAGACAGACCATAACTATATTGGTTACTCCATCCAGTGGTACTGTGGGATGTAATGACTATTGCAGCATTTAGGGGTCATGCCGGGCTGTTTATTTTGCCAACAAAGGTGCAGCAAATTGAACTGACTGCTTATTAATCAATGGGTCAGTCATAATAAAAAGTTAAGAAATGGCAAACAACAATAAAATATACTCTTGCTCAATTCAGTACACTCACGGCCTCACTCGGTCTGGCATGACCAGTAGTTTATGGTGATTAATGTTAGCTAATGTCAGCAAACTTTAGACAGGAACTGCTGTGTAACTGACATTACCAACTCAGTTTGCTGAGTTTATGGCTCTTCTTTCCTGGTGCAACTGTTACTCTGTGTTTCAACATCTATTATTACCCTGGAAGTGTATCTTGTGGCTGCTGTTTAGCAAAAATTACATTGTCCTCCTTTAAAATCCCTGCAACTGTGCACAGGATAAATGATGTATGGATTCTTTAAATGTATGTCCACTATTATTGTCCTCCTAATATGTTGTAACTGTTGATGCGCCCATTTACATGAGGTGCCTAATATGTTTTGTGTGACCATTAGTTTGTACACATTAAACAAAACGTACTGCATTTTAAAAAAAAATCTTTACAAATTTAATTTACATCCAGAAACTAACACCCCTGATATTCCCTAATTACTCTTCATTTTTGTTATAATTTTACACAACTCTGAACCTTGTTAAAATCTGATTACCCTGACTCCAACTAATTGAAGCTTAATTACCATTTTTGGTAGATAGAGGCATAGCCAGAGACTATCAAAACAGATGCTGCATTGGCCTGCTCTCCACCTTGAGCAGCAGACAGGATTTCTAATGTTAAGTGGCCACTTTATTATGCTGAAAGGTGTTTCTAATATTTCTGGAAACTGGTATTTCTGCATATACAGTGTATGAATCCATCTTTTACAATTAAGGCTATTCGTGCCATCAGCCTATAAACTACCCTGCCTCTACTGTTGCCACAGTTGTGTGCTCTGATATGATGATGACATCTTGTTGCACTGTCATGAAAAAGAAACCATCAGCTGGAAAATACCCATTAGTCTCCTTTAGCATCGGTCAGAAACCCAGTTAGAGACAAGATGGTAGTTTTACAGAGCCCTGGGTCCTCCAGCGAGTTTCCATTTAAATTTGGATGCTAATTATTGGTGCAGTGGACAGTAATCATAATGTACTCATGCTACCTTCGGTACAGATGCAGTTCACAAGTTGGCACTTCTCTGCCATACTCTCAGCAGAAGATAATAATAAAAATAAATTTAAAATCCTGTTCCTCCACAGTCTTCCCCCATGTTTCCCTCCAGTAAGACCCAGATATGGCTGGTAGGACTTGTGGTAATGATGATGGTGGGAATTGGATACCTTGCGGACAGAAACCAGAGCAGGTCACAGTACACCGTGATAAAATTCCCGAATCCACACGCCAAGTTTCCTTTTGCTGCCTCCCTCTCCACTTTTCCACTCCCTCGCTCCCTCTCTCTTCCTCTGCCTCTCCCTCTCCTCTGCTTTCATTTCCCTCTACTTTCCTTGATATCTGATCCAGCAGAGACACTCAGGTTACAGTTTTTACAGCTTAGCCAGCCCAGCGCTGTATACATTCCTTTCTCCCCTGTTTCTTACCCCACTCTCCAGCTTCTCCTCTCCACTCCATACCCCGCTCCTCCTTCTCCTTGATTACTCACTGGGGCTTATTTTACCATGGCACACATTAAGCAGCCAGATGAAGGAAACACTGTCAGACTGTTGGTTTTTCAGAGGAGTATGATCCTTCACAAGGGCACATTGTGGCTCTGTGTTAGTATTTTTTCCTCTGGCTTTGGTCTGAAATATTGAAGCTCAGAGAATCTAAAGAAGAAAAGGGAACAAACTGAGCGTCTTTTTGTTCTCAACACTTGGAAAAGAAGAATCTGAGAGTTTTCTACAGAAAATCAATACACTGAAATTCACTGACTGGATTTACTGTTCTGTGGAGACCATCACACAACCAATGGCATGGTGTTAATTACCTGTAACTCTGCAGGTTGTAATCCTGGCTTTCTATCTATAGCAGTTAAATGCAGTTAAATGTGTCCAAATGAAACACTTGCATGACCATGCAATAACATCATGCTATGTCCATAATTTACTTATTAATCTCAGTGTTAATGTATGAGACATCTATTTCCTGGGTTAGATAAACTTGCTTTAAATTACAGGTGTAACCTATCTGTAGATTGGTGTTTCCCTAAATTAACTTTGTAGACAACAGCTTATGTGTGTGAAAATGTGTGTGCTTGTGTGTGTGTGTGTGTGTGTGTGTGTGTGTGTGTGTGTGTGTGTGTGTGTGTGTGTGCGCGTGCGTGTGTATGCAATGGGAGATGAAATTCAAGGTTGTGTAATGAGCTACAATCGAACTTGTTTAGCCTTGGAAAGTGTTTTGACACCATAACCACATCTGCTGCTCCATTCAGTAACCTCTCCTGGTATTGACGGAGGTACTGGAGTTGTCATGGGAGAGTGTTGACTTTCCCACGCACCATCAATACAACACTATATCTGCTGTAGACAATTTTGTTTCTTACATTTTGTATTGACACATCTAAAGATGTGCATGCCACTGACATTTTCATTTGGTCAGGTGTATCCTCCATTTGACTGATTTCAGTCACAGTTATTAGACTGTGGTTACAAATAAAACTGGTGACAAATTAAGCTGCTTCCATCAAATGAGATGTTGAACTGACGTGTCGGCTCTCCAAAACATATTATAAGCGATGTCAATTCACCGAATCCTGAATGATGACTGGTGTCACAAAATCTATCATCTAACAGCAAAAAAAATACAGACCTGCAAATAAAACATCATGTCTGACTGATGACTGACATCGTATAATTACTTGGTCAATGTGATAAATTATAAGAGAAGACATCTCATTTGATTTTTTACAGCATGAGTACAAATAGATTTATGGTGATATTTTCTCTCTGTTACAATGGTAAAAATGACTCAATTAAATTTGGACTTGAGCTTGAATATCTGAAGACAACACTTCACTGTGCCTTAAAGATGCCCATAAAGATTTCTACCATTTTTAATGCTCCGCTGAGACTACCTCTAGTCCTCCCCTGATAAGAAATAGTAAGGACATTTCTCCACGGAGAGACCTGCCTGACCCCACCCCCCCACCCCCCCACCCCACACACCCCCCATCCCTCCTCTCTGTCATCAGGACCAGGCAGCAGAAGGATGGGTTAAGTGTATTCCTTCACAAACTGCAGGTCATGACGAATATTTTTTAATTTCATCAAGAAAAAAAAATCCAGTTGAAAGAGCAGTTAAAATTCCCTTATTAAATGAACTCACCTCTCTCTGGACGTCCAGTTCATTTTTAGGTAACAAGCAAGGACATCTTTCAAAAATCAGTTTTAACAGGCATGCATCTGTTCAGGCAAAAACTAAATTAAACACACAAGGAAAATACCTCAAATACAGCAGATGACTCTGGTAATTCATTGGTTATATTATCATGTAGTATTATTGCAGTCAACTGCCTGTTCCTGATTGCTCTGTGATAATAATAAATGCCTCTTTGGCAGCTGAGCTCCCCAACGAACCGTCTAGATTTTCATCAATAAAATACACATTTTTTTTTTTCTTTTGTACAGGAACAGAGAAGAAGCAGTGACAAATGAACGCGGCTGGTATTTTGGAGAGGTCTAAATACAAAAAGCCTTTATGCCAGGGTTGTTTCAGGACTCGCTCAAAACCAGTACCCTCCGCTTTTCCTCTGACAGCCTAAAATCCACAATTTCCACAATTATTCTCGGTGTGATCACCTGCATATCCATCCATAACGGCAAAAACACTGAGTGCTTCTGTGTCTTCAGCCAAATGTGTACAAACAATGAAGAGATGAAGACAAAGCGGACACACAGCATGCCTCTCTCTCTCTCTCACACACACACACACACACACACACACACACAAATGCCAGGAACACTTTCTTTCTCCACAATGAACCGCACGGAGCACGGGGCTCAAATATCACAATGTGCACCGAGCAGGGGGGAAAAAGCACGAATAGAAACAACGTGTGGCTGAATATTGGGATAGGGTCGTGCAGGCCGAACACAGGAGACAATGTGCTCTTGTCGAATGCGTAAAGCTCACAGACGCACATCTGGATCACACGCCTCTGGGCAGCTGGGCAACACACACACACACACGCACACATAAACACAAACACACTCCTCGACTCAGAGGCAAACCCACACAATCGACATGGACCCGCAAACGCATCGCTGATATGCGAGTATTCCCCCATTGATTTATACTAATTATGAACACTGGCTGCCCTCCGTTGCGCCGTAGTGTAATAGTATTAATAGTAATAGTAGAGGCACTGTTGACGCCTTCACTGACGCACTGGATTTTCCATTAACTCTGAGTAAGCCATGAAAGGCAGGGCACACAAACAGCGAAATTATGACATGAAGCGACAGGCACGCACACTGTGTTCTCTACTGATACAAAACTTAGCCTACTAGTAGAACAGCAGCGGTGAATGGGTGCCGCATCCATTGTGCAAGGCGGTATACTGGCGGAGTGCGCTGCTGAGGCTGGCATTCACACGGATATGACAATAGAACTTGTGTTTTAAAAAAATCATAAATCAAAGTTTGAGTATCATGCAGCCAGTTGCACTTGAGTGCGCTGTATATAATCACTGAGGACGCCTGCTTAGTGCTTAACACACATGCATGCTGCTCACAACCACTCTGTTTCCACGCGTAATCACATGCAGCTGGGCACAGACCCCCTTTTACCTTCATCTCTTCATTTATTTCCCTTTTCACCGGGTGTGCTGGTTTTCGGCTTCTCTTATTTTCCGGAGGTCTGCCCTCTTTTTCCATCTCTGCCATGTTTTCTCTGTGATACTTCTGTCAATATTTGCGGTGAGGAGGGGAGAGGAGGGGGGGCGAGAGAGGCAGCGGCAGCTGTTTACAGTCGCCAGACGGCGGATGTCTTGCAGCTTTTCAGCGGCCCGTGTGACGCTGGTGATGCCGCCGAGGGCTTGCGGCGCCCGGCTAAGTCAGCCATCTTCTGCCCGTATCCTCCACGGTCCGTGCGCCAGTGGTGAGCCGCCTCTGTGAGTCAAAGGAGAGGTTGAGTGAGGGGAAAAAACGAGACAGGGGGAGGGGCGTCCGCTGAAACATTATATGACGCGTTGATGATCAGAGGTAGGCTATTTCTTCTCGCTTTCCCATGGAGTGCAATCAGAGCAGTCACATCCACTTAGCGCTGCTCCCTCATGGTGACAGTCTGTACGCAGCAAACAGGTGCCCACACACTCCTCCAGTCCCACATTGTTGTTCAGGGGAGTGTTACAACCTACAGCTGCTGGGTCATAATGAAATTTAGTCGTTCTATCAGTTACAGACTCCACTGCTTCAGTCATCTAACACCGCGATCTCAAAACTCCAGTCAAGTCTGGAACTTCCAGCGCGTTCAGCTGCAGGTGCAGAGACACATTCAGAGATCAGTCTCAATCAGGGAAACTTTGGCAGGTGTTCTAAGTGTAGTGCCTTGCTCAGTGGCACTCTGGTAGGTAAGTGGCTGTTGCTGGGATTAAAACCAAACTTTTCACATCACAGTGAAAGTCAGTGGAGCAGATGTGGTGTGAAATAAGAAGAGAAGCGCTGCCTGAAATAAATCCATCATCACGAGGGAAACGGTGCAACACGCCCTCAAGGCCAAAGGAAAGTTTTTGGGTGTGTTGATTCTGTAATGACTGAACCGTCATGCTTAAAATAAAGTTTCCATCTGGCCTTCAGAGTGTTGCTTCTTCTCACTCAGGTTCTTTCATCAGGTAACAATGTGCACCTTGCAAATGAGCCTACAGACGTCTCAGTTTTCTTTTTTGTGTTTCAGTACCATAGTGAGGTCAGTCATATATAATGTGTTTGCAGAGACTTTTATCATCAGACACTAAGATAAATGTCTCATGTAGGACCCATGACATCATCAACATTTAAAGAAAAAAAACAGTTTTACAACTTACTATTTATATCATGTTTTTCCCACATTGTTGGATTGATCAATAATAATGGCCATCTCATTTTCATTCCAAGGTTAATGACAAAAAATGGAGTTGTAGCATAAGCATCCACCCTTAGGATAAAATGTATTCTAATAAATCATAGAAGGTCATTTAGAAAGATAGATAGATAGTCCTTACTGTCCTGGGGGGATATTTGTCCTACAGCCCGCACACATTCATGTCTCACATGGAAAACATATGCATGCAAAACACAATATTCACATGATCAAATGTACACACATACAGTCATGCCCTAC